>CM076583.1:1283239670-1283732950 GCA_034641835.2 Pinus albicaulis | reverse complement strand
GGAGTTAGTGTGGATGACGAGGAATTGGAGAGCTTGGCTCTCCTTGGGCTTCCGAAGAGTTGGAATTCCTATCAGGACTCTGTCAATGGTTGGGAGAAACTGCCAGGATGGGAGCGACTTTGGTCGGATCTTGTGCAGGAGGAGATAAGGCGGGATACCAGGGATGGATCTTCATCAAAGAATGATGATGAAGAGGATTGCGCTTTGGTTGCCAAAGCAAGGAAAGGGAAGGGGAAGAAAAATCCTTCTCAATCTGGTGCAGATGGTAAAGAGCGTGACATGTCCAAAGTGAAGTGTTTTCACTGTCACGAGCATGGGCATTTCGCCACGCATTGTCCACAGAAGAAGAAGAACAAGCAGGCTACTGGAGCTGCAGCTGGTGAGGCTCTCGCCTCGCAATTTGAGCTGGACTTCTCATTGATCACATGCATGGTGTCTAGTGCATTAGGATCGGGGTGGTATTTTGATAGTGGCGCTTCCTTTCACATGACGGGAGATGTGAATCTTTTCAGTGACTTGGTGGAGAAAGATCTCTAGTTGCATGTTGAGTTGGGTGACAATGGACGATACAATGTGACCGGCATTGGTACCATAACCTTTCATAGGGAGTCAGGTAAACTCATTCTTTTACAAGATGTAGTGCATGTTCCAGGTTTAAAGAAGAATTTAATCTCAGTCGCAATGTCAAAGGATAAAGGGTATGATGTTGTCCTTAGTGAAGGAAAATTTTTCCTTCGGCACAAAGCAATAGGAAAAGTCAAGAAGGTTGGGATTCAAGAAAAGAATCTCTACAGACTTGAAGTAGATGGGATGTCTACGGAGCTTCTTGCTATTGGGAAGTGCAAGAAAGACATGCAATTGATGCTTGAGAGGGAGAAAGTTTTGCATGCAGGTAAGAGTGAACCTCGGGATGTGGAGCAGCCACAAGATGAGGATCATGGAGTGGGAGAAACCACTCATGCAGAGAAATTTTGTGCCGGATGGGCAGAGGGAGTGCATGCAACTATACCATCAGGTGAGAGGTGGGGCGACATGCATGAGTAATCCCAAGAGGAGATTTCTGGGCAGGATTCATTGAGATGGTGTGGATCTCATGAATTGAGCCTGGCTACGAGGTGCCCATAGCACAGTAGTAGCATGATCATTTGGATTGATGCAGGCAGATCAAAGTGACAGTGTTGGATATTGGAGCGCGGATCACAGTTGACAGCAAGTGCAGAGTGCATGGGTGCAGATTTCAACAGCGCAGTGGTTCCTAAAGACATGTGCAATTGGTACCAGCAGAGGTCGAAGACTTTGATAGATGCATTAGACTGATTGAGTTGTTTGGAGCCTATTCAGTTTCAGAAGAGTTGCAGATCAGATGCATGGAATTGCATGGCACTTGTAAAGGTTGCAGGGCGAATGCATGGAGTTGCATGTCGCATGTAAAGACAGTCCTTTCTTATTGAGAGGGAGTGTTGAAGATTGCAACAAGAAACAGTGAAGGAGGCATCCTGAAACATCATTCCTGATCCTAGTTGGAAAATGATCACCTAAACTAGGTGGGGCCCACACAGGTGATTTTTGTTGCAAAGTCTATTTTTAGACTATGTCTATTTTTAGACATGTCGATCATATTCTATGAGTTGCAGGATGCTATTTGTGGATGGTTGGTCAAGTTGGAAAATAGATGGACTTCTATTTTTAGACATATTGGGTGGAATCTATTTTTAGATTGCCAGTCTAAAAATAGATATGTCGAATATTATTAGCTCTTAATAATATTTGGACTCTAAACATTATCTTATTCTCTTGGAGCACTTCAGTTAAGTGCACAGATGTGGCACAGGAGCTGACAGAAGGAATTACACTATTCCCGAGGGTTAAGTGGAGCTATTGCATGGAGACTTCAGTTAGAACTCATGTGACAGAGTTTGGTGGAGTTATTGAGGTAGTTGGTGGAGTTGTGTTCAGTTTAACTTAGTTAAACATAGTTGAGCTAGTTGTATCTAGTCTAACTGATTGATACACTAGTGAGAGTGGTTTGAATTAATTATTAATTAATTCACTAATTATTAACTCATTAATCAACTAAAGAATACATCAGTTAACTACAATGCATGGACAGTTTCAGTGGAGACCAGTGAAGAGGTAGGTGAAAGAGCAAGTGTGACTATCAGTTGTGACTATAGTGTTGCATAATTTTGCACCACACATTGATGGAGATGCCAATGAGGATTGCGCAGTCAATATAGGATGGATTCAAACTCATCCAGAGCTATTCTTCAGCAGGGATTGCGCAGTAGAGGCAGGCTAAAGGCTGGCAAATATCGGTGCATGGATTTGCAAGATCAGGGCCTGATTAGTGTGTAGAAATTGGAGATTGTACTGAGAGCTTGTGAGGAGCTTTTTATGATGATTGTTACATGATCTCTATGACATATATTATATACAGATAGTTGGGGTTTTTAGCTTCAAGCTTTCCCGTTAAAACACTGTGTCATTATGTGTGAATTTTTATGGTTTCAATGTCTGCATGTGATTGTTTTTATTTCCGCAATTAATGATCAATGGTAGAAGAGATTTTGTATTGTGCATGAAGATAAAATAGTGTGTGATCAAGAGAATCTCGGTGGATAACATATCATTTATTCAAATTTCTACAATCTTATTCTCTTGGAGCACTTCAGTTAAGTGCACAGATGTGGCACAACAACTGACAGAAGGAATTACGCTATTCTTGAGGGTTTACTGGAGCTAATGCATGAGGAATTAAGTTAGAACTCATGTGACAGAGTTTGGTGAAGTTATAGAAGTAGTTGGTGGAGTTGTATTTAGTTTAACTCAGTTAGACTCAGTTGAGCTAGTTGTATCTAGTCTAACTGATTGATACACTAGTGAGAGTGGTGTGAATTAATTAGTGAATTCATTCACTAAATTGTTACACAGTAATTTGTCACCGTCCCTACCATTCCCCGTCCCGCACAATGGAGGACCCATTTTGTGACATGTGAACATTGTCATGCCTTGAAAACATCATCAATGCATTCCTCTAAGCATGAGCTTCAATTTCCCTAAAGACATCTCCTTGCAAAAATCATGAAAAACATCTCCTTTTGCATTGGCGCGGGTAGACAGTTCAGCACTCGCGCCAATGGGGAAAATCCTACAAAGAGGCCGCGCCAACTGGTGCTCTATCCCAGAGCAGTAGTCGCACCAGCCAATTTAAGGAGTGTTTTTAAAATAAAGATGGCGGGAGTTTTGTTTCAACAAACTCAGAAACCATTGCCTATTTTGAGTTGGGAGGTTTGGCTGCAGGAGTTCTATGGAAGGGAAGTGGTTTGCCACCTCCCATGGAACCTTCCTTGTTGATAGGGCCAATCCCACAATAATAGGGATCCCAACTCCCTCCTTCTCCATCTATAAAAGCCTGCTCAATCCCATGGCAAGCTAGTCTTGAAGTGCCTAAGCTTTGAATCTCCAAATTGCCAAGAGCCTTTGTGCTGTAAGAGCCCTCTTTCTTCCCTTAAGGCCGATTCAAGTAAGGAGACTATCGTCGAGAGACTCTAGAGAGGTTTGCCCTTTCCCCGGCGAGCTTTGCGAGACGTGAACGACTGGATACCCTTCCGAAGGAGACCACGACGTCAGAACATTGGTTGTAATCTCTTTCGATTGTTATCTAATGAATGATTACGATTATGGTTCCACTCTGTTTTCGGTTATGTTAATATGAGTAATATCCTTTCTGACTGATATTTAGTTGCGTATGCTGGATTTTATGCTTGTATCTGTTTGTTTCTTGCATGTGCAGGTGTCCATCCGCGGAGATCGTGGAGGATCGTGATCTGCCGAGGCTGAGGAACGGGAACGCTCTCTTCTTCGGATCGTAGCATTGGATTCCAGGTAGGCTTCCATCTTTGGTCTTTTCATTCGTAACTAGGAACTTGCATCGTAACATTTCGTGATTGTTGCTAGACCCCTGCTGGGCTAGTAGGGATCGCCTCTGTCCGCAGAGGGGATTTACCTCCTCAACAATTTGGCGACTCCGCTGGGGATCGTCTGGATTTCACTGTCTCGTTTGGATTGTCTCGTTTGATTGTTTTATGATTTTCCTTGCTTGGTTAGCCTTCTGGGTTGGGTTCTTTTGCTGTTTTTTGCTTCTTGGTTTGCTTAGTTTACATTGATTTGCTTCTGGAGTAGTTCTTTTTTTAATTTTGGCTGAGAAACTCGACTGGCGCGCTTTTTAGCCCGACATTCGCGCCAATTGGCGCATGTTGCTTTTGTTTAGCCCGCGCCAACTGTTTTCTGGCGCCAGTTGCAGCCTTATAGTCCCGCCACTCCTGTAGGGTTTTTGAGTTTGCTTAGTTCTGAGCTCTCTGGATCTGGTCAGTGCTTTTGTTCTTGATTTTCCGACTACCTGAGTGTGTTGGAGTCCTGTTTGACTGGGAATTTGCCTATATCCTTTGGTTGTTTGCTTTTATCTATCGATTTCACGTTTTAAGCCCTAGGGCATCAAGTGGCTTAGTGTATCGAGCCCTCCTTGGGAGTTTTGGTGTTTCGTTTGTCCAGTGGACTCTCTGATTGCTCCTCCGCATCCTCTTAGTAGTTGTTCATTGTTTTGCTGCGATTTTTGGGTGATTGCTCGTTTTTCATTCGAATTTCGTTTGGTCTTGCTTTGGGCCTAGATCACACGGTCCATTGGAGCCTTTGAGTCTTTTGCTTGGTTTTGAGAGACTTTGGTCGATTTGGGATCTGATTACTTGTGTCATTGAGTGAAATTTGTTTGTTTTTCTCTCTCAATATCGTTTCTCAAGTTGTTCCGTTTGTTTTCAGTTTGTTTAGTGCATTTAGCCATCAAACGTTGAAAATTAAAAAAAAAAAATCTCTTTTGCTTTTGGTTAATTAGTGCAAATTGTAATCTTTTCGATGTTGCTAGTGATTAATGATTTGAAAGAAAAGTTTTCAATTTCATTAGTTGCATTAGAGATCTCATTGTTTGTCTTCTGATCATTTCGTTTGTGTAAAAGCTCTCAACTCTTCTGTAACTAGTTTTCATCGAACGAAATGTTGGACTGTGGCATGTAGCTTTGCATTTAGGAGTCTTTTGAGACACTACATACGATAGGGCCTGAAAATTGAAACTTAATTGAAGATCAACTATAAAATTTATTCAATTAACCTAAGGCAGCATTGGAACTTAACGAAACATATTTAGAAGGTCTAGGCTAGAGACGTGTTCCGGCGTCGTTAAACCTAGCAGCTGTCGTTCGCCTGTTGGCTTTAGACAGCGCTAGTACGGACTTGCGCTCCCCGTACCATCGCGTATATAAAGGGAGACCCCTTTAGGTTTTCAATCCTTTATCCACAGGAAGCCGAGTCTGCCGCCCTATACCCGTGATACACCGAACACAGCATTCAGGGAGACTACCTGCACGTACGGAAAGTCCTTGGTCGGTTTCTGTTTCATTATTGAAACCAAGGTGTATATTGCAGTTCACGGATATTTGGTACACCCTTTGTGCCTAGTTTTTCCTGAGCAGTCATTTGGTCTTTTCTGACTCCCTAAACTTGAAAAGACCGTCAAGCGCTGGTCCTTTCACGCTTGTGTCAACTCTGAAAGAGATAGAGTCATCTTTTATCGTTTCTCGACTCTTAAAACATGAAACGGTAGAATTTCTTACTTTCCAATGTGGTAAAATTAATCACCCACGATTACACGCCCGCTTAGATATTGCTTGTTGACCGTTTGATCGTGTGCCCTTAACTCGTTTTCAGCCCGTGTGTGTGTTTGCTTCTTTTTCTCTGGTCTTTTGCCACAGTGGCGGAACCTTCGGTTTCGTCTACTGGTAGTCCTTACACGGACGATTCTTCAGAGGCTTCCCAATCCTCTGTCGAACCACAGCAGCCCGTTGTTTCCGAGTTTCCTGACGGGGGACCGGTTCTCGCTGAGCAACCCTTTGGAGGACCAGTTGAGTTCAATTGGCCCTTTTCGGACCCTGTGTCTGAATTGAGACTAGGAGCTGATTTCCTTTCTCTTACCTCGGGTTCGCCTTTTGTAGTTGCTGTATTTCCTCCTAGTCCTCGCCGTCTTTTGTATGATTTAACGGCAGGATCAACCATGAGTGATTCTGGTGAAGAAATCCCAACGTCTGGTGAAGACTATCAGTTCTTCCCGTGAAGATTGTTTGAGGGAGACAACTCTGAGCTGGCTACCATGTCAACAGCCAGTCCTTCTTTACCACAGGGATACAGATCTCTGGGTCAGATTATTTCCGCTGCAGCCTCTATGGGAATATCATCTCCTGCTTCGAGGCCAGCTGCTACTACACCCGGGGTGTCTCCTCAGATGCCTGTCACATCTGTTCCCATCCAGCCCACTGTCTGTGTGGCCGCCTCTTCTCCTGTTGTCTCAGCATCTGCTACCAGGGCTAGGCCAACTCCTGAAGATGTTTATCTAGCTACTGCTATACCGGAGAACATCTCTCCGGAGGAGTATCGGTTGTCTTTGCAACAGCCGAACGCCGAGGTTGGACCGTCCTCCCAAGATCCCTACCGATCTTACTTTTCACACTATGCACAGGATGGTACTCCCGTGTATGCTTTCCCAAGTCAGTATGACGAGCACGGGGAGATTTTGCGTCTACTCGCTCCTGAGGCTTATCTCTATGCTCAAGGTTTACCTTATAACCAGGTTTATAACCCGCGAGAACAGCCTTTCCAAGGCCAACCTACGGGCCAACCTGGCTATCTTTATGATCCACAGGGGCAGCCCATTCAAGGCTATCCTGTCGGCCAACAAGGGTCGTCGTACGGTCCGCAAGGACAGTATTATAGCCCTTCTGGTCAACCTGTTCAGCCTCAACCGGGGTATCAACCGGGACCGGTCTATGGTCCTGGGGGGCAAATCCAGCCTTCTTTACCAATGCAACTGCAGTATCATGTTGTTTCTAACGTTGCATGTTAGCCGGGACCATCCTATGGTTCTGCTTCAGGTCAAACCGGTTTCCAGCAAGCACCTGGTCCTGTTCCACCACCGAGCCAACCGGTTCATCCGGTACAACCCGGTGTCCCGCCTCCAGGCCAACCGGCTCATTCGGTACAACTTGGGGCTCACTTACAACTAGGTCAACCTGCGCAACCGGCGCTGCCTGTCTATCCGGGTCAACCTAGTCATTCCGGTCAGCCCTCTCACCCGGGTCAACCTGTTCACCCAGGTCAACCCTCTCAGTCGGGTCAACCTATTCATTCAGGGTAGCCCGCTCATTCCATTAACCCTGCACAACAGCCGGTTCATTCAATGCCGCAGCCAAATCAACAGCTGCGCCCTACTTATCAGGCTCCGCAGGGTTCCACTTTTCAGCAGCCTACTCATCCTCAGGGTGGTTATTATCCTCATGGTCAGTCTCAACCGAACTATAACCACCCCAGAGGCTCTCAATATTATCCTCCTCCACCCAGTTTTACCCACACTCAGCAGCCAAATCCAAACGCTGCTTATACGGGGCCGACACATAATCAGGGTTCGTACCCTGGTTATCAAGCCCCGCACTATGGTTACCAGCATCCAAATCAGTCTGGTTATATGACCTACGCCCCCTACGGTCAGAATCCTGCAGGACAGAACCCGTGGGGGCAAGGATATTCACAACCATCGTGGAGTATGGGTACCGGACCTCATCCTGGGCCTGGCATGGCAGTTAATCCTCCATTGCCGTTCCTGGCTACCTTGGAACTGCCGGATGTTTCAAAGTTGACCAATGATCCGATTTTACATAATCCGTATTGGCCTCCGATTCCCACCAAGATACCAGGTGATTGTCCCAAGTTTGAGGGAAAAGCTGGGGAGGACCCCCAGGTGCATGTGATGACGTATCATATTTGGTGTTCGTCTAACTCTTGGGTCGACGATTCGATTCGCCTGCGCCTCTTCCAGCGTACTTTAACTGGAGCTGCTGCTAAGTGGTACATATAGTTATCCCGTGGCATTTTTCAAGATTTCAATTCTTTAGCCATGGCTTTCCTCACGCATTTTCAGTTACCGGTTCGGTATGAAGCCGGGACGCACCTCCTGACTTCCCTGAAGCAGGATAAAGCCACTCACATCTCAGATCACATTCATGAGTGGCGGCGCCGTCGTAGACTGATCAAGTTTCACATACCTGATCAGATACTGACTCACTGGTTCACCACCTCCTTTGTGAATAAAATCGCTCAGGATATCGCGATGGGAGCGTGTGTGACAGAGGAACAAGCCATCGTGCGTGCCCAGTAACTGGATCTTGTATATTCTCAGTCTGGCACGCTTTATGACATCTTGACTGATGCTCCACGGCCCGGAACCACTAAGGCTCCGCCCACCCCTGCGGTGGATGGTGTCATTGGTTCTGTCTCTCAAAATTCGAAGAAATCTTCGAATGGGAAGCAGAAGGCTAATTCTTCCAACAATACTTCTGCTAATCCCGCCTCATCTGATTCTGGTAAAACCGCGGAGGTAAATGCCGTTCAGGCCAATCCTGCGGACAAATCCTCCAAGGGGAAGAAGAAGGGCAAAGGCAAATCAAAATCTGATGCCCCGAAACCAGAGTCTAAATCTCGTACTGAGGATGGCTCCCAGCAAAAATCGAAGTACCCTTGCCTCATCTGTGAAGGGGACCATTATACTAAGGATTGTCCACGACGATCCGAGGTTAGTCAACTTCTTAAAGGCCCAAAAGGGACTCCGGCTGTTTTAAAAGAGCCATTTCCATCTCAGCAGACCCAGATGGTCGAACAGCCGTCACCATCTGCACCGTTTGGGTCTCAGGTTTTCATGGTGAAGAGTGTTGCACCTATCTCTGTCGCTACGCGGTCGAAGGATTACAATGAATCGCGGCAGGCACCCGGGAAGGCAGTTGCGGATGGGCCGCCTCCCCCACCTGTCTCCGGTCCATTGGAAATCGAGAAGCCGACTCTCGAACCCGTTGTGAAGCCACCTCCCAAAGGTGTTCTTCGAAGATCCTCTTATAATCCAAACGCTCGTGCCGCTCAACATTACAGTATTGTTGAGGATCTGGCACAGGCGCCATGTGCTATGTCTGCACTTGAGGTTCTTCAAAGTTGTCCTTCACAACGGAAGGCTTTACTGTCTGCAATCGGTGGCATCGATCCCGCCGACTCGAGCCTTCTCACCTTCGATTTGGAGAATTTCACTCCCCGGCTTCCACATCAAATCGCTCTGGTTATTCAAGTCGGGATTAACGGTCTGAACATTCATAGGGCCGTCGTGGATGAGGGTGCATCTACCTGCGTTATGTCCTCCGCTTGCTGGAAGGCCATCGGCTCTCCAGCCCTCTCGTCATCTCCCAATGCCCTTGAGGCATTTGATGGTCGAGAATCTAAACCCCTAGGCGTTCTCGAGAGTCTAGCGATCACATTACAGGGAAAAACTGTCAACGTAGAAGTGGAAGTGGTTGACGCTAAACTCAACTACAATATACTTCTTGGCCGCAGCTGGACCCATGCCATGCTCTACGTGCCGTCTACCGTCTTTCAATTCATTAAGTTCCCTCACGAGGGCAAGATTGTCACGGTGGATCAGTTGTCATTTTTCACCTCTAACTCTGAGAACAACGTGCCATACGTGGATCAAATTCCAAATCCCCCAGACAGCGTAGGACCTGGTCTCTTCAAAGACCCAGTCCTCATAGGTATCTTTCCCGCACCACCACCGCATACCTCTCAAGTCAACATGTTGTCCAGGTCCAATGACCCCTGGCTTATTCCTACGCCTGAGCAGGTATATGAGTTTGGAGAATCCATGCCTTTAACGCCAGTAGAGATCAACTACTGTGAGATTGTTGCTGCATCGGATCCTCCACCTCCTCAGCATGCTCCTTTGAGCATGGCTCTCGACGTCTACTCTCAATCCCCCTGGCTTGGTCAGGCTGATTCACCTGATCCTCTCAGAGAGACTTTTCCTTCCGATGAAGCTATCATTGAAACTATGTCTCTTGAGGAGCTGCCTTGGGGTGATGGACATCATCGCTCCTCGTTTATGCCTAGCTTGGGGGCAATGACTGATTGTCTAGAGCGTTATGCTACTCAGGTTCCTTCCCCTCCTCTTCAAACACCGATCTTGACGCACGAGGTCTTTTCAGAGGGTAATCTGAGTAACATTACTCAAGCTGTTCCAATCAACATCTCTGTTAAACCGGGGATTGTTGAGAACATTCATGTGGGTGTGACTTGTTCTCCCGAGGAGATCCAAGTCTATACGGAGATTTTCAAAGAATTCCGAGATGTTTTCGCATGGTCTTACGAGGAAATGCCGGGAATTGATCCAAGTATTGTTGTGCACGAGATTCCAACCTACCCAGGTGCGAAACCCGTGCGCCAACGCTTACGTCCCATGCATCCTCGGAAAGCCGCCGCCATCAAGGCAGAAGTTGAAAAACTTCTGAACGCGGGTTTTATTTATCCCATCCCCCTTACAGAATGGGTGTCCAACATTGTCCCTGTCGATAAAAAGCAGGGTACAATTCGAGTTTGTGTGGATTATCGCGACATCAATCGCGCCTGTCCAAAGGATAATTATCCCACTCCGTTTATCGACCAGATCATCGACGAATGTGCCGGGAGTGAGATCTATTCCTTAATGGACGGTTTCTCAGGATATAACCAAATCAATATTGCACCTGAGGATCAACACAAGACCACATTCATCTGTCCGTGGGGTAATTTCGCGTATAAAAAACTCCCGTTCAGCTTAAAGAATGCTGGAGCCACTTTTCAGCGTGCGATGTCCTACGCTTTTCATGACATTCGCCAGATCGTTCAGCCTTATCTGGACGACTTGCCAGCCCATTCGGGTAAGCGAGAGGACCATCCTGAGCATCTCCGCCAGATCTTTCTTCGTTGCAGGCGCTACAATATCAGGCTCAATCCTCATAAATGCGTCTTCTGCGTTGATTCTGGCCATCTTTTAGGATTCATAGTCTCGAAAGACAGAATTCACCTTGACCCTTTAAAGGTCGAGGCCATCGTAAATCTCCCATCACCCTCCTCCCTGTATCAGTTACAGAGTCTGTAAGGGAAAGCGAATTTTCTTCGGTGCTTTATCCCGAATTATGCCGAGGTGGCCAAAGGATTCACTCGTTTGTTAAAGCAGAACGTTCCCTTTCATTGGGACGAAATTGCTCAGGAATCCTTTGAGAAGCTGAAGATGTTGCTTGTCAATGCTCCGTTGCTTCGTCCTCCAGACTACCACCGCGACTTCACTTTATATCTAGCCGCCACATTTAGCACCATAGCCATGGTCTTGGTGCAGGATGACGATCACGGTGATGAACATGTTGTTTATTACCTGTCACGAAACCTTCTCGACCCGGAAACGCGTTATGCACATGTCGAGAAGTTGGCATTAGCAGCAGTACACGTTGTACAACGCTTTCGCCATTACATCCTTTTGCGCACGATAACAGTGGTTTCATACTGCAACCCTATGACGTATATTCTCTCTAGAAAATTACTGGGGGGAAAGTACTCCAAATGGATTGTGATCCTGTAGGAGTTTGACTTAGAGTTCACTACCGCTAAGTCAACTAAATCACTGGTCTTCGCGGATTTGATATGTTCCCTCCCTACAGACTCTGCTCCCTCACACTCTGAAGATCATATACCGGACAAAACGCTTTTCCTCATCAGCACTCGTGACCCTTGGTATGGTGACATAATAGTGTATCTTCAGACCTCGACATTTCGGTCTGAGTTGGATAAAGCTGCCCGCCGTCGGATTCGGCACCAGTCCCAACCCTACTGTATAGTAGGAGATACCTTATATCGCATTGGAGTAGATTCGGTGCTCCGGCGATGCCTAACCTTGGAAGAGGCTAAAAAGGTCTTAAATGACTGCCACAGTGGTGCCTGTGGTGGACATATGTCTGGGTATGCTACTGCTCAGAAGATTCTGCGAGCAGGTTATTTCTGGCCTTCCATATTCAAAGACTGTATCACTGCAGTCCGTAAATGTCATCCATGCCAGATATTTCAGCGCAAGATGCGCGCGCCACCTTTACCATTGCATCCTGTTATTACCGTCGGCCTTTTTGCGAAATGGGGCGTGGATTTTATGACGTGTAACCCTCACTCGGCCGGGGGGCATGCGTATATCATTGTCATCGTCGACTACTTCACCAAGTGGGCCGAGGCGATGCCTACACTAGCTGCTGACGGGAAAACGGCTGCTCAATTTATATTCAACCACATTATTGCACGGTTCGGGGTCCCTCAAGCCATCGTCACTGATCACGGTACTCATTTCCGAGATTACATGATGGCAGAGCTGACTTCAATGTTGGGCTTGCTTCACGACAGCTCAACACCATACTACCCTCAAGCGAATGGTCAGGTTGAAGCAGTGAACAAGGTTTTGATCACTATGCTTCAACGAACAGTTGGTATTCACAAATCCAATTGTCATCTCCAACTATTCTCAGCTCTCTGGGCATACCGAACATCTGCTAAGAGTGCAACTGGATTCACACCATTTCAATTGGTGTACGGTCTGGAAGCCACTCTTCTGGTTGAATGCGAGATTCCTTCATTGAAATTAGCTGTGGAGCTTCTACCTGATACTTCTGCCGAGGAAGAACGTCTTCTGTATCTGGAACGGTTAGATGAAACCCGTCGTCTAGCTGCTTTGGTTATCGAAGCACAAAAGAAGAGGGTCAAATCTCATTTTGATCAATCTGTTTCTCCTCGTTCCTTTATTGAAGGAGACCTTGTCCTCCTGTACGATCAAGCACATGACAAGCTTGGAGCCGGTAAGTTCCAGCCTATGTGGCATGGGCCCTATATAGTAAAGCGCGTTTTGAAAAATGGGGCCTACGAGCTTATAGATTATGATGGAGTTCCTCTGGCGCAGCCCAGAAATGGACTGTACCTTAAAAAGTACTATGCCTGAAGCGATTTCTTGGTGTGGTGTGTGTACATAGGTGTGTGATTTTCATTTGTGTGCATGTATAGTGTGGTGTGATTTGTAAACATATTTCTGCTGATCGGGTCTTCCTGGTTGTGCAGATGTCTATTCATCCATTTGTTGGTTTCGCGGATGGTGCCTCCCGCAGTACCAGGAATCTGTCTTCAGCAGCCTGGGTAATCTATGATCCTGCTGGTGAGTTGATCAACCTACAAGGTGTGTGTCTAGGATGTACCAGGAACAATATCGCGGAATATAGTGTTGTGTTAGAATTATTAACCGAGGCGGTAAACCTTGGTATCCGTGAATTGCTCGTGTATCTAGATTCGCAACTTGTAGTGTTACAACTGAACGGACACTATTCGGTAAGGAACCCGTCCATCTTACGTCTGTATCTGCGTATTCGATTACTGGAAATAAATTTTGACTACATTACATATCATCATATACCCAGGCATTTGAATACATTAACAGATGCAGTAGCAAATTTGGTATTAGACAGACATTTGCGCAATTTGTAAATCATCATCACGTGTAAAGAAAGATCCATCCAGAAATAGATATGCATATATATATAGATATCGAAATGTTTACATAGAGTGTGTCACATAAAGTCAAAATATACATAATCGTCTTAAGTACATCCGGAGACGATACGTCTCTCAAAAAATAGGTGTGGTATAAATCCTAAGGGCTAATCCGCATGGTGCTCATGATAGCATGTGACTGCACGCACTAAGCATCTCAGGATTCGGTGGATCCGACTCGGAACTCCCACCGTGTGGCGCTGGTATGCCATCGGTACGTCCGCCAGCCGAGCATAGTCCGGGATCCCTCGGGCAATGCCCTCGAGATTCTGGATCAACTCCTCTCCTCCGATGCCCTCTCCCTCAGGATCAGGGGCGAGTTGAGTCCTCCGTGAGATTGGAGACATCCCAGCTGGTCTCTCAGGTCCCACATCTGCATACATATATAAAATGTGTTAAGACGAATGTGTATTAACAAAAAAATATATAAAAAACATAAAAATCAAAAACATGAGGTCTTACCCAACTCCTTGTCCCAGTCATCTCCTTCTGGCAGTGGGAGATCTGGGTCTCCGGTGAAGTCAGTTCCTGCATAGGGCCAGTCTTCCACGACAATCAGCTGGCGCCGTAACCACCTAAAGAACTCCGTCCTCCAGGACATCTGTTGGCCGCCTCCAGCTCTGGGCATTAATGCTGCCCAGCGAGCCATTCTTGGCTCTCGTGGTATCGGATCTGCTACTGAGGCCCCTTGGCCCTGGAAGATTGGTAAGTGTTCCAGAATGAACGATACCAGGATGGAACCATAACCAAACTGTTTTAGTTTACCTTGTTTTAATTTTGTGAGCTGCCTTTTCATATTGATTGTTACTGTTGTTGCCCAGTCGAACAGTAAGGGACTCATGCATTTTGAGGCCAGCAGGAGTTGGGCCTTTATGGCCTCGTGCGGTGCCTGCGACCCTGCAGCCCGCGTGATGGTATGTAGGACAACTCTCAATGCCAGATCAGGGATAGTGTGGATATCCACCTTCTTGCTTCTTGATCCCATTTGTGCTCCTCGGCACACTCGTGCCATCACTTCTTCCATCTTCTCCCCAGATGGTCTGCTTCCAGTCAACATAGGGATCGGACCTCTGCGGGACAATCCGGTGATAAAATAAACATTAGAAACCTCCAGCTCTAATACCTGATCTCGTAACCTGAACACCTGTTCATGTTCATCCCAAATATTGATCAAATACTGGAGGAGCTCGGGCTGAGCTCGTAGACAGGGTGTGAGGAAGAACTTTTTCAGCCCACAGTTTCTGAGGGCATTCATGCAAGCCTCACTTTGGATGGCCTATTCATCCTCTTCTCCATGCTCTCGTTCTTTCCATTCAATCGCCATTTTGCTTGATTACCTGCATTCATATGGTCATAAACCCTTAGTTAGATCTCTGATAAGCCTCAAATTCCATGCAATTTGGTCTAAATATCGATTTTTTAGGCGGATTTTTAGGTTCGGCCGCTGGCGCGGCTGTTTTGTGAACAGTCGCGCCACGTGGCGCGAGCCCTTTGTATAAAAGAGCCCATTGGCGCGGGTCCGTGCCCGATACCCGCGCCAATGAGCGCGGCCCTAAAATTTCAAAAGTGGCCACATAGAACTGATTTTCAAGGGAAAATTATCAAAAAATGGATGAAAATGTAGAGCAAGGGAGCGCCTCTTACCTGTAGCAGACGAGAAGCTGAATGGTCAACTGGATTTGTCGCAATCACCGTCAGAAGTTTCTGCTCCAAATGGATCACTGTTGCTTTTTACCAAGGTAAATAGTAAATGTAATTTTATTTTTACCAATTTGGCATATTTATAACTTTTTGACATAAAATGAGTTGTAAAAAGTCATTTTTATCAAATATTTTAATATGTTATGTCGAAAATGGGTTTTACGCTTGCTTGGTATGTGCAGCAGCAGGTTTTTGCGACTTTAATGATGGAAACGAGTTGTATTTTATACTTTTTCGGACTCGGTAAATACACGAAAAAGTCACTTTGGAGTCATCTTTCAGCTCTTTTCTGACTCTCTAAACATGAAAAGATTGCCGAGGCCCTTGTCGTTTCGATCTTGTTAAAATGGACACGAATCGACATCTACCCAGTATACGTTTACCCCTTTTTCGGGTTGGGATGGATTGATTACGAAAAAGGAATACCCTAACCTATCGCGACTAGGAGGTTTTCTTGGATATTGTTTTCTACCTTTTCGGATCTGAGGAACTATCTACGAAAAGGGACCTGTGGAGTTTACTTTTCTGCTGTCTTTTCAAACTCTCTAAACATGAAAAGACGCCGAGTTCTCCCTTTGTCAGACTCGTTAAACCCTGATGACATCGGATCTAGTCGAAATGACGTTCTCCGAGTTCCTCCTTCCTAGGACTCGTTAAATGCACTAGGATGGATTTGCCCGAAGGGCGGACTTATATTACAAGCATATGTTATCCCCTTCAAGCTTGTTATCAAAAATAATTGGGGTACTCGCCAGAAATGGTGGGGGAAAAATGGAACCATTGTCGTTGTCGTCGGCAGTATGTCGCTCTTGAACATGGCACTTGTCTGCATTCGTGTCGGGTTGGGGACATCTCATCTCGTTTCTTCACTTTGCCTCCGTGGGTTTGGATAATCCCTTTTGGCCTCTCATCTGCTCATTTCCTTGTCACCATGACCTCTGATCCGTTGATGTCAAATACTTCCAAGTCCATTGTCGTGCCGTTTACATGTTCAAGAGAAGTTGGCCTCTGCAAATATCAACCTTCCTCTGATTCTCATACGATCTTGATTCACAACAAAACATCATGTTCCTCTGTCTCGTGTCGATGATGTGGGAAACATTATGGCCCACCTTCGATCAAGGTCACTTCCTGTCGACTTCAACTCATTATCCAGGAAGTTGGTCTAGAGACTCCTTATGGTACCTTGGAGCCTGCATGCCTCAATGGCAGGTTCGTCGCATTTGACGTGAGGTTTTCATCATTGGCCTCCGATCGGATGACTCTACGGGTGTTCGACGTCAGCTCATTTATTCACACGCCGTAGATTGTACCTGTAGTACCTTGAGGACCATTGTCATTATTGGTGGTTTCTCTCGCGTCTGTTAACAGCTTTCATCATTGGCTGGTAATCAGACGATGTTCTTACATGTTCGACATCAGCTCACACATTCGCATGCTAGAACTTGTACTTGTTTGGGTCGAGATGGAGCGCAAGACCCTGGATTGTGTCTGTTGTAATCCAGGCTGCGATTGTGGATTATTATCATTATGTACATGACTCACTGATTGGATGGCTGCGACCATACCTGAGTCTATTTATTTGATCCTCGTTGGATGGCTGCGCCCATACCCTGGATCCGGATTATAGTGTACTCTGTTTCGGATGGCTGCGCCCATACCACATATACATCATGTACTTGAGATATCAATTGTATTTTTCTGCGCAGGTTTTCCGACGGCGGGGCTTCAGTTGAACATGTTCTCGTAAAGCATTTCACCCCTCTCTCTCTTGGGCCTCATACTTTAGGGGGCATCTGTTACACAGTAATTTGTCACCGTCCCTACCATTCCCCGTCCCGCACAATGGAGGACCCATTTTGTGACATGTGAACATTGTCATGCCTTGAAAACATCATCAATGCATTCCTCTAAGCATGAGCTTCATTTGCCCTAAAGACATCTCCTTGCAAAAATCATGAAAAACATCTCCTTTTGCATTGGCGCGGGCAGACAGTTCAAAACTCGTGCCAATGGGGAAAATCCTACAAAGAGGCCGTGCCAACTGGCGCTCTGTCCCAGAGCAATGGTCGCGCCAGCCAATTTAAGGAGTGTTTTTTAAATAAAGATGGCGGAAGTTGTGTTTCAACAAACTCACAAACCATTGCCTATCTTGAGTTGGGAGGTTTGGCTGTGGGAGTTCTATGGAAGGGAAGTGGTTTTGCCACCTCCCATGGAACCTTCCTTGTTGATAGGGCCAATCCCACAATAATAGGGATCCCAACTCCCTCCTTCCCCATCTATAAAAGCCTGCTCAATTCCATGGCAAGCTAGTCTTGAAGTGCCTAAGATTTGAATCTCCAAATTCCCAAGAGCCTTTGTGCTGTAAGAGCCCTCTTTCTTCCCTTAAGGCCGACTCAAGTAAGGAGACTATCATCGAGAGACTCAGGAGAGGTTTTCCCTTTCCCTGGCGAGCTTTGCGAGACGTGAACGACTGGAGACCCATCCGAAGGAGACCACGATGTCAGAACTTTGGTTGTAATCTCTTTCGATTGTTATTTAATGAATGATTACGATTATGGTTCCACTCTGTTTTCGATTATGTTAATATGAGTAATATCCTTTCTGACTGATATTTAGTTGCGTATGCTGGATTTTATGCTTGTATCTGTTTGTTTCTTGCATGTGCAGGTGTCCATCCGCGGAGATCGTGGAGGATCGTGATCTGCCGAGGCTGAGGAACGGGAACGCTCTCCTCTTCGGATCGTAGCATTGGATTCCAGGTAGGATTCCATCTGTGGTCTTTTCATTCGTAACTAGGAACTTGCGCGTCGTAACATCTCGTGATTGTTGCTAGACCCCTGCTGGGCTAGTAGGGATCGCCTCTATCCGCAGAGGGGATTTACCTCCTCAAAATAAATAATAAATCAATAATCAACTGAAGAATACATCAGTTAACTATAGCGCATGGCAGTTTTAGTGGAGACCAGTGGAGAGGTAGGTGAAAGAGAAAGTGTGACTATCAGTTGTGACTATACTGATGCATTGATTGCATCCAACACTCAGTGGAGATGCCAATGAGGATTGCGTGAGCAAGGCTGGCTGAAGTCGAGTTCATTCAGAGCCATTCTTCAGCAGGGATTGCGCAGTAGAGGCAGGCTAGCATGTGGCAAAGATCGGTGCATGGATTTGCAAGATCGGGCCTGATTAGTGTGTAGCGATTGTATTGTACTGAGAGCTTGACATGTTCAACTTTGTATGAGGATTTTTACATTATCTCTATGACATATATTATATATAGATAGTTGGGGTTTTTAGCTTTAGGCTTTCCCGTTAAACAACTGTGTTAATGTGTGTGAACTTTTATTATTTCATGTGTGCATTGCAATTGATTTAATTTCCGCATGTGATGATCAATGGTGGAATAGATTCTGTATTGTGCATGAAGTTAAAATAGTGTGTGATCAAGAGAATCTTGGATATATAACACATAAGTTATATAATTTCTACATGGTATCAGAGCAGTTGATCATTGGAGGAGATTGCAATTATTGAAGCGGTTGAGTTTTGTGCTGGTGAAATTTGAATTTGCTGCAGTGTTTTCTTGGTGTCGAAGTTGAGCATTCATTGAAATGTCTTTCAACGGATTGCGATTGGAGTATGCCCTTGATGGCAGCTCAAATTATATTGCATGGAAGGACAGGATGGAGGTGGTGCTAGATGATAATGGGTTGAAGGAGTTCATAGATACTAATATTCCAAAGCCTGGTTCTAGCAATGCAGCTGCACTTGATGCATGGCAAAAGAAGACAAAAAAGTGTCGAAGAATTATGTTGGAAGGTGTGAAGGACCACATAGTGTCTAGCCTTCATGGTAAAGCTACTCCATTCTTAATGTGGAAAGCTTTGACAGAATTGTTCCAAAGCAGAAGCGACCAGAGGAAGTTGGCGCTTAAATACAAGCTTAGAAAAATAAAAATGGAGAAAGGCGACAGTATACCAAAATACCTCACGAAGTTTGTCCACTGCAAGAATGAGTTGGGAAGTGTGGGGGTTACTGTAGATGAAGAGGACTTAGTGAGCTTGGCTCTCCTTGGGCTTTCGAAGAGTTGGCATAGCTATGAGGACTTTGTCAATGGTCGGGAGAAACTGCCAGGATGGGAGCGACTTTGGTTGGATCTTGTGCAGGAGGAGATGATGTGGGGTACCAGGGATGGATCTTCATCGAGGAATGAAGATGAAGAAAATTTCACTTTGGCTGCCAAAGCAAGGAAAGGGAAGGGGAAGAAAAATCCTTCTCAATCCAGTGCGAAAGGCAAGAAGCAGTACTTGTCCAAGGTGACGTTCTTTCACTATCACCAACACGGACATTACGTTCCACAGAAGAAGAAAAATAAGCAGGTTGTTGGATCTGCAGTTGGAGAGGCCTTAGCCTCGCAGTTTGAGCTGGATTTTTCGCTGATCGCATGCTTGGTTTCAAGTGTGATGGAATCAGTGTGGTTTCTTGATAGTGGTGTGTCTTTCCATATGACCGGAGACAAATATTTGTTTAGTGATCTGGATGAAAAGGATCTTGGAGTGCACATCGAGATGGGCGATGATGGTAGATACAGTGCGACTGGTATCGAGACCATTTCCTTTGAGAGGGAGTCAGGTAAACCTTTCATATTGAAGGATGTCATGCATGGCCCAGGATTGAAGAAGAAACTGATCTCTGTGGCAATGTTGGAAGACAAGGGTTATGATGTTGTTTTTAGCGAGGGAAAATCCTTCCTGTGCAGTAAAACAACTGGTGAAACCCGGAGGATAGGGATTCGAGTTAAGAATCTTTATCAATTGCAAGAAGATGGCTGTGCAGCAATGGTAGGCAAAGCAGAAGGAGTGGTGAGCCGGGATGAGGGCGAATTGTGGCACAGGAGATTGGGCCATCTTCACCATGGCGCTTTGAAAATTTTGCAGCAGATTTCTACCGAGATTCCCAAGGGTACACTTGTGCAGTCAGATCAGTGCAAGGGATGTACTTTGGGAAAATTTGTGAAGACCACTTTTCATGAGAAGGATAGTCGTGCCACGACAATCCTTGAGAGAATTCACACAGACGTGTGTGGACCTTTCTCGGTAGCTTCAACAGCAAAGCACAGGTATTATGTGATATTTGTTGATGACTTTTCTCGTAAGTGCTGGATCTTCTTCATGCAGAAGAAGAGCGATACATACTCAAAGTTCTGTGAGTTCAAGGCGCTGGTTGAGAAAGAGTCGGGGAAGCAGGTGAAAGCTCTAAGGAGAGATAATGGTGGTGAATACATCTCTGGCGAATTCAAAGACTTTTGCAGCGCAGAAGGAATTCGAAGAGAACTCGTAGCACCTCATAACCCACAAAAGAATGGAGTCGTGGAGAGAAAGAACAGAACGATCGTGGGTGCTGCATGATCAGGGCCTTCCCATACACTTGTGGGTTGAGGCATGCAACAATGTGGTTTATGTGCAAAACTGTTTTCCTCATAGATTACTTGGCATGAGTACACCCGAAGAGGCGTTTTCTGGTAAGAAGCCTGATATTTCTCATTTGAAGATTTTTGGCTCACTTGTTTACATTCAAGTGACGAAGGATGCCAGGAAGAATCTGGAGCTGACCGCAGAGGTTGGGATGTTTGTGGGGTACACAGAAACACCCCACAATTATCGTATGTATTTTCCAGACAGTTGGATGATTGTCGTGTGATGGGATATCAAATTTCATGAGGAGAAAGCCATGAAGTTGTCGCTTGAGAGGGAGCTACACTTGCATGCAGATGAGGAGCTACTAGTTCCTAAAGATGAGCCTTTGGATGTGGATCAACCACAAGAGGAGGTTCATGGAGTGGAAGAAACCACTCATGCAGCGCCAAACATCAGAGGGAAGAAGCGTACTACAGAAGCTGAGCGATTGAATCTTGATGCAGCGCAGAATGTAGGAGCACCTACATCGCAACGCAGAGAGAGACAGTCACCTGACCGATTTACTGGATACATGGCTCTGATGAGCAAGTGTATCGTGACAGAACAATCTTCTTTCGAGGAAGCTGTGGAGGATCTCGCATGGGTAGATGCCATGGTGGAAGAGTATGATTCGATTGTCAGAAACAGTGCATGGGAGATTGTCCCAAGGCCGGAAGGGAAATCAGTGGTAGGTTCGAGATGGATCTACAAAGTGAAGCAAGCTACTGATGGGAGCGTCAAGAATTATAAGGCAAGATTTGTTGCCCGGGGATTCTCACAGATCGAGGGGATCAACTATGAAGAAACCTTTGCACCTGTCACAAGGTATTCTTCCATACGGACCATCCTTGCTCTCTTAGCGCAGATGGGTTGGCACATTCATCAGATGGATGTGAAGACTACGTTCCTCAACGGAGTCATTGAGGAGGAGGTGTACATTGAGCAGCCTGAAGGTTTCGAAATCTTCAGCAGTGAGTTGCATGTGTGAAGGTTTAAAAGAGCGTTGTATGGGCTGAAACAAGCACCTCGTGCTTGGTACACACAGATAGACAGTTATTTCACCGGACTTGGTTTCGCCAAGAGTGAGGTGGATCCGAACCTATACCAGATTGTGGTGGAGGGTAAGTTTCTGATCATTGTACTTTATGTAGATGATTTGATACTAACAGGTGATGAACTGTTGATACACTCATGCAAGGCAGATCTTGCAAAGGAGTTTGAGATGAAGGACTTGGGCCTCCTTCATTATTTACTGGGATTGGAAATTTGGCAGTGGAAGGGTCGACTGTTTGTGTCTCAAGGCAAGTATGCCCGGGAGATACTGGAGAAGTTTCACATGAAAGGCTGCAAGCCTATCGACACTCCTCTTCCTGGTGGTTGGAGGAAAGAGGATGTTACATCGGTAGAGGTAGTGGATGCCACTGTTTATCGATAATTGGTTGGTTCGCTCATGTATTTGGTCAATACACGACCGAACATATGCTATGCTATTAACCAGCTTTCACAAGCTGTGGTTAAGCCTACCAAGCTCTTTTGGAAGGCATGCAAGCATGTCCTGAGGTATCTCAAGGGCACATCAGGATATGGATTGTGGTACAGACAGTCGGATGAGTTGAAGTTGCATGGCTTCACGGATGCAGATTGGGCAGGAAGCGCAACAGACAGAAAGAGCACATCTGGAGGGATATTCAGTATCGGGTCTACAACATTTTCTTGGTACAACAGGAAATAGAGATCTGTGGCACTCAGTTCAGCGGAGGCCGAGTACATGGTAGCAAGTTTGGCTGCATGCGAGGCTATATGGATGAGGAAGATCCTGGTCGGGTTGTTCGGTTCACACTTAGATCCTACTATGATATATTGTGATAATCAGAGTTGCATTAAATTCTCGGTTAATCTAGTATTTCATGATAGATCTAAACATATTGACATCCGGTACCATCATATCAGAGATTGTGTGCAACGGAAGATCATGTTACTTTCTTACATTCATACGGAGGACCAGGATGCTGATATTCTGACGAAGGCACTCACCGAGAGCAAATTCGAATACCATAGAGACAGGATCGGGGTGGCAGATAATCCCTATCTTGTTGAGAGGGAGTGTTATGATAAGCTTAGTGAAAAGAGTCGCCTTCACTAAGTGGGCCCACAGGCTATTTTTGGCGCAAAGTCTATTTTTAGACTATGTCTATTTTTAGACATGTCAATCATATTCTATGAGTTGCAGAATGCTATTTGTGGATGGTTGGTCAAGTTGGAAAAATAGATGGACTTCTATTTTTAGACATATTGGGCGGAATCTGTTTTTAGATTGCCAGTCTAAAAATAGATATGTTGAATATTATTAGCTCTTAATAATATTTGGACTCTAAACATTATCTTATTCTTTTGGAGCACTTCAGTTAAGTGCACAGATGTGGCACAGGAGCTGACAGAAGGAATTACTCTATTCATGAGGGTTAAGTGGAGCTATTGCATGGAGACTTCAGTTAGAACTCATGTGACAGAGTTTGGTGGAGTTATTGAGGTAGTTGGTGGAGTTGTGTTCAGTTTAACTCAGTTAGACACAGTTGAGCTAGTTGTATCTAGTCTAACTGATTGATACAATAGTGAGAGTGGTGTGAATTAATTAATAATTAATTCACTAAATATTAACTCATTAATCAACTGAAGAATACATCAGTTAACTACAGTGCATGGACAGTTTCAGTGGAGACCAGTGGAGAGGTAGGTGAAAGAGCAAGTGTGACTATCAGTTGTGACTATAATGATGCATTGATTGCATCCAACACTCAGTGGAGATGCCAATGAGGATTGCGTGAGCAAGGCTGGCTGAATTTGAGTTCATTCAAAGCCATTCTACAGCAGGGATTGCGCAGTAGAGGCAGGCTAGCAGGTGGCAAAGATCGGTGCATGGATTTGCAAGATCGGGCTTGATTAGTGTGTAGCAATTGTATTGTACTGAGAGCTTGACATGTTCAGCTTTGTATGAGGATTGTTACATGATCTCTATGACATATATTATATACATATATTTGGGGTTTTTAGCTTCAGGCTTTCCCGTTAAACAACTGTGTTAATGTGTGTGAATTTTTATTGTTTCATGTGTGCATTGCAATTGATTTAATTTCCGCATGTGATGATCAATGATCTGAAATGTGTGAACAAAATATTTCTTATACAGAGATAGACAGTAGGGGCATTTACTTGGTTATTTCACCTTTACTAGAAAGGATGAAACCAGAAGCTTCTGGCCCTCTTACTGGCTCTGCCTAAAGAAATATAAGGTAAACACTAAATCGATCTGTCAATGAAAGTATTTTTTTATGTTTGCAAAGTATTCATTAACCAAATTTTATGTGTGAATAAGCAAGTTCAAGTATTCTGCAATGGAAGTAATGTGGTTTGAAGTGAAACTAATGAGTTTTGATCACTGTATAAGTCTCATTGGGAAAAGTGGACTTATTAAAAATTACAGTTTAATGTAGTAAAATCTGGAATATGGCAGCAAAAATGCATAGCATAATAGTAAGCATTTATTTAAGCAGTTCACCCCTCTCTTGGGCTACCTTTGCTGGGTCCAAAAGCCTCCAAATAGGCTTTTCCCTCTTTCATTAATGCTCAAAATAAGTATTACACTATGAAGAAAGCCTCAAAATGCTAAAATAGCTGCAAATTCAGAAACAGAGGACTGAAAACAGTAAAAATCGACTATTCATTCACCTCAAATGGATGAGTATAGTCCAATACAGCTGATCTTTCACCAAGCCCTAGTGGCTCCACAAGAAAATTCGCTGATAAAATCACTGACAGAGTGCCCTGATGGCTCTGTAACCTATCCCAACAGCTCCAGAATGCTTCAATACCCCAAAATAAATAAATAAAATCGCCTCAATTGGACTTCCCTAGCCAAAGTTATGACTCACTGAAGTTTTGCCCAGTGTCCCCTTGAAAAGCTCCACTAAATGTGGAGAACTGGAGTTAACTTCAGTTAAAATAGTAATGGCACCAATTTTAGCGGCGCGCTCCACCAAAAGTCGGACGGTTAAGGTTAAGTTAAATGCTAGGTGGACGGGGTCACATGGACCACCGTCCAACCCGCCTTTTAAATCGTTAACACAAACGGTTGGTTGTTCAACCGCAACCGTTACATAAGCCGGGATTTCCGCCCATTCACATGGTTGACGGTGATGATAAATGTTTACATATGCGCGTTGATGAGTTTTTGTGGGTTCCGAGCGGCTGGTTCTATGAAGGAGGGGGCTAGCCCCCTTTCGGGCTCCGCCCAAACAACATTTAAAATTCAAATAGACGTTCGTTCCCATAGTTTAATAAGAACTAACGTAGCCCATGTGGTTGGGCCGCTCGGCTGTTCCACTGTCGACCCGGGGTCGAACCCGTCCACGAACATTTTTTAACTGAAATTGGCAAACTTCAAAGCTGAAAAACTTTCTCATACGGTGTCCGTTTTCAGTGTCGTTTGCGTCTACATGATCGTTTTTCCGAGCTCTTTCCAGTCGTTTTGGTTTGGACCAATTCTAAGCAACTTCATTTTTGAGCATTTTTCCACAAGAGACTGGATCTCCTTATCACGCCTCCCAAATGGGAAGCTTTTGGACCCTCAAAAGCTTTCAATTACCTGTTAAGAAGGTGAGGATACAACCTCCTCGCCTGTTCCAACTCCATCCACTTTTCTTTGCTTGGTTTACTGCCTTTTAGACCAACCCTTAGATAATCAACATCTCCCCTCCTTGAAGTGCATGTCCTTCTGTCAAGGATTGCATCTTCTTTCAACTCATCCAAAAATTCTGGCGAGAAATCTTCTATGGATGGTAGCTGAACATTATTTTCAGAATCATCAATAAGAGGAGGTTCATACAAACGTAAATTCTCCACATTAACAACGGAATACATTTGCATGTATGAAGGAAAATCTAGTTGAAAAGCATTATTTCCAACTTGTTTAAGGATTTTTAATGGACCATAACGAATAGGCTTCAGCTTTTTACCTTCTCCTTGCATTCTATCCTTGCTTATATGCAACCATACCTCATCTCCTTCCTGAAACTTGTGATCAATTCTATGTTTGTCATGTCTTTCTTTGTACTTTCCTTGAATCTTTTAAAGCTGTTCTTAAACTTGCTAATGAATGAGCTGAATTATTTCAATGAACATGCGAGCTTTGTCAATGTCACTATGCCCATCAATGGAAATATCCTTCTCGAGAATGAAGTCTAATGGTGACTTAGGCAAATATCCAAAACAAGCTTCAAATGGCGAAGTATTTGTAGAAGAGTGCTTGGCCCGGTTGTAAGCATGCTGAATGTAATGCAAATGCTCATCCCAAAGCTTGGGATGCTTGCTGCAATACCCTCTCAAAATATGCACAATGGTTTTGTTCACTACCTCTGTTTGGCCATCTGTTTGCGGATGGAAAGCAGTACTCTTCTTCAACTTGGTGTCCATCATCTTCCATAGATTGGACCAAAAATTCCCAACAAATATGGAATCCCTGTCACTAACAATAGAAGTAGGCAAGCCATAATGAACCCATACATGTTGAAAATATAAATCAGCAGTTATAGTTTTCTTACATGGCATAAGAATACACATCTTGCTGAAATGATCAACTACTACAAAAAGATAATCATGCTGCTTTCTAGATAATGGTAACCCCCCAACAAAATCCATAGAAACACTTTCCCATGGTCTAGAAGGTACTAGCAATGGCGTATACAATCCAAGCTTCCTATTTCCAGGCTTGCTTGTAGCACATAATGAAAAACCTCTAATGAAACGTGTAACACTATCTACCATGCAAGGCCAATAACAATACCTCTGCAGATGTGCCACCGTTTTTCTTACACCGAAATGACCATCAATAAGAGAAGAATGAGCTTCTCTCATCATGCTTAATCTCTCTCCCTGTGGTATACATAACTTTCCCAAGTGAAACAACAAATTATTATGCAAATTATAGTCATTCTCCTCAACATGATTCCCTTTACTCAAGTTAGCATACACCTCTTTAAAATCATCATCTGATGCATATTGTTCAATGTAGCTTTCATGTACAATAGAATCATTCTTAAGAAAAATACTAGCACTAATAATAGGCCTTGAAAGCATATCAACAACTTTATTGAGAATACCTTTCTTGTACCTTATTACCAAGTGAAATTGTTGTAGGAAACCCATCCATCTGAAATGACGTGACTGTTGCAATTT
This sequence comes from Pinus albicaulis, assembly GCA_034641835.2. Taxonomy (NCBI): domain Eukaryota; kingdom Viridiplantae; phylum Streptophyta; class Pinopsida; order Pinales; family Pinaceae; genus Pinus; species Pinus albicaulis. Next base: position 1,283,706,038 of record CM076583.1, on the reverse strand, counting down.
ACTTTGCGACTGCAAATACTGTGAAGGCTGATGGTCGGTATGCACAATTGTTTCTTTGCCCATCAAATAGTGCTTCCACTTTTTGACGTTTTGTACCAACGCATACAATTCCTTATCATATGTAGGATAATTCACAACAGCACCATTAAATGTCTCAGAATGAAAAGCGATAGGCTTACCATGTAGTAAGAGAACTGCACCCATGGCATAATCACTAGCATCTATCTGAATCTCGAATGGCTGTCTCAAATATGGTAATGCAAGAATCGGAGCTGAACTGATCTTTTCTTTCAAATATTCGAAAGCTTGTTGTTGCTTACTTCCCCATTGGAAAGCATGCTTCACACTTGTCACTGCATGCATAGGAGCTGCTATGGCAGAAAAGTTAGCAATAAACTTTCTCCAATACTGAGCTGCACCCAAAAAACTTCTTACCTCTGTAATGGACTTGGGAGTAGGCCAATTCACAATGGCTTCTACTTTGGAAGGATCAATTCTCAAAGCGCCTCCACCTACTATGTGTCCCAAATAAACCAAATAATTCTTTCCAAATTCACACTTTGACATCTTAAGAAATAACTGATTTTTCTTCAAAACGTCAAGTACTTTACTGACATGCATGACATGATCTTCTCTTGTCTTGCTGAAAATCAGGATGTCATCTAAGTAGACAATAACAAAATCATCAAGAAAAGGACGTAAGACATCATCCATTACCCGCATGAAATTTGCAAGTGAATTGCACAAACCAAACGGCATCACAAGCCACTCAAAGAGTCCTTGTTTGGTTTTGAAAGTTGTCTTCCAAACGTCGCTTTCTTCAATTATTACTTGATGATAACCACTTCGTAAGTCTAACTTAGTGAAAAATCTTGCATCTTTCAGCTGATCTAACAAATCATCTGTTCTTGGAAGTGGGTAACGATTCTTTACCGTTATCTTGTTCAAAGCTCTGAAGTCAACACACATACGCCAAGTTCCATCTTTCTTCGGAATCAACACTATCGATGACCCACATGGCGAAGTGCTTGGCCTTATGAAACCCTTGTCCAACAACTCTTTAATCTGCTTCTTTATTTCAGCATTCTCCATAATAGACATGCGATACATGCCTATGTTAGGAAGAGGACAATCTAGATGTAAATGGATTTCATGTTGTATCTCCCTTTTAGGAGGAAAACCTGTTGGTTCCTGAAACATCTCATGATGTGCATCAACTACATCATATAAATCAGATTTAAGCTTTGCATCACAATTTTCAAATGACTCATGATTCACATCAACCTTTGACTTGACCATAAGAAGTACAAAACTCTTGCTTGAATTGACTAGCCTTTTTACCTGTCCTGCATTTACCATCGCTACATTTGTCTTCTTGCGATGAGATCTGACAATAAAATCCTTGCCATCTTTGAAAAGATGATATTTATTTTCATGGCGATAGAAGATCGCTTTCCTGTCAAATAAGTAAGGACTTCCCAAAACAATACCAGATATATCAAGCGGCACCACATCAAGTTCAACTGTGTCAATAAAGTGTGCAGTTATTGCAAAGCGCAATATGCACTTCCTTGAGACTTGCAAGTTGGCATCCTTGCATATTCAACCAAGTGGATAAGGCTTCGGATGTGGAATGGTCTCGAGTTTAAGCAGCTTGACCAAGTCTTCAGATATGAGGTTAGCTTGTGACCCACTGTCAAACAGTGTGTCAATTTTGGTATGTTTTGAAACTACCCTCACATGGAACAGTTCAGTTCTTTCTTCCTCATTAGGAGCTTGTGTATGACAGTTTGAAGAACTAGCACTTGCTTGAGTTTCAATTTCCTTCCCTTTCAAACTTTTCAAACCCATGGCTGCAATTTTTGTTTCGTCACCTGAATCATCACCTAAATCTTGTGGTGTAGTTGTAGTAGCTGCATTTTTCTTCTTTCCCTTGTTTTTGTTAAATTGGTTTCTCTTTTCAGGATGAAGTTTCCAACAATTTTTCTCTTCATGGCCACTCTTTGAACAATGTTTACAAATGACCTTTTCACCCTCTTGTTTGATAGATGCATTTTTCTTGCTTTTTCCTTTGTTTTTCTCTTTGTTCTTTCCTTTGAAAGTCTTGTTTCTACCCTCATCAAAAGTATTCTTTCCTCTAGCTTCTAAATGTGTAGCCTGCACACAGACTTCATCTAAGCTGGTAGGATTGAAAATAAGGATAGTATGTTTCAGGTAACTATGCAAACCTCCTATGTATTTCAACAAGGTGTCTTGACTTTGTAAGTCTACTCCAAGTAGAAGTGCTCTCCTTCTAAACTCTTGGGTATAATCTTGCACATTTTGACCCTCAAGTTGCCTAAAATTTTGCCAATTCATGATTGCTTTCTGAATATGAGCAAGAGGATAAAATTGTTTCCTAATAGCAGTAATAAACTCATTCCAAGTTAGAGTTATCTTACCATGCTTTTTAATTTCCTCCCTGGTCTTGGCTTCCCACCAAACCAAAGCTGCTCCATCCATTCTCAAAGAGGCTAATTGGATTTTTGTGTCATCGTCATGCAAATTCTAAATTCTTAGATAGACTTCCAGCTGTCTAATCCAGTTATCCAATTTTTCTGCATTCATATCACCATTAAACATCGGCAACTCAAACTTTACATCAAGATTTATCAAAGGATTTTTAAGAGATGTTTTTTTTTTGTGTGACTGATTAACAGAAGTTGAAGAGGATGATCTGGAGGAAGAGGATGACGATGGAGATGAAGGATCACCATTTCCTCCATTCCCTTTCTTAGACTCATCCTTGTCTTTCTTCCCTCCTGAAGAATCTCCTTCTTCTTTTTGGTTTCTAGACCCACCCTTCTCCAGCAATCCTATCATTTCTTTCCTGGTAGAGGATCCTAACCATCTCAGTCATGTCCAAGAAAGCTTTTCTAAAGACTCTTTCTTCTTCCTTGGGATCCATTTCCTCATGTACTTCTCCTTCTCTGGAAGACATGTTTGTGGCTGATTCTAAGGCTAATGAGGATGAAATGGAAGGTGGAGATAATGGCACCCTAGCCCTCCTTGGTTGAGGATTATCCTGTTCTCTAACCAATTGACCTTCCCCTCTTTTCAATTTCAGCCTAGTAAGCATCAAATTTTGCAGAATAACACAATCTTCTTGCACAAATTTCACAAACTCTTAAGCAAAACCTATAGCTCTGATACCAATCTGATCTGAAATGTGTGAACAAAATATTTCTTATACAAAGATAGACAGTAGGGGCATTTACTTGGTTATTTCACCTTTACTAGAAAGGATGAAACCAAAAACTTTTGGCCCTCTTACTGGCTCTGCCTAAAGAAATATAAGGTAAACACTAAATTGATTTGTCAATGAAAGTATTTGTTTATGTTTGCAAAGTATTCATTAACCAAATTTTATGTGTGAATAAGCAAGTTCAAGTATTCTGCAATGGAAGTAATGTGGTTTGAAGTGAAACTAATGAGTTTTGATCACTGTATAAGTCTCATTGGGAAAAATGGACTTATTAAAAATTACAGTTTAATGTAGTAAAATTTGGAATATGGCAGCAAAAATGCATAGCATAACCGTAAGAATTTGTTTAAGCAGTTCACCCCTCTCTTGGGCTACCTCTGCTGGGTCCAAAAGCCTCCAAATAGGCTTTTCCCTCTTTAATTAATGATCAAAATAAGTATTACACTATGAAGAAAGCCTCAAAAGGCTAAAATAGCTGCAAATTCAGAAACAAAGGACTGAAAACAGTAAAAATTGACTATTCATTCACCTAAAATGGATGAGTATAGTCCAATACAGCTGATCTTTCACCAAGCCCTAGTGGCTCCACAAGAAAATTCGCTGATAAAATCACTGACAAAGTGCCCTGATGGCTCTGTAACCTGTCCCAACAGCTCTAAAATGCTTCAATACCCCAAAATAAAATAAAAAAAATCGCCTCAATTGGACTTCCCTAGCCAAAGTTATGACTCACTGAAGTTTTGCCCAGTGTCCCCTTGAAAAGCTCCACTAAATGTGGAGAACTGGAGTGTTGAGATTGCAACAAGATGATGAGCTTAGTGAAAAGAGTCACCTTCACTAAGTGGGTTCGTAGGGTATTTTTGGCGCAAAGTCTATTTTTAGACATATGGATCATGTTCTATGAGTTGCAGGATGCTATTTGTGGATGGTTGGTCAAGTTGGAAAAATATATGGACTTCTATTTTTAGACATATTGGGCGAAATCTATTTTTAGATTGCCAGTCTAAAAATAGATATGTCAAATATTATTAGCTCTTAATAATATTTAGACTCTAAACATTCTCTTATTCTCTTGGAGCACTTCAGTTAAGTGCACAGATGTGGCACAGGAGCTGATAGAAGGAATTACACTATTCCTAAGGGTTATGTGGAGCTATTGCATGGATACTTCAGTTAGAACTCATGTGACAGAGTTTGGTGGAGTTGATTGAGGAAGTTAATGGAGTTGTGTTCAGTTTAACTAATCTAAACATAGTTGAGCTATTTGTATTCAGTTAAACTAATTGATACAATTAGTGAGAGTGGTGTGAATTAATTGTTAATTAATTCACTAATTATAAACTCATTAATCAACTAAAGAATACATCAGTTAACTTCAGTGCATGGACAGTTTCAGTGGAGACCAGTGCAGAAATAGGTGAAAGAGCAGGTTAACTATCAGTTGTGACTATACTATTGCATATTTGCAACTACCAGTGATTGGTGAAGCCCATGAGGATTGCACAGTACAAGCCAGGTGGTTTATGTTATTTAATGAGCCATCCTATAGCATTGATTACGCAATAGAGGCTGGCTATCAAGTGGAAAAATATTGGAGCATGTGTTTTGCTAGATCTAGCTTGATAGTGTGTAGCAATTCGAGGTTGTGCTGAGAGCTTGTGCGGAGCTTTGTACAATGATTGTTACATGATCTCCATGACATATAATATACAGATAGTTGGGGTTTTCAGCTTTAAGATTTCCCATTAAATACTGTGTTCATATGTGTGATTGTTTATGGTTTTAATGTGCACATGCAATTGATTTTATTTCTGCATGTAATGATCAATGGTAGAAGAGATTATGTATTGTGCATGAAGATAAAATAGTGTGTGATCAGGATAATCTCGGTGAATAATATATCAGTTATTCAAATTTCTACATGGTATCAGAGTGATATTGATCATTGGAGCAATTGCAAAATATTGAAGCGGTTGAGTTTTGTGCTGGTGGAATTCGAATTTGCAGCAATGTTTTTCTTGGTGTCGAAGTTGAGATGTCTTTCAACGGATTGTGATTGGAGTATGCCCTTGAGGGCAGCTCGAATTATATTGCATGGAAGGACAGGATGGAGGCGGTGTTGGATGACAATGGGTTGAAGGAGTTCATAGATGCAGAAATTCCAAAGCCTACTTCTAGCGATGCTGCTGTACTTGACGCATGGCAAAAGAAGACAACAAAGTGTCGAAGAATTCTGTTGGAGGGCGTGAAGGATCACATAGTATCCAGCCTTCATGGTAAGGCTTCTCCATTCTTGATGTGGAAAGCTTTGAAAGATTTATTTCAAAGCAAGAGCGACCAGAGGAAGTTGGCGCTCAAGGATAAACTCAGAAACATAAAAATGGAGAAAGGTGAAAGTATGCCCAAGTACCTCACGAAGTTCATCCAATGCAGGGATGAGCTGGGAAGTGTGGGGGTTACTATTGATGATGAGGACTTGGTGAGCTTGGCTCTCCTTGGGCTTCCAAAGAGTTGGCATTCCTATCAGGACTCTGTCAATGGTCGGGAGAAATTGCCGAGGATGGACGACTTGGGTCGGATCTTGTGCAGAGGAGATAAGGCGAAGTACCAGGGACAGATCTTCATCAAAGAACTCTGATGAAGAGAATTGCACTTTGGCTGCCAAAGCAAAGAAGGGGAAGAGCAAGAAAGCTTCTCAATCCGGTGCGAAAGGCAAGAAGCAGGACATGTCCAAGGTGAAGTGCTTTCACTGTCACCAACACGGGCATTACGCCACTAGTTGTTCACAGAAGAAGAAAAATAAGCAGACTGCTGGATCTACTGCTGAAGAGGCCTTAGCCTCGCAATTTGAGCTGGATTTTTCGCTGATCGCATGCTTGGTCTCAAGTGTGATGGGTTCAGTGTGGTTTCTTGACAGTGGTGCGTCTTTTCACATGACAGGAGATCGAGATTTGTTTACTGATCTGGATGAGAAAGATCTTGGAGTGCACATCGAGATGGGCGATGATGGTAGAAACAGTGCGACCGGTATCGGTACCATTTCCTTTGAGAGGGAGTCTGGTAAACCCTTCGTATTAAAGGAAGTGATGCATGTTCCAGGATTGAAGAAGAATATTATCTCTGTAGCGATGTTAAAAGACAAGGGATATGATGTTGTCTTTAGCGAGGGAAAGGCTTTCCTGCGCAGTAAGGCAACTGGTGAGACCCGGAGGATAGGGGTTCGAGTTAAGAGCCTTTATCAATTGCAGGTAGATGGCTGCGCAGCAATGGCAGGCAAGGCAGAAGGAGTGGTGAGCCGTGATGATGGCGAGTTGTGGCACCAGAGATTGGGCCACCTTCACCATGGAGCTTTGAAGATACTGCATCAGATTTCTATTGGGCTTCCTAAAGGTACACTTGCGCAGTCAGATAAGTGCAAGGGATGTACTTTGGTGAAATTTGTGAAAGCCACCTTTCACGAGAAGGATAGTCGCGCCACGATTATCCTTGAGAGAATTCACACAGACATGTGTGGACCTTTCTCAGTAGCTTCGACAGCAAAGCACAAGTACTATGTGATATTTGTTGATGATTTTTCTCGGAAGTGCTGAATCTTCTTCATGCAGAAGAAGAGAAAGACATACTCAAAGTTCTGTGAGTTCAAGGCATTGGTTGAGAAAGAATCGGGGAAGCAGGTGAAGGCTCTTAGGAGCGAAAATGGTGGTGAATTCATCTCTGGCGAATTCAAGGACTTTTTCAGCGCAGAAGGAATTCGAAGAGAGCTCATAGCACCTCATAACCCACAACAGAATGGGGTTGCTGAGCGAAAGAACAGAACGATCGTGGGTGCTACACGAGTGATGTTGCATGATCAGGGCATTCCCATACACTTGTGGGTTGAGGCATGCAATACTGCAGTATATGTGCAGAACCGTTGTCCTCACAGGATACTTGGCATGAGTACACCCGAGGAGGCATTTTCCAGTAAGAAGCCTGATATTTCCCATTTGAGGATTTTTGGTTCACCTGTTTACATTCATGTGACAAAGGATGCCAGGAAGAAGCTGGAGCCGACCACAGAGGTTGGGATATTTGTGGGGTACACTGATACACCCCACAACTACCGTGTGTATTTTCCAGACAGTCGCAAGACTGTTGTGCGACGGGATATCAAATTTCATGAGGAGAAAGCCATGAAGTGTTCGCTTGAGAGGGAACCACACTTGCATGCAGATGAGGAGCTATTAGTTCCTAAGGATGAGTCTCAGGATGTGGATCAGCCATAAGATGAGGTTCATGGAGTGGAAGAGACCACTCAAGCAGCGCCAACCATCAGAGGGCAGAAGCGCACTACAGAAGCTGAGCGACTGGCTCAAGATGCATAGAAGGTTATAGGAGCACCTACATCACAGCGCAGACAGAGATAGTCACCTGACCGGTATACTGGATACATGGCTCTTATGAGCAAGTGTATCGTGACAGAGCCATCCTCTTTCGAGGAAGCTGTGGAGGACCCCACATGGGTAGATGCCATGGTGGAAGAGTATGATTTGATTGTTAGAAACAGTGCATGGGAGATTGTCCCGAGACCGGAGGGGAAATCAGTGGTGGGTTCGAGATGGATCTACAAAGTGAAGCAGGCAGCTGACGGGAGTGTGGAGAAGTATAAGGCAAGATTTGTTGCCCGAGGCTTTTCACATATTGAGGGGATCGATTATGAGGAGACCTTTGCACCTGTCGCAAGGTATTCTTCCATACGGACGATTCTTGCTCTCTCAACGCAGATGGGGTGGCACATTCATCAGATGGATGTGAAGACTGCGTTCCTCAACGGAGTCATTGAGGAGGAGGTGTACATAGAGCAGCCCGAAGGTTTCGAGATCTTCAGCAGCGAGTCGCATGTGTGTAGGCTCAAGAGAGCGTTGTATGGGTTGAAACAAGCACCTCGTGCTTGGTACACACGGATAGACAGTTATTTCACCATACTTGGATTCTCCAAGAGTGAGGCGGATCCTAACCTGTACCAGATTGTGGTGGAGGGTAAGTTGCTGATCATTGTACTTTATGTAGATGATTTTATTTTGACGGGTGATGAGCTGTTGATACTTTCATGCAAGGAGGATCTTGCTAGAGAGTTTGAGATGAAGGACTTGGGCCTCCTTCATTATTTCCCGGGATTGGAAATTTGGCAGCGTAGTGATGGACTGTTTGTTTCTCAGGGTAAGTATGCCCGGGAGATACTGGAGAAGTTCAACATGCATGGCTGCAAGCCTGTTGATACTCCTCTTCCTGGTGGTTGGAGGAAGGAGGATGCTACTTCGACGGAGGTAGTGGATGCCACTGTTTATCGACAGTTGGTGGGGTTGCTTATGTATCTGGTCAATACACGACCCGACATATGCTATGCAGTTAACCAGCTTTCACAAGCTATGGTTAAGCCTACCAAGCTCTTTTGGAAGGCGGGGAAGCATGTATTGAGATATCTCAGAGGCACATCGGGATATGCATCATGGTACAGACAGGACGATGAGTTGAGGCAACGTTGCTTCACGGATCGGTATCATCATATCATAGATTGTGTGCAGCGGAAGATCATGTTACTTTCATACATTCCCACGGAGGATCAGGATGCTGATATCTTGACGAAGGCGCTCACCAGGAGCAAATTCGAATACCACAGAAAGGTGATCTGGCAGGTGTATAATCCCCATCTCTTTGCGTTGAGAGGAGTGTTGAGATTGCACAAGATGATGAGCTTAAGAAAAGTCGCCTCTACTAAGTGGGCCCGCAGGTATTTTTGGCGCAAAGTCTATTTTTTGATCAGTGTCTATTTTTAGACACGTCGATCATATTCTATGAGTTGCAGGATGCTATTTGTGGATGGTTGGTCAAGTTGGAAAAATAGATGGACTTCATTTTTTAGACATATTAGGCGGAATCTATTTTTAGATTTCCAGTCTAAAAATAGATATGTCGAATATTATTAGCTCTTAATAATATTTGGACTCTAAACATTATCTTATTCTCTTGGAGCACTTCAGTTAAGTGCACAGAAGTGGAACATGCAGCTGACAGAAGGAATTACGCTATTCCCGAGGGTTATGTGGAGCTATTGCATGAAGACTTCAGTTAGAACTCATGTGACAGAGTTTGGTGGAGTTGATTGAGGAAGTTAGTGGAGTTGTATTCAGTTTAACTAATCTAAACATAGTTGAGCTATTTGTATTCGGTTTAACTAATTGATACAATTAGTGAGAGTGGTGTGAATTAATTATTAATTAATTCACTAATTATAAACTCATTAATCAACTAAAGAATGCATCAGTTAACTTCAGTGCATGGACAGTTTCAGTGGAGACCAGTGCAGAAATAGGTGAAAGAGCAGGTTAACTATCAGTTGTGACTATATTGTTGCATATTTGCAACAACCAGTGATTGGTGAAGCCCATGAGGATTGCACAGTACAAGCCAGGTGGTTTATGTTATTTAATGAGCCATCCCATAGCATTGATTACGCAATAGAGGCTGGCTATCAAGTGGCAAAATATTGGAGCATGTGTTTTGCTAGATCTAGCTTGATAGTGTGTAGCAATTTGAGGTTGTGCTGAGAGCTTGTGAGGAGCTTTGTACAATGATTGTTACATGATCTCCATGACATATAATATACAGATAGTTGGGGTTTTCAGCTTTAAGCTTTCCCATTAAATACTGTGTTCATATGTGTGATTTTTTATGGTTTTAATGTGCGCATGCAATTGATTTTATTTCCTCATGTAATGATCAATGGTAGAAGAGATTTTGTATTGTGCATTAAGATAAAATAGTGTGTGATCAGGAGAATCTCGGTGAATAATATATCAGTAATTCAAATTTCTACATTAACTTCAGTTAAAATAGTAATGGCACCAATTTTAGCGGCGCGCTCCACCAAAAGTCGGACGGTTAAGGTTAAGTTAAATGCTAGGTGGACGGGGTCACATGGACCACCGCCCAACCCGCCTTTTAAATCGTTAACACAAACGGTTGGTTGTTCAACCGCAACCGTTACATAAGCTGGGATTTCCGCCCGTTCACATGGTTGACGGTGATGATAAATGTTTACATATGCGCGCCGATGAGTTGCTGTGGGTTCCGAGCGGCTGGTTCTATGAAGGAGGGGGCTGGCCCCCTTTCGGGCCCCGCCCAAACCACATTTAAAATTCAAATAGACGTTCGTTCCCATAGTTTAATAAGAACTAACGTAGCCCATGTGGTTGGGCCGCTCGGCTGTTCCACCATCGACTCGGGGTTGAACTCGTCCGTGAACATATAAAATTTTGATATGCCATTTCGTTTGTATCTTGGGGCCACGTGGTGGCCTCCAGGCCACCACGTGGCACCCTTTCATTGGCTTCCGGTGGAATATATTTTTTTTTTTAATAAAATTTTTATAAAGTCAAATTGGCCATTTTTTAACTGAAATTGGCAAACTTCAAAGCTGAATAACTTTCTCATACGGCGTCGGTTTTCAGTGCCATTCGCGTCTACAGGATCATTTTTCCGAGCTCTTTCCAGTCGTTCTGGTTTGGACCAATTCTGAGCAACTTCATTTTTGAGCATTTTTCCACAAGAGACTGGATCTCCTGATCAATCAATGGTGAAATAGATTATGTATTGTGCATGAAGTTAAAATAGTGTGCGATCAGGAGAATCTTGGATATATAACACATAAGTTATATAATTTCTACAATAAGCAAACCCACCAAGGGCTCCAAAGCATTTGTCCCAACCTAGGCTCTAGGACTAGTAACTCAACCCAAGTTGTTATAGGGCTTCCAGAGCATTTGTTCCGACCCACAACCATAATAAATTATGATCACCTCCCAAAGAACAATCAAGTGGAAAAAACCAACAACACCATCACTATCCAAGAAATGGCAAGACAAGGCTAAAACCACTGTCAATCCAAGAGATCCTCCATGGCAATGACAACACATAACCAAAAAACCACATGCATATACCATGCATCCATAGATCAGCAAGGAAATCACACATGCAACCTGATACATGCAAAGTAATCCAACTATAGCTCCTGATCCACTTGTTCCCTTGTGCTTTCCCGCTTTCCTTTGTCTTCTTTCTCCAAATCCAATTTATTCCAAACTGTTCCAATAATGCTCCAAGCAAGAATATTAGAGAGTGAGAGAATAGAAGAGAGCTCACAGCTAAAACTGACAAAAACCATGAACTGATCCTCATAAGCCTTTTTAGCATTGCGGCTTTTATTTTCTTTATTTTCCTTCATTTTTCCTTCAATTTCCTCCTCATGCAAATCTATGAACTTTCATCCCTCTTTTCTCCTATTTTCCTTTATTTTCATAAATAAATGTCAATTAATGCTTATTTTCCTTTGCCAATTCCTTTGCCATAAATAAAGCGAAAGTGATCTCCACTAGGATGTTTTTACCACCATTTAGCTTGGAATATGTGTCCCATGACCTTGGTCTTATATTTATTTACATGGAAAATCAACCATGGGTTGTTATACTATATCAATCTCAAAAGAGTCCACCCATCCAACTCTTGTTGTGTGTGCAAAATGTCACTGAGTACACAAAGTGCCTATGTTTCACAAGGATGCGTCCCCCTGAAAAAATTGTTCGTTCCGCAAGTTTCGACGTTCCGGGGACTTAGGAATTGCTTGGGAACGTTCCAACTTGGGCAGGGACGGGTTTGGGGACGTGGGGACTTTATAATTATTCCCATTCCGTCACTCGTAGATTTGGGAACTGTTAGGGAACGTCTAGTCGTCCCTCGAAAAATGACGCACTCTCCAATAAAAAGGGCGAAACCCTCGGGCAACGAAACCCTATCTCTTTGCTTCTACCTTCAACCTCATTTGACTTTTGCTGCTGTCGCCTTTGAATTTTGCTGCCGCGTTCAACTTTAGAATATAATCACTAGTACTTTTGTGAAGATAAACTCCACAAATGTTTTTGTAAGCTTGGTAGGACTACATCATCATCATGTCCAATATATCACCCTGATAGGGCAGGGAATTGAACCGCTATCTTCACATCAAGGAGTGCCTTAACAGAGCATCCGATCACTGTCTATCCAATACCCCGTGGACAAGATAAACTCTACAATTAAACTTTAGACTATGTTACATTGTTATAACTTATAAGACATTGTATTTCAACTTTAAGTCTCTAATTGTTTAACTAGATGTAGATTCTATTTTCTATCAATGCATTTATTATTTTAATTTAACTAGTTTAATGATTATTTCAATATGTTATGGTTATTCTTATCATTCATGTTCATTGTTATGCATATGGTGAATTTAATTTGTGTGTGTGTGTGTGTTGTTTGTTGTTTTGTCGTCCCCAACGTGCTGTCACCTGAAAATTTGGGGGTGTGCTCTAGCCGTCCCATAAACTCATCCCCCCGTCCCTACAACCAGTGTAATATAGCAAAATATGAAAATCAGAGTTCTTGAATTGAGGATTGTATACCTGTGGGTGCTCACTGCCACAAAGGATGCCCTCTTGGGCTAAGTGGACCACGCACAGGGTTATGAATGTTAACCTCCTAGCCTCCTGTGTGTTGCCACACAAAGAAAAGCATCTCCCTTTAGAGTTAGTTTTATTAGTGGAGCCTGTATCTCGCTCAAAAAACACTGAATGTGACTAGAGGAGGGTGAAAGAGCCCATATAGAAACAATAGTAGGGGATGCTTGTTTAGGAGGAATTGGAGCTGCTCCCTTCAAATAGAAACAACAAAGCGAAAGTGGCAATTCTCGTAGTAATAGGAAAGAACTTCAATGAAAAGCATGACAACACAATGCATTAGTGTGAAAATTGAAATAGAATTAAACTTGGCTTATCTGTTAAGCATGCTTTCGTCGAGAAACTTCAGAAGGTTGACTACCCAAATCCTTAATTACAACATCGTTAATCTGTGTGTAGAGGATTCTCATTTAAGTCGGGGTACCAAATGGAGGATGAGACAACCACTCCTCCCTCCATTGAGTGGGGTGATGGTTGTGGTGCGGTCCCACCCCTACCCACCCCTCCCTAATATGATTATTCACTATGGTAGAGGTTGTAAATGCTGGGTGTGGAGCCCTCACTCCAATTGGAAATGTTATCATATAACATTTTATTAAAAAATATTTAAATAAATTAAATAACAAATAAATAACATCTCTCCATATTAAGTTATAAAACACCTCACGACTCTTATTAAATTGTAAAACATCTCACTACTCTTAATAAATAATCACTCAAATTAATTAATTAAACAAAAAATAAACACTAAACACATCAATAAAATATTCTTAATGTAATTATACCAAAAAATTTCTTAACATTCATAATATAAATCACAAAACCTGAATTCAAATAAATAAATAAATAAATAAATAAATATATATATATATATATATATATATATATATATATATATATATATATTTATTTTTTTATAAATCATAAACTAATGATATTTTTAATCCAATCACATCTTATTTTTAGTAGTCAATCAATGGTGAAAATAATCACCAATATAATGAAATCCTTACCATAAATGTTAATAGTTGAATTTCATCCATATAATGAATTGTTTACCATAATAGTCGAATTTCATCCATATAATGAATTGTTTACCATAATAGTCGAATTTCATCCATATAATGAATTGTTTACCATAATAGTCGAATTTCGTCCATTTTAAAATTAATAATGGTCATATAATAATCTCGATGACTTTATACTCGACCAAACCGCAAGTGGTCTCCTGAAACAGGTTCGCATGTGACCAACTCAAACAGCGGATTATTGCTAGGGTTTTATACAGCAAGGGTTTGGGTGAAACACAATCGGCGTTTATTAGCAAAGGCCGCATACAGCCCTCGTTACAGCGGTGTCGGAGTATCATCTATATACGAGGACAGATTCTGCTAGTAGATCTGTTACAGAGTTCAGTTTTTTCTGTTGCAGAGAAAAAATGGGTACCAAGGGGGTTTTATCTCAGAGAGAAGCAGACATTCAAATGATGCTTGCAGCAGATGTTCACCTCGGCACTAAAAACTGCGATTTTCAGATGGAGCGTTACGTTTACAAGAGACGCTCAGACGGTAAGCTCCGACAGAAAAGAAAAAGGCCCGTTTGCTGATGGCTTCACTTGTACAGGGCTTCTGTTTTACGGAATTTTCCTTGTTAAGACTATACGAATACGGATTTCTTACTAAGCATTAATTTGTTTGTGTTTGTCTCGAAACTATAAGGATCGTGGGGCTTTTGGTGTTTATAAGTAATTTTATTTTGTGGCAAGTGGATATTTTGGGAACATTTTATGTTATGGAGGTTTTCTATGAATGGGTGATTGTTATTAAGGATGTTTTTTAGACCCAAAATTACGTGGATTTACAAGATAGGAAGATTTTGGCAACCTGTGTGTTTATGTGAATTAACAACATTTGACTAATGTTGTTACGATTCTGCTTGTATATATGGTTTAGCTGGGTTGGAGTGTTGTATTCGCTGCTAATTGATTGAATGCTGAATGCATCAGTTGGTCACGCAGTATCCCACTTGCTGTTGTTGAGTGTTTCCTCCTGTTGACAGAAATCAGATCTGTTTGACTGTTTAAATGGAGTGGAATTTTGTTTACATGTTGTGATTACCTCTTTCAATTGTCAGGAAGGTTTGGCTGTCTAGGTGAATTGCAGTTGTGTCTTTTATGTTGCTGGATAGTTATGTCAATTGGCAGGACGCGGATGCTTTTGACTGTCAAAGTGGAATGATATTGTGTCCATGTGCTCGTGTTACACTGCATTCAACTGTGGATTTGGGCCTCTACGGCCCTGTTTATGGAGATCATATTTGTGTCAAATAATTGCCAATAAAAGGCCTAAGAAATTGACATCGAAATCCCTAGTTCACTTTGCGGCTTGAGAAATTGCCTAGGAGGAAGATTATTATAAACATTAGCAACTTTAGGATAACACCCTAATGTGAAACAGCGAAATGAGCTACATATAATAGCATATTGAACGAGTCAGGATTTGTTCACAATGTAGGGAGGGCTGCTCTGGGTGTCCGCTCTAGTTGAATTTCAAGTTGTGAATTGCTATCTTGAACACTCCCTGCCAAGCCACAGTTGGGCTCAGGCCTCCTTGCCAACACTAATCAACCTTTAAACCTGTTCCTGATACCTTGTTGAAAATTGGACAGACAGGGTATCAGATCCACAACCTATCCTTGCTGGTTGGCTGCTTTACCGCTGAGCTAGATGGTCCTTTGTGACAGAAACTCTTGGTCAATTTGGTTGGTGCCTTCAACTAATGGAAGATAGATTATGCAATTCACTATGGGTGGGTGCAGCAGCGAAAATGAATGTGGGGTTATCTACCCACAGAGGAAATTAATGCCATAGAGGTTGTTTAAGGATAATAACACATGCTAACATCTCAAAAAAGAAAGAGCTGCTGAACATAATTAATGGCAGCATGGTGAGGTAAAAGTTTTATAGAAAGCCTACAAGGGAGCTCAGCATATGGATCGTGGGGACCGCCAAATCTTCTTGCTATATATATGCTGAGTCACAAAGAGGGTTGCTAATGTCCTTAAAAGAGGGTATATTGTAACTATTTTTAGCCTTTATACGCCACAAAAAATGGATAATGTGGATCATCTGGAAATAAGGTCAAACAACACAGAAGTTGATAAAAAATTGCCTACTCTAGAGACATTCACTTTAAAATATGGCATGGGATTTTAAAGATCCAACAAATGCATTTCAGCTGGAATGTAAAGAGTTTGAAGAATTACTAATACTTATGGAGTTGTTTGTTCGTTGTGGGGTGATTTTCTTTTACTCAAAGCATCCTGGTCAGCCAATGGGTATGTTCATGATAGAAGACTGATCATGTGTTTGGTTCACATGAGGAAACATGCTTATGTTAATTTCCATGTTGACTACCACTTGCTTTAGTCTTTAGGTTTGAATAGGAAGTCAAGTGGTAGTATTAAGGTGTAACATTTTATCTAAGGTCTTACAATGTTTAGGATTTGATTGGTAGCGAAGAGGTATTATTGAGGCGTAAGGTGTAGTTTAAGAGCTCGATACATCATACAAATGACTCAAATCTCCTAGTCACAATATGGAGATAAAGCTTTGTTAATCTCATTCGCATGGCTACTCTCTTGAGTTTGAGTGTGGGCACATGTGCGTACTCATGGCTACTCTCCTTGATTCTTAGTGTGGGCATAAGTGTGTTTATTGCACATGCAAACTTTTGACATTACTAAAATGGCTTAGAAGTGCATCTTACACCTTTTTTTCCTAGTTCTATTCTATTATTGGAAATAAAATTTACGTGTAGTACCCTCTACCTATCAGTGGTCTGCCACTAGGGAAATCGGACCATTGACAAAATGGTAGAGCCTCTGTCTAATATTCATTAAAGAAAGAACTTGATTGAAGAAGTAAAATTCGAGAATGGAACTGAGAGTGTTTTCCATGGTAATTATTTGAACAATAGCTATAAACACCTAGAAACAAAACTAAAGTTTGGACAACTTGGATTGTAAACCTTGTTGTCAATTGTAAACCATGGAAACATATACAAGAACATAAACAAAGGTGTTAGAGGTGGAGGAAGTGTTAGTTTCTATAGCATCAGAGGTGTTTTAGTCTCAGAACTTTGTGGAGAGGCTAAAACACATGAGATCTCCATAACCCAGAAATCGTTTCTAGAAATTCCACCTAGAAGTGTCTCAATTAGATTATTAGCCCATTTTTAATTATTTCCTAAGTCTAAACTTGGGGAAAGGGGTTAATTAATCATAATTAATTGAGATAAGGTCAGAATTCTCTAGAAACTAACACAGATCGACTAGGAATTAATCTAGGCCCATGATTAAGATTTAATCTTTGCCGTTGGAGGTCCAACAGAGGATTTTAAGAAGTCGTCGATGGGTAGATGGAGAATACACTTGGAGTTTGATTTCCTTGGAGAGTTTGATTTTCCAGAGGTAGCAGCCAGAAGAGTTCGATCTTTAGAATGACACAGAGACATAGAGGGGCAGGGACAATGATCCGAAGGAGATTTTCTAGATCCGGAGAGGCAACAACAAGAGGCTGAGTTATTCCCAGTGAGGCAGCGTAGAGGACTGCGCAGTCAGCTTCAGAGGGCAATTCGATTTAGCTGGGGGAAAAATTGATTCAACTTCCAGAGGCCTGGAAAGTCTTCCAGAAGGTCAGAGAATCATTTTCCTCAATAGAGACAAGCATAACGACTTCATTAGAGGTAGTTTCGGGCTACATGTCCAAGGGTCTGCGTAAGCACTACACAAAAGCCAACGCGAGGGATCCAGGAGGACGAATTTCTGAAGCGAAGTTGTGGCGGGGTTGCTTGTGGAAGAAGGGAAATTATCTTTAGATAACTTTGGCCAAATTTTCTTGCTGTTTGGATTGCCATTTGGGCATCCATAGATTGTACTCAAATTTCACTGTTGCATAATAATAAAACCCTCAGCTACTGCACCGATTTTCCCAAGTTGGGTTTTTTCCAGGGACATTTGTCCAAAAATAACTGTGTTAATTTTTGTGTGCGCGCTATAATTTTCTCAGTTTCCAACGCTAATTTCTTTCGCAGTTTTATTTGTGAAGGTTGCAGTGTGAAGTATTTGGTATTTGTCGTAGTATATAAATTGTTAAATCAATTAACAATTAAAAGAATAATTTCTAGTTGCTGTAATAAGATTTCAGTGGTGAAATTTTCACATGGTATTAGAACGTGATTGATCAACCGAGTAGCTCAGAAGCGAAGAGGAAAATTTTGTTATTTAGAGGGTGCATCAGGCCAAAATTTTCTGGTACTTACGCAGTGCCTAGCCAAGTAGTACAAATTGCTAGGTAAGGGTTCGATTTTCAGTTGCAGGTTGGTAGAAAAATCGATTTGCCCATAATAGTGATTCCAATAGGCAGAGGGAGTAGCAACAACTCAAATTTTCGTTAAGCATATTCCTTGGTTGAATGCAAAGGGTTTTGAAGCATCTTGCAGTAGTAGTAGAATCAACGTCGGGTGGAAGAGAAAAGCACACACAGAGGGAAAATTTCTCTCACGGGACTTCAAGTTTCATAAGTTCAATTTTTCCAGGTAGATTAGTAGTAGTTGCGAGCGGATCTTCTCACTCCAGAAGGGAGTGTGAATAACAGAAGCAACAACCAAGCAAAAGGAAAGATGTTGTTTTCGACAAAATCAAGATGGCCATAACAGGACTTAGAGATCAAGATAGGTTGGAGGGAGCTTCCAACTATATCATCTGGAAGGCTGGGATCCCCTTTCTAGATGAATATGGCCTGAATACCTACGTGGACAATGTGGTAGCAGAATCCTAGGATACCGATCAACTCATAGTACAAGAAGGAAACGGCAAAGGTGAAGAGGATGATTTTGGATGGAGTCTGAGATCATCTAGTCTCACACGTGGCAGACAAATGTACGACCAAGTAGATGTGGGATGCTCTAGCCTCTCTCCTAGCTATTTCAGAGTTATTTTGAGCAGCGGAAGATGTTTCTCCAGGAGAAGCTAAGGAGCATAAGGATGCAGAAGGGCGAGAACATAGATGGCTTCCTCACCAGGATTCAAGAAGTCTGAGATCAACTTGCAGCAGTTAGGGAAGCAACCCAACCTACATAGCTTGTACGATTGGCGCTGAATAGTGTCTCAGATGACTGACAAGTATTTGTCTAGAGTATCTTTGGTAGAGGCAACTTTCCTAAGTGGGACATGATGTGGTTTGATCTACAACAAGAGGGGTTGAAGCAGGCTCTAGTAAAGAGTACCATCAACGACAACAACAACAAGGGCGTAAAGGGTGAGAAGGAAGATGAAAATGTGGCCCTGGCATCCAAGGGTCCTAGTCAGGGGCAGGGGGAAAAGAAGAAGAAGAAGGACCTATCAAATGTCAAGTGCTTTGGATGTGGTTACCTCAGTCACTATAGTACACAATGTCCTCTCAGGAAGAAGGACAAGACGGAGAAGCAGGACCAGGCGACAACATCAGTTGAGATTGACAAGTTGTCCTCCAAGTTGGAGGAAGAGTTTGTGATGTTTGCAGCCATACCTCCAGGAGAGAGGTGGGGCGATATTGAGTTATAGTCCCAGAGTAGCACAAACATGGGTAGGGTCCATTGAGTTGTCCTCCTCATGGATCATTACTTGGCTATAGGGGCCCACAGTACTTAGTAGCAGTGTCAGTGATGCACTCAAATTCCAAAGTGACAGTTGCAGACTGGTAGCAGTCAGGTGCTGGGGAGTACAGTGCAGAGTTGGCAACAGTGTAGAGTGGCATAGTGTAGAGTTGGTAGCAACGTAGATTCTTCGGTGGACAATGCAATAGCTTGTAGCAGTCAGGACTTGAGAGAACGATGCATCATACTGGACATAGTTGATTCAATATTTTGGATGCTTCTCAGTTGTAGTAGTTGCAGTTGCAACAACAATAGATGAGAGGGAGTTGCAGTGCAAATGTAGAGTTGGCAGTGGTTAGTGGGCATTGGCCAGACATCAGTATCGTGACAGAAGGTGGTATAGAGACATGGTGTTGTGGCAGGATGTGCTACACTAGAGAGAGAACACCTTCCTTGCTAAGAGGGAGTGTTAGTTTTTGTAACATCGGAGGTGTTCTAGTCTCGAAACTTTGTGGAGAGGCTAAAACACAGGAGATCTCCATAACCCAATTTTTTTTTCTGGAAATTCCACCTAAAAGTGTCTCAGTTAGATTATTAGCCAATTTTTAATTATTTCCTAAGTCTAAACTTAGGGAAAGGGGTTAATTAATTAGAATTAATCGAGATAAGGTGAAAATTCTCTAGAAACTCACACAGATCGACTAAGAATTAATCTAGGCCCTTGATTAAGATTTAATCTTAGCCGTTGTAGGTCCAACAGAGGATTATAAGAAGTCGATGGGTAGATCGAGAATACACTTGAGGAGTTCAATTTCCTTGGAGAGTTCGATTTTCCAGAGGCAACAGCCGGAAAAGTTCGATCCTCAGAAGGAAGCAAATACAAAGAGGGGCAGGGATAGTGATCCAGAGGAGGTTTTCCAGATTCAGAGAGGCAATAGCAAGAGGCCGAGTTATTCCTAGTGAGGCAGTGCAGAGGATTACATAGTTAGCTTCAGAGGGCATTTCGGTTTAGCTGGGGGAATATTCGATTAAGCTTCTAGAGGCTTGGAAAGTCTTTCAGAAGGTTGGAGAATCATTTTCCTCAGGAAAGATAGGCATAACGACTTCATTAGAGGTAGTTCTGGGCTAGACGTTCAAGGGTCTGTGAAAGCACTGCGTAGAAGCCAGCATGACGGGTGCAAGAGGACAAATTTTTGAAGCAAAGTTGTGCTGGGGTTGCTTGTGGAAGAAGGGAAATTCCCATGGATAACTTTGACCATATTTTCTTGTTGTTTGAATTGCAGTTGGGCATCCATAGGTTGTACTCAGATTTCATTGGTCCATAATAGTAAAACACTTAGTTGCTGCACCGATTTTCCTGAGTTTGGGTTTTTCGAGGACATTTGTCCAAAAATAACTGTGTTAATTTGTGTGTGTGTTAGAATTTTCTTAGTTTCCAACGCTATTTTCTTCCATAGTTTTCTTTGTGAAGGTTGCAGTGTGAATTATTTGGTATTTATCGTAGCAGATAAATTGTTAAATTAATCAACAATTAGAAGAATAATTTAATTTCCAGTTTCTGCAATAGAATTCCAGTATTGCCATGTCAATGGGGCTTCACGTTGAAGATTTGATGCCACCGGGACTTGCAAAGTTGAGAAAATGAACTTCTATCCTAGCCATTGCATCCCTCAGGTTAGCTTGCCCTTTCTCCATCTCATCCTGTTAAAATTGGACAACTAGGTCCAAACTCCATGTTGTGATGCTCAGATTAAGATACTGATATTTTTGTTGGATTCCTCTTTCGGAGAGGTGTAAAATCCATATAAAATATATCTTAATCCGATGAGCAGAACATTTATTTTGAATTTATTATTTATAATAAATTATATGTGCAGGTCGGCCTTAATGTTTTGCACCCCCAGCAAATGTGTCACACACCTCAATGATGGATATAAATACAGTCAAAGTTGGAGATCATTTCACTCATCTCATCTCATCACATCTTCTTCTTCTCTGATTTAGTACGAGCTTCTTGGAGGACGAATTCAGCTCACACGTGGGAAAAAGGACAAGCTACTAAAGCCAAGAAGAAGGACGCAGTTTGTTGCAGCTAGGGTTTCCTAGGAAGTTTGACCAGCGTTGACTTTGGTCAACGCATGGTCCAAAGAGGCCCACAATTTGTGGAGACTTCGATTTTAGCAGGCCGTACACTTTGGCACAAGAACCGAGGTCAAAAGGTTGACCGAAGTTGGAGCTGCGTTGACTTTTCTGGAGTTGACTTGTGTTGACTGATTTGAGGATTGTTGTGACACATTCTGGGTTGGCTGATCAAGAAGACTTTGCTGGTTGAAGCATCCTGTTGACCGCCGTAACGCACCATCACATTTTTCCTGTTTCTGGTTTGTCTTCTACAGATCCACTGGTATGTTCTATCAGCATTTTACTTAATTGTTTGGGTGATTGCTGTAATAAAAGTAAAGTTGCATCAAGCATAGAACATCTACAAAAATTTACACATCCAGAGTCAATAGGATTTCATTCTTAGCATCTTGCTTGTCCATCAAAACTCGAGCCAACATGGATTTCATCCTCTAGTACAAGTCTATGGTTAGGAAGTATTGATTTTTCCTGCCTTGAGTGTGCCCAGGGTTGGGCACCCATTAACTTCATGATCCTACACAATGTTGCACGAAGTGGGGACGAAGCAGGTGCGTTTTTTGGAAGCGAAGTGTTGGAGGCATCATTTTCCAAAAATCCTTTGAAGTGAAGCGTCTATTGTGTGTGTGTGTGTGTGTGTGCGCGCGCGTGTGTGTGTGTGTATCAATGCATTTAAATTTTAAACATCCAAAATACCAAATTAGTTGCAAAATATATCAAAGCATGCATATTGTACACAAATCAAGATAGAAATGGCATCCATAGTACATTAATAATTAATAATTCCAACATCAACTATCTAGAATCTAATTCTTCTCCTCTTGTCTAGCCTTTGCCTCTACCTCGATTCTCTAGGGATATTAACATTACCCAATTATGGTCAAATTGCCTAATCCAAGCCTTAAAATATGGTAGAAAAAGCTTAACATGCTTGATCAATAATTTTGACTCGAGTGAAGGGTACATTTTTGCTAAGGGCATGACAAAGGAGTTCAACAGTCAACAACACCAACACTGGGGTACACACAGGGCTTGGTGCTCTTGATTAAATGGCAATCATATGCCCTCATACATGATATAATCTAATGAAATGCCACAATTTCATTGATCCTAAAATCTTGAAAACTATTAAGTCTGCTGAATTTTGAATGGGATATGAAATTTTATTTTCACCATATGAATTCTGATGAGGTTGGAACCACTCTCAGGCATCCCGAGTCACTTCATGGTAATGTTAAAAATTTAAGTAAAAGGATTTTAAGAATTTAACATTAACATGAGGGAGCATCTAGGAAGCGTCTAGGGAGCATCAAAAGAGCACCTTAGGAGTATTTGAACTTTGGGAAGCACGGTTCCTCACATAACGGTTTCAAAATTCCAAAAAAAAGGATAAGTGCGCTGCAAAACCGTGCGAGTGCTTTTTGGAACCTTGTGGGAAGCGTGGCAGGATTGTGCTGGAACCGTGGTTTGTCCTACGAGGCTGCAAAAGGAACCATTATGGTTCCTATAGGTCCAGGAACCGCAATTTTCTAAGCGAAGCGTGATTTCGAAATTTGGGTGCGTGGTTCCATCAGTGGTTCGCTCACCGATCTGCAGGGTTCGCGGTTTCAGCTTCTGATCGGTGGGGAGGGGGGACCCGGGACAGTTCCTGCAACACTGATCCTACATGCAGTTGCATTCACGCACCAAACTGTCTTCCAAGTTCTACAATTCTTGTTTGATGTCCGGGGGAGTTTGGTCTTCTGAATTGCTGAGTGAATGTGGTAGTGCGCAACCTGGCCCAAGCAACCCCCTTTATCCCATGACCACCCTTGACTTGGTTGCTGTGGGTGCACTGTCAAACCATTGTGACGAGGCACCACAATTGGGGTTAATCCCTGACCCAACATTCAATGCTACTAACCAGCATAGACCCTGTTCTATCTGTAGGAAACCTAATGGAAGGAGCCATGGTGGGGCTTTGCTACAAACAGACTTAGACCAGCGAGAATCTGGGGAAATGCCAGTGCAAAATCCCATTGGTCTTCCCAGTTTATGACTTTATTATTGCCAATTAGGAAGTGTGCCTGCGGTGCCATTAAAACCGCCTGTAACCTCAATGATTTCATTCCAATTTGACTACAATCAAACTGCTGCATGCAAAGGGATCCCGTGATACGGTCTGCTGGGTGCGTTAATCACCAAGCCTTGAGATTCATATTATGACTAAGGGGTAAGTCACCTCTGCTCATAGAGCAAGGTGATGGCTCCTCTTGTAGCCTTCCTCCTCAGCCCCTCTGGGAGAAGGTGCAACTTACACTTAAATCTACGTGAATTTAGCATTCCTTGAGGTGCAATTCCTTTGCCTTGAGAATTTAGCATCCTTATGCACTCACCTTGCTCAAGGTTTGGAATGTTAATTATCTTTTGGCTTTTTGGTTAGTTTACTTGTGAGGCTGATGTGTGTCATAGTGGTGTGCTGTATTTACTATTATATCCTATTCCATTGGAGTTTCGCTTTGTGGTCAGTTTACATGTGAGGCTGATATGTGTCAAGTTGGTGTGCTGTACTCGTTATTATATCTAACACCACTGGAGTAAGTCCCAAGTGTGCGAATATTGTCAACATGCCACAATGATGTAGGCTAAAATGTTTTAGGGTTATAACTTATATACAACCAGTGTTGAGGGGGACGCGTACCATTTAAAATCTTCCGGCCATGTGGCTGTATTTTTAGGTGGTAGGAAAACTGTTTAAAACTTCTATTCCCGTCTCTGGATGCTTGTTTGACGATATATACCTATTTATTGATAAGTTAGAAGGATGACATCTAGCATGCATTATAATTTTTGACATGGATAATTCATTTACAAGTGGTATCCGAAGAATGTATAAATGAACAGTGAAGCTGTTAAAATTTTACGGTAGAGATTTAATTTAATGATGGTTATGTTTATTGCACATTCAAACTCTCTGCATTCTAGAGATGGCTTATAAGGTGCAAACTTGCACCTAAATCTCTGTGAATTTAGAAGCAGATCTTGTGGCAAAGTCCCTGGCTTGAGATATTAGCAGGCTTTCACTCTCTGGTACTGGCATTGCTGAAGGTTCTGCAAGTTAAGTATCTGTTGGCTTTGTGGTTAGGATGCTTGTGAGGCTGATGGGTTCAAACTTCACACTGGTGTGCTGTATTATATTCAACCCTGCTGGAGTATGGTCCTATTGTGTGAATATTGTCGATATGCAACAATGTTGTATGCTAGTCAGTGTTATTAGGGTTATATATTATACCACCAGGGTTGATGGAAATGAGTACTAGGCTACTAGTCAAAATATATCCTGAATGACAATAATCTTAGGTGACAAGAAAAATGTTAGGACTTTAGAACCTTCAATTCTTGTCTCTGGATGCTTGTTTTGACCTTATATGTGTACCTAAGTCTTTGATAAGTTAAATGAAAGGCATCCAAGAACCACTTTGATGAGGATAATTATTTACGAATGGTATTGGAAGGGTATAAATTGGCAGCAAAGCTGTAGCAATGTGATATGTTGGTCTATAAGAAATCTGTTCATAGGTTGGTTGAATCAATTGCCCAATTGTTGTTGGTAGGATGTTCATTCACTTAGGCCCTTTTCTGTATAAGCTTCTAATATAATGTTCAAATTTTTGGTTTTTCTTTCAGGCATATTTATCATTAACTTGGGTAAGACTTGGGAAAAGCTGCAGATTGCTGCAAGAGTAATTGTAGCAATAGAGAACCCTCAGGATATAATTGTACAATCTGCAAGGCCATATGGTCAGCGAGCAGTTCTTAAATTTGCCCAATTTACTGGAGCTCATGCAATTGCTGGCAGACATACACCTGGAACATTTACAAATCAGCTTCAGACATCATTTTCTGAGCCTCGTCTTCTGATTCTTACGGATCCAAGGACTGACCATCAGGTAATGGGTTAAGTAACTGCCTCCTTGGTGATTTGAATGATCTAACTATTAACCAGATTACAGGTTGGTTCATATTTTAAACTTTTTAAACCCTTTATTCTAACAACCATCATTTTTCTGCCTTGTAGCCTATAAGAGAAGCAGCCCTTGGTAATATTCCCACTATTGCTTTTTGCGACACTGATTCTCCAATGAAACATGTTGACATTGGTATTCCTGCGAATAACAAGGGCAAGCACAGCATTGGTTGTCTGTTTTGGATGTTAGCAAGGATGGTTTTACAGATGCGAGGAACAATTGTACCAGGTCGTAAATGGGATGTCATGGTAAACTCAAGTCCAGGCCAATGAATATACTTCATTTATGGTTTACAAATCATTGCATATGAACAATTTTATAATAACTTGGTGCTTAAATTCCTTTTTATTCTGATTTTTTGCAGGTTGACTTATTCTTTTACAGGGAGGCAGATGAAGCCAAGGAAAGAGAAGAAGAGGAGGTTGCTCCAGCCGAGTATGTTCCTACTTTTACTCTTGGTGCAGAGCAATGGCCTACAGAGGTTGCTGATGCTCAGTGGGAATCTGAAGCACCTGCAGTTCCTGGCATTGTGCCTCCTGTTGCTGGTGCTGATTGGATGGCTGCTCCTGGTCAGTTTCTTTTTGTCACTCAGTGTGGCTTTTATAATTTTCCAGTCCTGTTAAAGCCTACTGTTGTTTTTATTGTTACTTCTTGAGAGCTGCTAGTAATTTTTTCCTTTGATTTTTAAATCTTTAAAAGCTGGTAATTGTTTTTCTTTGAATTCTTTAAATTTTGTATTGTTTGCACTTCATTTCTTCAGAAACTGTTAGTCTTTTAGTTTTAAATTTAAAAGTTGAATTAAAGGATGGGATTTTGACAGGTGATCTCTTCTGAGTGACTGGCCTAATTATAATTGTGTTTAATGAGTCCATGCTTTTGTGATCAGTTCCGGAGGCTGTGGGATGGGATATTGCAGCTGCTCCAGCCATACCAGCAGCGGCAGCGTGGGATGCAGCCATACCGGCAGCTGCAGGGTGGGATGCGGCCCCTGTTCCGCAACAACCTCTAGCTGGAATGGGTGCACCTACTTGGGAACCTGCTCCTGCTGCGCCCACAAATTGGTCTTAATAGTTTATCTCTGGGAGGGAAGAAGCCTTGAAATTGCATTGCTTTCTCTCCAGTAATATGAAATTTTTTGACTTCTATATTTGAGGTACTGTAAAACGTGTCTTAATTTTTGTCAGTGGTCTTCAGTGGACTGCGTTATGAAATCAATACTGCAGTTGCAAATACATGGCATTGCTGAAACATATTATAGATGGCTTGCACTAATTTATTAGCTTATTGTTAGGCTATTTGCTCTAGCTCATCCGACTTTAAATACTGCTCTATTGAACAGGTTTTTGGAAATTAACTGCATTGTTTCATTATAATTGGTTAGCTTTAGAAATCAAGCTTTTATCTTTTGGTGATTGTAACTGAAATTTATGTGTTGGCAAGATTTAAAAAACATTCAAACTTTTTCCCCTTGCTGGATTTTCTTATTATTCACGATTTGGGAATTTTTTTCATGCATAGTCATTCTTTTGTACAATGCCTACAAAACTCGATTTTGAAGGAGAGATCTTCTTTGTTACATGAGGAAGACAGTATTTGAAGTAAATTTTCCCAGTGTGTTCTTGAGGATCTTCCGCATAGATACTTAACGTCAGTCCTTGTAATTGAGTTGCTTTGATTGACAGTCAACTCAGATTTCTATTGATTGTCTAGATTTGGGTTTTACGCTTCTGGAATTCTGTTAAAACTGCTGTGATGATTTGTGGTATGAAAATATATCCTAGCTGTAAGAGAGAGCATCATGAATTTGTACAATAGTTGTAGGTAGTTGATGGGAGTTTTCTTATTGATAATAAATATTGCTTGAGATCCTGACCATGTTGATTATAGTTTCACATAGTTGACCTGGGCTCATAAAACACTTTACAAAGCCAAACTATCACTTGTATTGTGGAAAATCTTGTGAACTGGACTAGTGAAAAACTCAAAAAAACTCTAAAATTTCACAGATGTAGTCAATTAAAGACAGGATGAAGATTCTAGATTGAACTCACCTGAGTTCTGTAACGAAGCTTATGTGAGGGCAAAATCAATACAATCAATGCCTCGAAAAGGTGCCTTGACTGACAGTCAACCCAGATTTCTATTGATTGTCTAGTTTCGGGTTTGACCCTATTTGGATTCCTGTGAACGCTGTTGTGGTGTTTTGTGGTATGCAAATATATTCTCGCTGGAAAAGAGAACATTATAAATATGTATTTAGTTGTCTGTCAGGCTATTATGTAATTGATAGGAATTTTGCTGATAATGTCTTTCAAATTAATCACATGATTAATCTGAAAGACATTATCTACAGTATGGATCACAAAAGTCTTAGATCTAACAGGAATTTTGCTATTGATAATGGCTGTTCTGGTGATTTGTAGTAGAGAATATATCCTAGCTGGAAGAGAGAACATTAAAAATGTGTACTTAGTTGTCAGTTAGGCTATTATGTAGTTGATTGGAGTTTTTCTATTAATAATGAAAATATGGCTTGTGATCCTGTTTATGTTGATTATGGTTTAATATGGTTGACTTGTGCTCATGAACTACTTTTCAAAACCAAACTATGGTTCGACTTGCAGGAAATATTCTGGAAAAACTTGTAAACTGGACTATTAAAAAGGTCAAAAACAAAATTTCACAGAACTGTCGATTAAAGATGGGCTGAAGATTAGGATTGAACTTGCCTGAGTTTTGTAACGAAGTTTTTCTGAGGGCAAATCAGGGCAATTAATTCCTCCAAAAGTTGCTGTTTATTCTCTTATCTACACGTGCTCTATGATTTAGAATGTAATTCTTCATGAATGAACTTTGAGATGGCATTATCTCCTTGCTGTGGTTTGATTGTGAAGAGGCCTTTGTTTTCTGCAATCATCTATCACAAGCTATCCCTTTAGTGTCATCCCTATATGACGGGATTTTGTTCCACATCAATACTCTTGTGGTATGTTTGTTTTGCTGATAATGAGACATTCCCTGTACGAAAGGCTTTTGCCAATATATAGTTTGGGTTTGGGGTTCAGGCTCTTCGGTCGTTGTGATAACTTCCTCTTTCACTTTGATACTAGATCTTTCTGCAGAAATGGCCCCTATTTGACTTGTGGTTGTCTATGTGATATTGTCAAATGTAATATTTCTAGTATTATCCTTCACACTTTGATACTAACATTGCTACCGTTGGTGGCCCCTCTTTCGCTTGATATCTATGTAATAATATTATATGTTTAGGTTTCTTATGAAGGTTGTCTATGTGATATTGTTATACGTAATATTTCTAGCATCATCCTTCACTTAATAACATTGCTACTGTGGGTGCCCCCTCTTTCGTTTGTGATTATCTATATAATAATATTATATGTTTAGGTTTCTTTTCAAGGAAATACTCTCTCTATGTATTTGCAAGACTAATTCTTTTGATATTTTCTTTCCGAAACCACGCTATTAACAACTTCAATTTTTTTGAAAGATGTTGCCGAGCATATACAAAACTGTTTACTCACAACTGCCTTTTTCGAGTATGCGTAAGTTGCTTAACCATCTTAGAATCGCTGTAATGTACCCCGTCTAGTGTTCCATGCCTCAAACATATCAAAATAAATAATCTACTTCAAAACATATCATCTTACCTAAAACTAAAAAGAAAATTGTTTCTATATGTTTCACTTTATTTAAGATTTCAGCCTTCTCATGACACAACATTGCTCAAGAGCGATAATAATTTTATACAACCTGGAATATGTATTGGTCTCCTGGGAGATTTCTAATTTGCTTTCCGGATAATAATCTGGATTTGACCTAGAATATTTAATGTTGTTATTTTTTCTTTTTAAACAAATTTTGTTGATGAGGACAGATAACTTTGTTCATTTTACCAGATAAAGGAAAACTAGCCAGATAAGCAAAATTCAAGTTCAATATGTTCAGAACAAAAAATTATCTGAGACTTTGTAAAGACAAATAACCAGAGCATATGATATATTTAAAGGAGAGTTACTTGGGCAGGGTGGAAGTCACTTGGTTTTGAGTATTGACCGTGAAAATTAATTGTCATAATCATTGGTTTAATGGTGCACAGCACACATTAGATTCCTTCCCAGATGGTCTAATGTGTAATCGTCATAATCATTGGTTTAATTTGTTGCACAGTATACATTAGATTCCTTCCCTAGATGGTATAATGTGTAATCGTCTTAATCATTGGTTTAATGGTGCACAGCATACATTAGATTCCTTCCTAGATGGTCTAATGTGCTATTTCTCTTACTGTGTTTTTTGACGTGGGTAGCTTTTAAAGTGGCCCATGACCCATTTGCTATTTTTTATTCTGTCAACGTAGGAGAAACGCATTGCAAACCCTCAAACTCTTACCGCACTCAAATCCCAACCAGGGGTCGGAACCTCCTCTTGCTCTCCATCGTTTCGCTTGGAGCCTTAGGCGTTAGGCGAGACACATTGCTCACCCTTGACTCTTACTACAACCAAATCCCAAACTAGTTGCTGTTCCCATCCCTCCACACAAGCTTGTTTATGATTAATGACTAGTTTGTGAATCCTCTTAGACATTACTATTTTTTTTTTCAATACATCCACGTCCCAAACTACTTGCTGCCCTACTTCTCCGTCTCCTTGGCCTCCAATTGCCACTTGGTTAATTCTTTGTTAATAGTTGTTAATGTTAATTAATAGTTGTTAATGTGATTTAACATTAACGTGACCATGTGTTGATGTGAAGAACTCATTGTAATAATCTTAATATCTTTATATTTGTGATCGTCCATATGTTTGTCTTCGTATTTGATGTGGCATTTTAAAATGACAATTGGTACGGAAATAGAGTTTGATAAATTATTCGATGTGATAATAATCCATATATTTGTTTTAATTGATGCTTATTTTGTAAGGAATGTTGATATGATGTCTTGATATGTGTTTTTTATGAATTAAAAATTGATAAATTTATGTAACAGAAGCAATGTTAAGAAATTTATAAAATTGAAAAATAAATAATAATGTATATACATAATACACGATAGTTTTACATTTATAACTGTTAATCAACTTATTTGTAAGTTATATATCTTTCTCGTGAGACATGGTTGGGCTTGCCCGACGGAGGTTAGGGTGTTCATGCACTTTACTCCATCTCGAGGCATTGCTGTAGCGTATCCAAACTTCGTTTCTCCCAATTTGCTTACACAATGGAGTTGCGAAGGGATAGAGGGCTCACATGCGACCATAAAAGAAGTAATTCCCTGAGTTAGATGCAAACTCTATGGTGGTCTCTGCTGTGCTGGTTTTGGTGAGGCCTTCTACCGGACTAGAGTGTGAAAGAAAGTCGCTGACCTAGTTCCCCATAGTTCTAGTTCTTTTCCCCTCCCTGGAAAACCCAAGGTGCTTATATCCTGCGGGCGATATGGATTGGGCTGGAGATCTTGTGGGAAGGGGCTATGAATCATGGGAAATCGACCTGGCTTCTGTGCTAACTCGAGGCCGCTCCCAAATCTCCCACTTCCATTTTGGCACCATAAAGTTCTTGAAGACATAGGAAACACATTGGACAAATTTTAAAAACTAGACCTAGAGAGAACATTATATGGTATCTTCACTATGCTAGAATATGTGTGGAGATCAATCTCTGCAAAGGACTTCCAGATCATATAAATCCAAAACACCAAAACTCCCGTTGGTCACATGTTATAGACTATGAAAACACAACATTTAGATGTCGTGTATGTTTTCTGATAGACCATTTACAACATGCATGCCACCAGACAAGGAAGAATCTCAGGAAGAAGAAGAGGCAAGCAAACATAACAAAAGGTTGGCAGTTCACAAAGCAATATCCTTATGACGACGAAGGAGATGACAAAAAAGAATGTCATCATGAACAATAAGAAACCAATGACATGGACTTGCATGGAGTCATTCAAGACGAGGATGCTATGGTACAACCGGTTTTTGGCAATGTACAACAGGTTGGAAAATAACCCTGTGGGTTTATTGACAATGGATGGATCTATGGGTTCCAAAAGAGTTTGTCTCATAAAGTTCCGACTCAAACAAAGAAGTCCCACACGTGGCACAATAATTGGCCTTGGTCCTAATTGAACCAAATCTAGATGGTTGGCAAAAATTGCATAGGCGGAAAGGAAAAAGAGAGAACTTGCACTAGTTAGCGGTAATTTTTTATTTCCTTTTTTGTTCTTTCTAGTTTATATTCCGAGTTCCTTGTTTTTTTAATGATCCTTCATGCTACTTTCAACTTTCTTTGTACTCGACATGTACTAGCTTGATCACTGTATGCATACATAGTGTGTCTTCAAAATGTATCTTTTATTTTAATTAATATAAATTATGGTTTTTTTCTTGTGGATTTTTTTTTTACATATCTCTCTCATTGTATCAACAAAATAACTTGCAATACAATATATAGATAATTTGTAGTGATATTAGATTATGGTGAACTTGAAACTATGATGTAAAAGTTTCCCAAAATCTTATTTTGGTCTTAAGGTTCTTTTCTCACAAACTATCATCCCCAAGTCTCATAATTGGGTTAGGGTTCGATACCTTGCAACCAAGGTTTCAACCTATAAGACTATGTAAACATGTATGTCAAGATACAAATTTTCTACATGGAAATAAAACAAAACTGTTATTCATAGGTGACCACTTGGTGTGTGTTAGCTTACACCCTTTTTTTTTAAAACCAACTTTAGATTCAAATGACTTAGTACAAATCTCTGAATGACACGCATCTCGCCTCCTATGTGTCATTAACACTTCAATTTTTTGCTTGTCGTTGGATCACAAGTACTTTTCAACCTTTATTAGTCCTTAGCAAACATGGAATAGTCTTACTTTACTGAGGGTGATTCTTGGATTTATTCCCCTGGTCAAAGTCCTCTCCAAGACCATCCAAAGTTGGAATATTTTTTCTAAAATCAAAATAGAATAAAATATATTAACATAGAATTTGCGGTCGGAAGTTGAGGTGCATTGGAAAGAATTATGCAAGAAACTTCAAAGATTTTGAAAAGAAAAGGATATAAAAAAAAAAACACGATCCTCCTCTTGTCAAAATAATAAGGGTAGAGTTCCAACAGTAAACCTTCTATGACTTGATCTTATTATTTCTTGAGTACTATAGTATATTTTTATAAATTGTTTGCACAAAGATGCAAAGACAAAAACACGTTTAAGATTTGAGTGACACTAACATCCCACCAGATCCAAGGCGGTTAAAAAAATGCGGGGAAACAAATTTTGGAGATGTCTTTTTGCAATCTTTCCTAGCTCTTGTTAATGGTGGAGAGGAACATGTTTTTTTTTTCCAACATTGTAAAGGAAAGAGAAGAAGAGGGAAGATTGACCTCTCTTCTTTCTCCCTTTTCAGCTTCTGAATCCTCCTTTTCTAAAACTAGGTCGTTATCTTGTGAAGATTCCAAATGTTCCCCAAATGGGATCTCTTCATCATTATGAGGATTGATTTCTCTATTTGTGCTTGATCTGATGCTAATAGGTCAGATTGGAGGACTAGATGAGATCAAGGGCAGGCATCTGAATCTTCATCTTCTTCTTGTGGGGTTCGCAATGCTCCAAAATTGTTATTGGGACTAAGCGAGAGTGACTTGGGCTTCATTTTAGGTTGAGTCCTCCTACACTGATGTTTTCTTTGATTTCTTGAAACTTGTTTGAATGCTCCTTGCTCATCATTATTTTAAGAAGTTGGAGTTGGCTTAGAAAATAGTTGAGTTGCTTGAGCATTATGACAACATTTCACAAAGTTGTTGTACTCGTGGAAGGAGTTGCATTTGAAATGAACTTGCTTATAATGGTTTGAAGATGGCTCTAACCCTCCAAGTCAAGTTGAATTGCCTTAGGAAGTCCTTTTGCAAAATCACTTCCACACAAATTTTGGCGAATGTGAAAATATTACTTAGGTTTTGCATGAGTAATATAATGGCCCAACTTGTCCCTGAGAGCTTTAAAAACACCATCACCCTAAAAAATAATGGGTAGATGTGGAAATCTAATCCAAATGGGGGTAGGATAAATTTCCATGTT
Source organism: Pinus albicaulis (assembly GCA_034641835.2). NCBI lineage: Eukaryota > Viridiplantae > Streptophyta > Pinopsida > Pinales > Pinaceae > Pinus > Pinus albicaulis. Next base: position 1,283,672,374 of record CM076583.1, on the reverse strand, counting down.
GCGACTAGAAACATTCCCTTGGAGCCCATGAATTAGCGACCAAACTTGAAGACTAGATCCCTGTTCTTTGTTTTCAAAAATAAAAATAAAAATTCCTTTTCCATAGTACAAAATAGCAATCAGTTCATGATCTACCTAATTTTTATAAATCTAATCCATAAAGTTGGGATTGGGTAAAAGAATTTTACTTACCAACTAAGGCTCTTTCCTGAAGGATAATGATGTTCTTTTTCACCATAGAGGGCCCCAAGACAAGGTTAGGGACTGCTTTCACCGTTTTTGCAAATATGCATTTATCAATTCATTTTTGATCAACTGAAGAAGAACCATCGGATAAAGAAGCATGAGCTACCTCATTGGGATTAGGAGAACCACACATTGAGAGGCCAATGAATAGAAATCACCAAACAAAGCAAAAAACCAACCAATATGCATGTGGGCATAGAGATCCTTGCAACTAAAGAGCAACATAAGGCACTTGAAGTTATGCAGTGGCAGCTAGGGAAACCCTAGCATTTGCGAAACCATTGCGTCCATAATATTTATCTCAACAAAATATGCCTTGTAAGACTTGACAATTCCACCTAAAACTGAGACCAATAGTAAAGATTAATTTATATTCTCTTAATTGCAACTTTAAATAGAAAACATGATTAGCAAGAAACCTAACCATTTTGCAAAGGCACCCCTCCCTATATGCCTCCATGTTTTTACCATGGGTTAGAGTTTGGTTGTAAAGTAATGATGTTGGGATTGATTTACTGTTGGGATTTTTAATGCTTAAGATGGTATTAAAATTTCAACGGATATCACACTAAGTGTGTTGTTGATTAATATACCCAAAAAAACCATGTACACCATCATTAAACATATCAAATTAATATATACTTATACTATAAAAAACCAACCACATCATTTTTCGAGTGTAAGAAATGAAGAATTGCTTATTACTATATCAACCACATTAGTAAATGTGGTTGATATACAACACCCTTTTAAAATTACACAACCATTCTTTTTATGAACCTACTTATTCACATGATGCCATTTATTATTTGATAATTTGCATGATAATTTTATAATTGTATTGGGTAAATGTAAAAAGGTAAACACATATTTAAAAATGCAAGATAGTTAGTATTTGAAATTTCATCCATTGATGTAGAAGATGAAAAGAATATGCTAGTATCTTACATTTATAATTATAAGATAAAAATTTAAATTAAAAAAAAATTAATATGCTAACATCTTAACTTTACAATCTACAATCATAAGATAAAGATTTAAATTAATTAAGATAAAGATTTAAATTAAAAAAAATTAATTGGTAAAAAAAAACACCAATATAATAAATAAGTATTTTTAGTGTTCCAAAATTATATAAGATAAATTGATTTTATTAGGGCGAGTGATCACAAATAAGTCAATCGAACTGGTAAGAACAATAATATAAATACATAGTAAGAGTATACAAGCTAATTTTATAAAAATCAAAAGTAGATATGGTTCGAAGTCTTAAAAATTAGCGAAAAATATGTTATAGGTATGGCGTCTATATTCCCCAATGGCTCCCCAATAGCGATAGTTTATGGTAGCTATACTCCTTAACCCTGCAATGCAAACGTTGTGGCAGCGACATTTATTTACTTGATAGCGGTATGCACGTGACGACTATAATCCTTTAATCCCGAATCGTGATGGCATTGTTATATAGTTTTGTAAGGATGTATAAAATTTAAAAATGGTATTATTTAGCTTATATTTATAAATGGTATTAGATAATTAATTAATTAATCGATTGAATATATTCTATATTTAATTGGTTTTTCTTATTTATAGTATATATAACATATTTTCTCTCACATCTTAAACGACAAGATAACAAAATTGCTGATTGATTTGTTAATGAAGGTTGTAATAATCTTTTTCTTTTTCTCAAATTTCCTTGGAAAACTCTCCTAGTTTCACAGGGTAAGGAGGATTGTCCTGTTAATCTAAGTTTTCATTGATGGAAATAGAATGCTTGATGATGATGAATGACCATATTGAAGGATTAGATGATCATCTGAATGATGGAGGACTACATGAAGACACATATCATTATGACATGATAACCTTATGATAAAGAAGACTATGATGAAGAAATCCTCTATTTCTGCACTTGTAAATGACCAGTCACATTAAAAATTATTTTTCACTACCTTGGAGGCAAAATTTTTATATGAATCCTTCATCACCATTTAGAGCATAATTTTAGCTTTCATATGAGCCCTTGCTTAACACAAAATTCCAAATAGTTTGGGAGAAATACTTTTCTCAAGTCAAGGATATTTATCTGGTCATTGAGCCGACCCGTGCTAGGTCTCTCATATCGGCCTCAATATTATTGGCGTGAACAAACACTATAAATACATGTTTCAGACCTCCTTTTTGGATAGAGAAGCTCGGTGAAGTGTGAAGCACAGAGAAAGGGAACAAGTTCACATCTCGTGAACCCTTAAGGGAAGAACAACCCAGTTTTTAAGCACTGCAAATGCTACAGGACTGCGGATCAATATAGTAAGGGCTCAGTATTGTGAAACTTCATAACAAATCTTTGATTTAGGAACTCAGACCTGTATTTGTGATTAGAGATTTTTTTTTTGGGAAACTTATGACAAGACTATTGAAGCTCGTGTAGAAAATTTGAATAACTGATATATTATTCACCGAGATTCTCCTGATCACACACTATTTTAGCTTCATGTACAATACAGAATCTCTTCTACCATTGATCATTACATGCGGAACTAAAATCAATTGCATGCGCACATTAAAACCATAAACATTCACACATATGAACATAGTATTTCATGGGAAAGCTTAAAGCTGAAAACCCCAACTATCTGTATATTATATGTCATAGAGATCATGTAACAATCATTGTACAAAGCTCCTCACAAGCTCTCAGCACAACCTTCAATTGCCACACACTAATCAAGCTAGATCTAGCAAAACACATGCTCCAATCTCTGCCACCTGATAGCCAGCCTCTATTGCGTAATCAATGCTATAGGATGGCTCATTAAATAACATAAACCACCTGGCTTGTACTACGCAATCCTCATGGGCTCCTCCAATCACTGGTTGTTGCAAATATGCAATAGTATAGTCACAACTGATAGTTAACCTGCTCTTTCACCTATCTTTGCACTGGTCTCCACTACTGAAACTGTCCATGCACTGAAGTTAACTGATGTATTCATTAGTTGATTAATGAGTTTATAATTAGTGAATTAATTAATAATTAATTCACGCCACTCATCACTAGTGTATTAATCAGTTAGACTAAATAAAACTAGTTCAACTATGTTTAGATTAGTTAAACTGAATACAACTCCACTAACTTCCTCAATCAACTCCACCAAACTCTGTCACATGAGTTCTAACTGAAGTATCCATGCAATAGCTCCATTTAACCCTTAGGAATAGCGTAATTCCTTCTGTCAGCTCCTGTGCCACATCTGTGCACTTAACTGAAGTGCTCCAAGAGAATAAGATAATGTTTATAGTCCAAATATTATTAAGAGCTAATAATATTCGACATATCTATTTTTAGACTGGCGATCTAAAAATAGATTCCGCCCAATATGTCTAAAAATAGAAGTCCATCTATTTTTCCAACTTGACCAACCATCCACAAATAGCATCCTGCAACTCATAGAACATGATCCATAGTCTAAAAATAGACTTTTGCGCCAAAAATAGCCTGCGGGCCCACTTAGTGAAGGCGACTTCATTTCACTAAGCTCCATCATCTTGTTGCATTTTCAACACTCCCTCTCAACAAGATATGGATTATCACGCCCTATACCACCCTGTGGTATTCGATATCAGCTCACAGTGGGCGCCTTCATCGAATGTTAGCATCTTGATCCTCGGTAAAGGTGTATGAAGAAATGCAGAAATCCTCCCTTGCACAAAATCTTTGATACCAGTGATACGGATGTCAATGTGTTTAGATCTATCTTGAAATACTGGATTAATCGAGATTTTGATGCAACTATGATTATCACAATATATCACAGTAGGATCTAAGTGTGAACTGGACAACTCGACCAGGATCTTCCTCATCCATATAGCCTCGCATGCAACCAAACTAGCTGCCATATACTCGGCCTCTGATGAACTGAGTGCCACGGATCTCTGCTTCCTGCTGTACCAAGAAACTGCTGTCGACCTGATACTGAAAATCCCTCCAGATGTGCTCTTCCGTTACGTTGGGCTCCACCGCCCAATACGCCGATCAAGCCACAAACCTCACCTCATCCGACGTACGTACCATAATCCAACATCTGATGTGCATGCAGAGATATCTCCAATACGGCCCCCCATACAGAAGAGCTTGGTTGGCTTAACCACCCGCTTGTGAAAGGCGCGGATGCTGTACGCATATGTTGGGTCGTGTATTGACCGGATACCTGTGACCCCACCAGCTGTCCGATAAACGATGGCATCCACCACCTCCACCAAAGTAGCATCTTCCTTCCTCCATCCACCGGGAACGGGGAGTATCACTTCGGGCTTTCGTCGCCATGTTGAACTTCTCCGGTATCTCAGGAGCATACTTTACTGAAACAATATAGTCCTGTGCTGCCAAATTTCCAATCCCCGGAAATAATGAAGGAGGCCCAAGTCCTTCATCTCAAACTCTTTTGCAAGATCATCCTTGCATGAGAGTATCAACAGCTCATCACCTGTCAAAATCAAATCATCTACATAAAGTAAAATGATCAGCAACTTACCCTCCACCACTATCTGGTATAGGTTGGGATCCGCCTCACTCTTGGAGAATCCAAGTCCGGTGAAATAATTGTCTATCCGTGTGTACCAAGCACGAGGTGCTTGTTTCAACCCATACAGCGCTCTCTTGAGCCTGCACACATGTGACTCGCTGCTGAAGATCTCGAAACCTTCGGGCCACTCTATGTATGTTGGAGATCAGATGCACAGCAAATTAAACAAATACACAGCAAATAAATCATGCACATAAACACAGAGGAATTTAACGTGGTTCGCAACCAATACAGAACAATCCACCTAACGCGAACATCGGCAATCTTATTATTAATCGGGAGATTACATTACAATTTTGAACCTCACAAACTCTCACACTCCCAACAATCCGTATGGATACACAGTATATAGCAAGAGAATCTACTTTCATAAATCCTCTCATCATTGGGATGCATTAACTCCCACCCCAACAACATAGAGCTAATATAGCAACAGAATCGATTGTTTGTCACCCTCTGTGAGATTTTTTGCCTATTTAATTAAAATAAGAAAATCTTAACAATCTCCACCTTGATAACAATTAACTTTGATATTACTGTTTGTTTGTTATTTTATCACCATAGGAGAGAAGCCAAACACCAGCGTAGCTTCTCTAACAAAACTAGTTTCGTGAACATGTCTGCACAATTCTCCTTTGTATGCACCTTTTCAAGAGAGACTCCCCTTTCAGTGATAACATGTCTTACAAAATGGTACTTGATCGGTATATGCTTTGATTTACTATGATAGGCCGGATTCTTAGCCAAATGTATTGCACTTTGACTGTCACAAAATAACTTGATGTTGTCCTGCAACCTACCAAATTCACCAAGCAAACCTTTCAACCAAACCGCCTCTTTGCAAGCATGCGAAGAAGCAATGTATTCTGCTTCAGTAGTGGATAAAGCAACAATGTTTTGTAGCTTTGACATCCAACTAATAGCTCCACCTGCAAGAGTAAAGACATACCCTGAAGTTGACCTTCTCTTATCCAAATCACCTGCAAAATCAGAATCAACATACCCGCAAACAGATTCACTACTCTTATTGTAAGTAATACAATAACTACTTGTGCCTCTCAAATACCGAAGCACCCATTTCACTGCTGACCAGTGTTCTTTACCCGGATTTGCCATATACCTGCTGACAACCCCAACTGCATGTGAAATATCTGGTCGAGTACAAACCATCGCATACATCAAACACCCTACTACATTGGCATATGGAATTCGAGACATATAATCCTTTTCTTCATCTGTATTAGGACATAAACTGGAAGAAAGCTTAAAATGGGAAGCGAAAGGGACTGAAACAGGCTTCACATTGTTCATACCAAACCTCAAAAGTATCTTCTCAACATACTTCTGTTGTGATAGCCACAGCTTACCATTGCTCCTGTCTCTGAAAATCTCCATGCCCAAAATCTGTCTTGCTGCTCCTAGATCTTTCATATCAAACGTCCTTGCCATCTGAGTCTTCAACCTATTGATTTCTTCAATGCTTTTGCTTGCTAAAAGCATATCGTCAACATATAACACTAAGATAACGAACATGCCATTACTTAACTGCTTAAAGTAAACACAATGATCATATTCACTTCTTATATATTTTTGACTCAACATGAAAGAATCAAATTTCTTGTACCACTGTCGAGGCGACTGCTTCAGACCATACATTGACTTCTTGAGCCTGCAGACAAATTTCTTATTGTGATTCTGAACAAACCCTTTCGGTTGTTCCATATAAATTTCCTCATCTAAATCACCATGTAAAAACGCAGTCTTAACATCTAGTTGCTGTAATTCTAAATCAAGCAAAGCAACTAACGCTAACACAATTCTAATTGAAACAATTTTAACAACTGGTGAAAATATCTCATGAAAGTCTATGCCAGCTTTCTGAGAAAATCCTTTTGCAACCAGCCTTGCTTTGTATCTGTCTTCTGAATCATTCACACCCCGTTTCACCTTGAAAACCCATTTACATCCTACAGTTTTCCTGCCTTTCGGAAGTTCAACCAAATCCCATGTGCCATTCTTACCTAAGGCCATCATTTCTTCCTTCATGGTTGCTTTCCATTTGTCACTCTTTGAACCTTCTACAGCTCCCTGATAACACAAAGGTTCATCATCGTTAGCGGTCAAAGCAACTGAAGTAACATAATCATCATACCTTCTCGGAGGGCGTTTGATTCTTGTAGACCTCCTTAAGGATGTTTCTGGTGCTTCCGCAATTGGCTGACTACCATCTGTAGGAACTTCTTGCCGATCAGTATTTGAGACCTGTTCATGATCTAAACCTGAACCCTGTTCATGTTCTGATTCTGAAACCTGTTCATGACTAGTATCTGAACTATGGTCATCATGACTATCATTAGAAATGCTGTCAAACTGAATGTGCTAAAAATCAAATACATCATCCTGTTTCAATTTACTATCTACATCTAACTGTACAAGAGAGGATTCATTAAACTTTACATCTCTGTTGATGATGATTTTGCGGGTAGTAGGATCCCACAATCTATATCCCTTTGTTCCAACACCATACCCAACAAAGATATACCTTTAGACTTTGGATCTAACTTAGTTCGCTGATGTTTAGGCACTAGAGCATATGCATCACAACCAAACACTCTGAGTTTAGAATAGTCACAAGGATGTCCTTTCCATACCTCTTGCGGAATCTTGCAGTCTATCGCCGTCGATGGAGATCGGTTTATCACATAACAAGTTGTTGCCACTGCTTCCGTCCACAACTCCTTCTGCAAACCAGCGTTACTCAGCATACTCCTTGCTCTCTCCAAAAGAGTCCTGTTCATGCGTTCAGCAACTCCATTTTGCTGAGGAGTATAAACAATAGTCTTATGTCTCTCGATCCCTGCATCCTTGCAATAGTTTTCAAACTCCTTGGAAGTAAACTCACCACCATTGTCAGTTCTTAAACATTTTATTGTTCTACCAGTGCTGTTTTCTACCAATGCTCTAAACTGCTTGAAAACTGAAAAAACATCAGACTTCCTTTTCAACATGTAGACCCACACTTTCCTAGAAAAGTCATCAATAAATGATACAAAATAAGACGAACCACCATATGAAGTTGTAGGGGTTGGTCCCCAAACATCTGAATGGATATAATCAAGTATGCCTTTACTAGTATGTTTGCCTGTTTTAAACTTTTGTTTACTTTGTTTTCCAAACAGACAATGCTTATAGAAATCTAACTTTCCAGACTTTAGATTTGGAAGTAACTTGCGATCAGCCAAAATTTTCAACCCTCTTTCACTCATATGCCCCAATCTTTGATGCCATAAGTGAATGGAACTACTGTCATGTTCAGACACCGTAGACACAAAATCTGACCCTGTACTTCCTTCTAACTGAAATAGATTTCCTACTTTCTTAGCTTTCAATACTAGTAAAATACCTTTGTAAATTTTCATTACTCCACCTTGAATTACAGTTTTATATCCATTTGTATCAAGTGCTCCTAGTGAAATTAGATTTTTCCTTAAATCTGGTACATGTCTTACATCAGTTAAAATTTTAGTTGTCCCATCAAACATTTGCAGCTGTATACTCCCTATTCCCACAATATTAGATGTGACATCATTCCCCATGTACACGACTCCATCATTAATTTATCTATACGTTTTAAACCATTCTCTATGAATACACATGTGGTTTGATGCACCGGAATCTAACAACCAATGTTGATCATGATTTGACAAATTAACTGATAACACTTCGTCGCTTATACCTGAACCAGATGTCGAACCTGTATCTGTCGTGTTTGCTTATTTCTTCTCTGTCGAAGAGTCTCCTTTCTTCTCTATTTGCTGTCTCTTCCAACAGTCCTTCTTCAAATGCCCCGATTTGCCACAAAACCAACACTTTACTTTGCTCTTCTTCCCTTTCGACTTTGAACGAGAGTTGCTATGCTTACCCCCGGAGTGTCTCTCTCTTGAGCGACCTTTGGCCATCATTACCTCTGATGTAGAGGTGTCTGCATTCGACCTCTTCCTCGTCTCCTCAGACAACAAGGCTCCAACCACATCATCAAACTCAAGGATGTCTGCAGTACTAAAGCTTATGGAAGTAACAAAGTGATCCCACGATTCGGGCAATGAACACAATAGAGTTATTGCCTTATCCTCTGAACCAAATTTTACATCTAGACTTTGTAATTGTACCAATAGAGTATTGAAAACATTCAGATGGTCAGTAATCGAGGTACCTTCCTTCATCCGCAAACCATAAAGCTGTCGCTTCAGGAGAATCCGATTTGTCAAAGATTTCGTCATGTAGAGCTTTTCAAGCTTCATCCACAAGCCTGCGACGGTCTTCTCTGACACAATGTTGAATAGAACGTCATCCGCCAGACATAACCGAATTGCGCTCAGAGCTCTGTCATCCAACTCATCCCATTCATCCTCCGTCAAGGAAGAAGGCTTTTTGCTTTTCCCCAACAGCGCTTTCGCCACGCCTTGTTGAATCAGTAGATCGTGCATCTTAACCTTCCAGATCTCGAAATTATTCTTGCCATTAAACTTCTCAATTTCAAAACGGGCACTTTGAGTTTTCGCCATCTTGTATCAGCAAAAACACAATAATCTCCAGAACCCAACTTTAAATAAATGAAGTTTGTGTTTAAAAAATGCCTTTGCCTTTTTAAAAAACAAACAAATATCTTCTTCAAAGTTATCGCATGATAGAATTTTCCTTATTATAAGATTCTTTAAAGGAACTCCATTTTCATCTTTAAATTCATGTGGAGTAATTAAAAAACTGCGCTGGCAAAAAAAACGCTGTAGGTGTAAACAGAAAGGTTTCAAATCACACTCACCAGCACCACGCAACAGCAGTGTTTAAGAAACATTACCAGCAGTCTCCACGCAATACCACGCCACAGCAGTGTTTAGGAAACATTACCAGCAGTCAGCAGTCTCCACGTCCGGATGAAGAAACCGCGTAGCAAACCACCATTGTTAGAGCGAACGGTGTATACCTCTACCAGCAGGCTCAACAATCTATACGCACCGGCAACTCAGCAATTCGCACCACATCTTCACGCAGAAAATCCTCATTCATTGATTCGTTCATGAGGCTGGGGCTCCTTGACTCCACGCTTGTGTTCATGCCGTTGTAAACCACTTTGACTCCACGCAGTTTGAACATCAGTGCGCACCATTCAACGCACCTGCAACCTCCACGCGCAGGTTTGAATAGCGCCCTCCACGCAGGTTGGACACACTCCGCAGCACACCAGGCAACACACTTGGGACTGAGTTCCCTCTGCGCAACACCTCTAGGCACGCAGTCCAACACGCCTTTGCGCTCCACCTCCAGCACGCGCTCCAGCTGCGCCACGCCTCCAACTCCTCTGATACCACTTGTTGGAGATCAGATGCACAACAAATTAAACAAATACACAGCAAATAAATCATGCACATAAACATAGAGGAATTTAACGTGGTTCACCCAACCAATCTGGGCTACGTCCACCTAACAGGGCATCGACAATCTTATTATTAATCAGGAGATTACATTACAATTTTGGTTCCTCACAAACTCTCACACTCCAAACAATCCGTATGGATACCTGTTATATAGCAAAGAGAATCTAACTGCCTCATAAATCCTCTCACATCAAATTTAGGATGCATTAACTCCCTCCCAACAAAATAGAGCTAATATAGCAACCAAATCAGATTGTTGTCACCTACTGAGATTTTTGCCTATTTAATTAAAACAGAAAATCTCAACAATGTACACCTCCTCCTCAATGACTCTGTTGAGGAATGCAGTCTTCACATCCATATGATGAATGTGCCACCCCATCTGTGCTAAGAGAGCAAGAATCGTCCGTATGGAAGAATACCTTGCGACAGGTGCAAAGGTCTCCTCATAATCGATCCCCTCTATCTGTGAAAAGCCTCAGGCAACAAATCTTGCCTTATACTTATGCACACTCCCGTCAGCTACCTGCTTCACTTTGTAGATCCATCTGAAACCCTGTGATTCCCCTTCGGCCTCGGGACAATCTCCCATGCACGCTGACTTTCGACAATCGAATCATTCTCTTACCATGGCATCTACCCATGCGGGGTCCTCCCCGACTTTCTCGAGAAAGAGGATGGCTTTGTCCTGATACACTTGCTCATAAGAGACATGTATCCGGTGTACCGGTCGGTGTTGTCTCTGTCTGTATGTTATGATGTAGGTGCTCACCAATCCTCTGCGTCTTGAGCCGATCGCTCATCTTCGCCAGTGGCCGCCCTCGATGGTTGGCGGCTGCCGCAGGTGGTCTCTTCCTCATGAACCTCCTCTTGTGGCTGATCCACAACCTGAGGCTCATCCTTAGGAACTAATAGCTCCTCATCTGCATGCAAGTGTGGCTCCCTCTCAAGAAAACACTTCATGGCTTTCTCCTCATGAAATTTGATATCCAGTCGCACAACAGTCTTGCGACTATCTGGAAAATACACACGATAGTTGTGGGGTGTATCAGTGTACCCCACAAATATCACAACCTCTGTATTCGGCTCCAGCTTCTTCCTGGCATCCTTAGTCACATGAATGTAAACAGGTGAACCAAAAATCCTGAAATGGGAAATATCGGGCTTACTATTTACCGGAAAATGCCTCCTCGGGTATGCAAGTGCAGTATCCACATGGGGACAACGGTTCTGCACATACTCTACGTTATTGCATGCTTAGCCACAAAGTGTATGGGAAGGCCACGATCATGCAACATCGCCCATGCGGCACCCACAATACATGCGGCACCCACAATCATTTTGTTCTTAGCTCGGCAACCCCATTCGCGTAGATTTGTGAGTCTTTATGGCTTCTCTTAATTCATGTATTTGTAATATTTGTAAAAGTCCTTGAATTCTCCAAAGATGAATTCACCACCATTTTCGCTCCTAAGAGCCTTCACCTGCTTCCTCGATTCTTTCTCAACCAGTGCCTTGAACTTACAAAACTTTGAGTATGTCTCGATCTTCTTCTGCATGAAGAAGATCCAGCACTTTCGAGAAAAATCATCAACAAATATCACATAATACCTGTGCTTTGCTGTCAAAGCTATTGAGCAAGGTCCACACACGTCTGTGTGAATTCTCTCAAGGATCGTCATTGAGCGGCAGCTATCCTTCTCGTGAAAGGTGGCTTTCACAAATTTTCCTAAGGTACACCCCTTGCACTGATCTGACTGCGTAAGAGTACCCTTAGGAAGCCCAGTAGAAATCTACTGCAATATCTTCAAAGCTCCATGGTGAAGGTGGCCCAATCTCCGGTGCCAAAACTCGCCATCATCCCGTCTCACCACTCCTTCTGCCTTGCCTGCCATTGCTATGCAGCCATCTACCTGCAATTGATAAAGGTTCTTAACTCGAACCCCTATCCTTCGGGTCTCACCATTTGCCTTACTGCGCAGGAAAGCCTTTCCCTTGCTAAAGACAACATCATATCCCTTGTCTTCTAACATCGCCACAAAGATAAGATTCTTCTTCAATCCTGGAACATTCATCACTTCCTTCAATACGAAGGGTTTACTAGACTCCCTCTCAAAGGAAATGGTACCAATACCGGTCGCACTGTATCTACCATCATTGCCCATCTCGATGTGCACTCCAAGATCTTTCTCATCCATATCAGTAAACAAATCTTGATCTCCTGTCATGTGAAAAGACGCACCACTGTCAAGAAACCACAGTGAACCCGTCACACTTGAGACCAAGCATGCGATCAACGAAAAATCCAGCTCAAACTGTGAGGCTAAGGCCTCTCCAGTTGCATTCCCAACAGCCTGCTTATTTTTCTTCTTCTGTGGACAATTTGTGGTGTAATGTCTGTGTTGGTGACAGTGAAAGTACTTCACCTTGGACATGTCCTGCTTCTTGCCTTTCGCACCGGATTGAGAAGCATTCATCTTGCCCTTCCCCTTCCTTGCTTTGGCAGCCAAAGCGCAATTTTCTTCATCTGAGTTCTTTGATGAAGATCTGACCTTGATACTCCGCCTTATCTCCTCTTGCACAAGATCCGACCAAAGTCGCTCCCATCCTGGCAATTTCTCTCGACCATTGACAGAGTCCTGATAGGAATGCCAACTCTTCGGAAGCCCAAGGAGAGCCAAGCTCACCAAGTCCTCGTCATCAACGGTCACCCCCACACTTGACTCATCCTTGCATTGGATGAACTTAGAGGCGAGTACTTGGGCATCACATCGCGCCTTTCTCCATTTTATGTTCTGGGTTATCCTTGAGCACCAACTTCCTACGGTGGCTCTTGCTTTCAGAAATAAATCTGTCAAAACTTTCCACATCCCAAAAGAATGGAGAAAGCACACTTGAAGGTTGGATACTATGTGATCCTTCACACCTTCCAATAGAATCCTTCGACACTTTGCTGTCTTCTTTTGCCATGCATCAAGTACGGCAACATCACTAGAAGTAGGTTTTGGAATTTCTACATCTATGAACTCCTTCAACTCATTGTCATCCAGCACTGCCTCCATCTTGTCCTTCCATGCAATATAATTCAAGCTGCCCTCAAGGGCATACTCCAATCGCAATCCGTTGAAAGACATCTCAACTTTGACACCAAGAAAACACTACTGCAAATTCGAATTCCACCAGCACAAAACTCAACTGCTTCAATGTTTTGCAATTGCTCCAATGATCAATATCGCTTCGATACCATGTAGAAAATTTGAATAACTGATATATTATTCATCGAGATTCTCCTGATCACACACTATTTTAGCTTCATGCACAACACAAAATCTCTTCTACCATTGATCATTACATGCGGAAATAAAATCAATTGCATGCGCACATTAAAACCATAAACATTCACACATATGAACACAGTATTTCATGGGAAATATTAAAGCTGAAAACCCCAACTATCTGTATATTATATGTCATAGAGATCATGTAACAATCATTGTACAAAGCTCCTCAAAAGCTCTCAGCACAACCTCCAATTTCTACACACTAATCAAGCTAGATCTAGCAAAACACATGCTCCAATCTCTGCCACCTGATAGCCAGCCTCTATTGCGTAATCAATGCTATAGGATGGCTCATTAAATAACATAAACCACCTAGATTGTACTGCGCAATCCTCATGGGCTTCTCTACCTATCAGTGTGTTGAAAATAGCAACTTTATAGTCATAACTGATAGTTAACCTGCTCTTTCACCTATTTCTGCACTGGTCTCCACTGAAACTGTCCATGCACTGAAGTTAACTTATGCATTCTTTAGTTGATTAATGAGTTTATAATTAGTGAATTAATTAATAATTAATTCACACCACTCTCACTAATTGTATCAATTAGTTAAACTGAATACAAAGAGCTCAACTGTGTTTAGATTAGTTAAACTGAATACAACTCCACTAACTTCCTCAATCAACTCCACCAAACTCTGTCACATGAGTTCTAACTGAAGTATCCATGCAATAGCTCCACATAACCCTCGGGAATAGCGTAATTCCTTCTGTCAGCTCCTATGCCACATATGTGCACTTAACTGAAGTGCTCCAAGAGAATAAGATAATGTTTATAGTCCAAATATTATTAAGAGCTAATAATATTCGACATATCTATTTTTAGACTGGCAATCTAAGAATAGATTCCGCCCAGTATGTCTAAAAATAGAAGTCCATCTATTTTTTTCCGACTTGACCAACCATCCACAAATAGCATCCTGCAACTCATAGAACATGATCCATATGTCTAAAAATAGACATAGTCTAAAAATAGACTTTGTGCCAAAAATAGCCTGCGGGCCCACTTAGTGAAGGCGACTTCTTTCCACTAAGCTCATCATCTTGTTGCAATCTCAACAGCTCAAAACCTGTGATTGCAGCCCTGTACCAAAGCTCAGATTCATTGAAGAAGATATCTGGCTACAAGACTTTGGATCAGTGATACATAGCCTCGGACCTATTCTCTTGGACTGTCACAGACCTGTGTTAAGGCTCAGATAAACAAAACCTTCGAACCTCTAGAGATAAGTCAACAAACATTCCAGACTCATTGTGTGATATTTGTAACACCCTTGGAGTCTCAAACCATGCTTGTAGCTTGGTACTTGGACCAGAAATTGTCGTTGGGAGGAACTTAGACTTGTCTTGTGGAAGGTCATCTCTTGTGGCTCGGATTTATGAACAGACCTACAATTAACACCTTCCTCGGATCTGTGTTATCCTATTGAATCTTGGATTTTTGGTGTCTAGTCAAGAACAATTCAGACCTCTTTCCAGTGGGTACATCTGTAATCATATAAAAAATGAGCTCGGTGCTGGACAATGAAGAAATTATGAAGAATTGAAAATTAAACAGTGAAGAATTGTGTCAAGGATGTTCAAGTAAACACTATTCACATTCTCTATTAAAATAAGACAAAATGATTGGTATCCTAGGAGTTGGTGCTCCTAAACACAAGGTTGGTGCCTTAAATAAGATAGGGTCGAAGCCCTAGAGGTCGGAGCCTCACAAATTCCAAGTTGGTGCTTGGCAACATGTTGGTGCCTGTAGCATAAAGGGTTGGTGCTCTCACACAGTTATTGTATTCAATTATTTGAAAAAGGATTGAAGTTATACTAAAGTGTGGTATAACATGGAAGAAGACTACTCCATACACACCTCAGAGAAATGGAGTTTCAGAAAGAATGAACAAAATACTTATGGAAATTGAAAGAAGCATGCTCAGTGATACCGGGTTAGGACAAGAATTTCGGGTAGAGGCAGTGGAGACTCCACATGAGGTATGGACTGGTAAGAAACCCTCTCTTTCACATTTGAGGGTATTTGGATGTGATGCATATGTACATGTTCCAAAGGATAAAAGGACCAAGTTTGGATAATAAATCTGAAAGGTGCATATTTATTGGGTATAAGGATGGCTTAAAAGTTTACAAGCTTTGGAACCTAGAAACAAGGAATTTTGTGTACAACCGAGATGTGGTGTTTAGTGAGGTGAAAGATGTGGTTAAACATGAAGTTCTACCAAAGGAACCCGAGAAGATAGAGTTTGAGCTAAAGGAGGATGAATCAGAGTCTACAACAGAACAAGATTTATAAGAGGAAGAGCCACAAACTCCAGCTATGAGAAGATTAGTTCAGGAAAGAAGGGAGCCAAAAATGTATAGTCCATCTGCTTTTCGTTCAAATTTTTCTTTAACTATCACTGATGATGATCCTAGAATTGTTAGGGAGGCAGTGGATTTAGAGGATGGAAAACTTTGGAAGGAGGCCATGGTTGATGAAATGGCATCCTTGCACAAAAATGAGGCATGGGATATGGTGGAGTTGCAGGCTAGAAGGATGCCCATCGGGATCAAATGGGTGTTTAAGAAGAATATGAATGTAGAAGGTAAGGTGGAGAAATACAAAGCTAGGTTGGTAGCAAAAGGTTGTTCCCAAGTGTCAGGAATTGATTTTGGTGATATTTTTTCTCCTGTTGCCAAGGTTACTTCTATTAGATTACTTTTATCGGTTGCTGCTGCATTTGATTTTGGGTTAGAACAGATGGATGTGAAGACAACATTTCTTCACGGGGATATGGAAGAAGAGATCTACATGAAGCAACCTGAAGGCTTTGCAGTGAAGGGTAAGAAAGAACTGGTATGAAGGTTAAAAAAGTCTTTGTATGGGTTAAAACCGTCACCAGGGATGTGGTATCCGAAATTTGATACCTATATACGGGGACTTGGCTTCTTTGCTTCAACAGAAGCAAAGAGGATCACTATGTGTATTTTAAATTAATTGGTGACCATGTTATTTATTTGGTATTGTATGTGGATGATATGTTGCTAGTTGGAAATGACAAAGAAATTATCCAGGATTTGAAGACCCAATTGTTATCCAAATTCGACATGAAGGATCTTGGTGCTGCAAACTATATTTTGGGCATGGAAATTAAGAGAGATCAGGCAAAGAGGAAGCTCTGGTTAAACCAAAGGAAGTATGTTGAGACAACATTTCAGAGGTTTAATATGCAAGATAGTAAATGAGTGAAGGTTCCTATTCCTGTAGGTGTAAATCTATCTACTTAACAATCTCCCAAGACACAAGAAGAAGAGGATATGTCCCATGTTCCACATGTAAGTGCAGTGGGTAGCCTGATGTATACAATGGTATGTACTAGACCAGACATTGCACATGCAGTGGGAGTATTGAGCAGGTTTATGTAAAAACCAAGGAGCATTGGACAACAGTGAAGCGGATTTTCAGATATTTGCGTGGCACTAGTGATTATGGTTTGTGCTACCAAGGAAGACCAAGATTGGACAGAGTTTTGGACATCTATGGTTTTGTTGATGCAGACTAGGCTGTGGGATGGAGATCTGGACCAAAGAATATCTACACGTGGGTATGTGTTTAGCTTATTTGGAGGTGCAGTTAGTTGGATGAGTAAAAGATCATCTGCAATGGCTATTTCAATTACAGAGGGAAAATACATGGCAACCACTCATGCAAGAAAGTAAGTAGTTTGGTTGTAGAGATTGTGTTCAAGTATGGGGTTGGTGGAGCGAGCTATAAGGATAGACTGTGACAGAAAAAGTGCATTTTTCTTGACTAAGAACCCTGCATATCATTCAAATACAAAGCACATTAATGTTCAATATCACTTTCTGAGAGATATGGTTGAGGATAAAAAGGTGTTGCTGGTAAAGGTGTACACTTTGAAGAATGTTGCAGATGCATTGACGAAGTCTATGAGCACTGAGAAGTTCTCTTGGTGTAGAGAAATAATGGGCGTTGCAGGGTTGGACTAATGACTAAGATCTCCTGTGGCCCCCTACGGAAAGAAAACAAGAAGTGGGATCATGTTGGGTAGGTGTTATATTATTTCCACGAATAGTCGCACGCACCAGGCGCAATAGGGGGTCGACAACCCCCCCTTTCTAGGGGTTTGCAGAGGGCATTGCCCCGATAATTTTTTTTTGGACCCTATTTTAGGTGGGTGGACCCACCTATGGTTTTGTGCATGGGTTTGCACATGGTTTTAGGGCATGATGGTTTTCGACCCTTGGTATTTTGTAGATCCGGTCAAGGGAACTATGGTTATGTTCTAATCCAGGGTTAATGGATTGGGTTTTATGAATGCTTCGACATGTATATATATTTTTTGTAACACTAAAAGGAATATAATGAAAAATCAAGGTGGTAGTCGCGATTTCGGATCCAAGGGAAAAATATCTGTGTATATCTGTTTTATGTTTTATGCTCTCGCTATTGTTTATTTTCTGTTTTTAAGAATTTGTTTGCAGATAATTTTTGTACAGGGTTAAAACCTACAATCAGGTGCCCTCGTAAAGACTTTTATTTGATCTTGGTTGACCGCAGATCAACAATGGAGATGGATTACGGGGGAACTCAGACGGATTTACTTCGTACTGGAGTGTGCTCTTGTATAACTTCAACAAGCGAGCACGAACCATGATCTCACTGCCTTGTCATCGCCCTATCACTACCATCTCACTGCCATGTTATCATCCATGTCACGTTGTCATGTCATCTAATCTTGTCACCACATCATCAATTCGTACACCCCACACGCGCATTTACTCCCTTTTTCCCTCCATTTTCCCGTTTCCCCCATAAATCCCATTTATTCTTTCCCCTCTTTACCATTTTCTTCAGTTCTCTGCCTCCTTAAGTTGAAATTGTACAACGCAGAGCTCCAATCAACATCAATCATTCGGCAACCAGGTATTTACACATCATCCCCATTTTTCCAAGCTATCAGAATGTCTAAGAAATAAATGCTACCAGGGTATTCATCTCACATTCCCCTCATGGACACTGAGAGGGATGTTTTTGACCCAATTTTCTCCTTGGACTTTATATAAATTCACCAGCATGTCCTAGTCTGTTAGGTTCCCGTGATTTGGCTGATTGGCGAGCCAAATGACAGTGTAACATCAAACCAAGCTTTGGAGTCCGAGGACCTAGCCTTCCTGGACTCAGAGAGGGCTCTCTCTATGTGTGTAAGGGATATCTGTGTGTTTGCTTATTGTGTTCTGATTTTAGGCTAGTTATGAAGTATGTTTTTGGTTTTGGTTTTTTAATTTGTGAGGGATGAAACTGATCAAAGATATAAGATAGGTAAAAAGATGTCAGATCAACTGGGCTATGGGGTCGAAAAGGTCAAGAAAGCTATCAGACGGTGATACAAGGCTGTTGAAGGGCCGATTTGATTCAAGATAGAAAGGATCTTTGGGAAAAATGGAGTAAATGGACATCAAGTTTGTGAACAACAAAGAGTTTCAAGCATAACTAGTTTAATAGATAACATAGACATGGTAGGGCAAACCATTAATCATGAAAAATGTAACTATAAGCTAATCAATACATAGAGATAAACATTCCAACCATGCATAGAGGTATATGACCCTCTAACTTTGGGAAATGGCTTTCAGACTTTGGGGAAAACACTTAAGAAAGAAAAACAACTTAAATTACTATGCCAGAACGCCTAAACACAGTACTTCAAGTTATTGGGCACTTTGAAAACAAGATTTGCATAGTCTTAGGCAAAGGGCTAGATCGGAAATAGGCCTCCTTGGTTCAACAAAATGATAATCTAATCAGTCAAAGAGAAATTTCATGGATGGAACTATAGCTAGCCATAGGTAAGCAGAGCGTACCGTAAGTCATACTTAGCATGCATAAAACCATAAATGAAACAAAAAACAATATCCTAAATTATTAAAGAGCAGTAAAGAATTCTTTAATGTTACTTAGGAAGAGGAAAACAAAGAAGCTATGAAGAAACATGAAATTTGAGGTGCCTCCATGGGCATGTCTCAAATTTGTTCTCTACTGATCTATAGCAAGTAAGAAACATGTATTCATGAATGAAAACTAGAAGACAAAACAAAGAAAGAGACACTATACCATTCTACCAAGTCATGGAATCCAACAACAATCCTCTATTCATCATCCAAGAACATCCAAGAGGCAATCCAAAAGCATGAGACAAGTATTTATTCCAAACCTTATATGACCATATATTGCTTCTATCATCAATTTCAGCCTTGTTTACAATGAAATCCTTTGGAATATATAGGCCAAAGTGAGGAAAATCTCATGGTTCAACTTGCCATCCTATTGGCCTAATCAAAATATCTAAACTTGTCCTTGAGGCTTTGCAAAGCCCAAGGCACAAAATATCTCATAAAATATCTAAAAAATGCTAAAAAAGGGAATTAAATTGACTTTTCACAACTTCTCATGTGCAAAAATAGCTAAATGCACATGAGGAAATATCAGTTTTTAAAGGTTCAAATTTTACAAAAATATTCAAAATTTACATCAGCAAAAGGTCCCTTGACTTGCCGGCAACATTTGGCAGCCTTCCCGATGTTGAAACGAGGCTCATGATATCTCGTTGGAAAGCTCTGAGTGTCTAATTTCTGTAACAACTGAAATTTTTCCAATCTGATGCCTGGAGGTCCTCCAAAACTGAACCTGTGTGTAAAAAACCAAAAATTACAGTCTGCTGATAGACCGGGAAGAGTGTGCAAAAAACGAGCATTTTTCGCCATTTCGGGGGAGAAAATGATCTCCAAATGTCCTGAAAATCGCTGAGTGTGTGCTCCTAAAATTGTGGCATCCAATGATATGATTCTCCTCCTTTGACGATTCCCCAAAATGAAATAGCGAATTTCATGAGTTTTGACCAAAAACTCAAAAATGCCAAAAAACCAAAATATGTCAAAATGTGCCCAAAATTGGTGAGTATGACCCTCAAGGGTTCTTAGAAACATGTCATGAAGTAGAAGCCAAAATATGAAGTCCTGATGTGTCTTTTCTCACTTTCCGTGCCGGGCGCTTTCTTTGGGCATTTTTGAGCCTTTCTTGGTTTTCTCCTTTGTCGCTTGGCATTCTAGATTTGGTGAAGAAATCATGGCCCCTTGCCCAGGAAAAGCAACTAACACATGCTTTGGAGAATTCCCTTCATGATCCATGTTTTGTATTTTTTTTCCCTCATCAGTGCTTGCTTGAGGGTTGCCTTGTTTATCTTTGTCACTTTGCCCCTTTTCTTCTTGAAGCTGCTGTCCTTGAGGAGGCTTCTGTGGCTGATGTGTAACATGCTGTGGCTGCCCCTGTTGCTCTGTTTCACCCTCATCATAAGTTTGATGTTCTTCATGCTGCTACCCTGTCTCATAAGGCTGCCCCTTTCTCTTTGTATGCCACTCAACAAGTAAAATTAAGAGCAAAAAAACAGATAATACACAGTGAAATGGTTTTTCTGTGTTTGTGGTAGGGTCACCCTGTTCTTTGGTGTTTTGGAGGACAATACAATAGTCTTGTATTTTTAGACAAAGGAAAAACCAAACAACTTCTTAATTCAAAACACTACTCTCTTCTTTGTAGGCCACTCCACTAGTAGATTTAACAACATAAATACAGTCAATCAAAGTGTATCTACACAGTCAAAGGTTACTGTGTTTATAGGATAAGGTGACAGAGCTTGTAATGTTTTTTATGTGGTAACAATAAGTCCTATAGTAGTTAAATACCAATAAACTCTTCTTTAAACAAAACACTGCCCTCCTTATACTTCACTGTTCCTCATACCAGTTTTGCCACACATACCTGTAGACTGCAGAGGTAGCTTTACTCACTGACTATGCTCTATGGAATGGAAAATCAAAACCCTATTTTTGCCTTGTTAACACAGAGGAAACCTTTTGAAAAAGGCAAAAACATCATGCAATGACCAATGCTGTTTGAACATAGACCCATAGTTGCACCTTTCAAAGCCCTGTGCTCCTTCTTTCAATACTTTTTGAGGGCAGTTTGTGAGGTTTTGAAACATCAACAAGAACCCACCACTTTTGCTATGCTCACTGCTGGTTAATCAAAAACTATAGTAACTCAAGAACTCAAACCTCCCAAGCACCTTCTCTTTGTTACTTACGGTTGATAGAGTTATGGGTTTTATGCACAACAATTTCAAATGTCTCAAATGTTTGACAACCGCCTTAGAAAATAAATGTGATGTTTGAGAAATTTACGGATAGTTTCAAGCTCTTTGCAGCTAGGATTATCATTTCACTCCCATCAACAGCTATTCTTTTCAAAATATTCACTTAAACAACTCGACTTATATCACAGCCCTTACTGCTTCAAAACCCTGTCTAGTAGTTTGAATTCAAGAGGGTTAAGACAAAAATACCTCAAAACACGTTTGCAACCTTTGCTTGAGAGTTGGAAACATTTTGAAAGCAACTAGGAGGCGTTTTAAAGGCTGATCATAGGCGCGGCGCGTTTAAAAGGGAGAGTGCCGCGCAATATGAGTTGTCGGGTCGACAGGACCGAAGCCCACAAGCACGCCGCGCGGCTTTGTTGCCCTGTGGAAAAAGTGCGCTTGAACGCGCTGCGCGTTTGTACAGGCACGCCGCGTAGTTACTGAGCCCAAAAACTCGATGGATTTTGCCAAGAACTCCTTTCTCCGGTCTCGAGGGTAGCAAGAAGGGTTTTGCTCGTGCTTGAGGAATTTCAAAATGAAATGACAACAGTCCTTGACCCCTTTTGTTTGGATATGTGTCACAATGGTAAAGACAATTTTTTTATAAGCGAGACCTCCCTTTTTGAAATAAAACAAACCTTATGAGAAATTGAAATTTTGACTGCTTCTAATTTAGAGAATAAAAGGATTCTCCTTTTCTGATATTGTAATTTCAAACTCCTTCCCCACCTATTATCTTTGTACTCCTCATCTGTTGTTATTTGTGTTATGGGAGCTCCCTCTTTTGACTGTGGATAAGAACTTTGTTGGATACTGTAAGTGCAAACCCTGTTTTACAAAGCGCCATCCAACCCAAAAATATTAACTTATCCTCAGATTTCCAAACTGATCCAGCTTTCGGTTTTTAAGGAGATAAAACAGGGATGATGTTGTAGATTTGAAAATTGAACAAGGGAGAGCTGCCATTTAGTTTCTTCTATGAAGGGGTCTGCAAAAAACCTGAATTCTCATTTATTTCACCTCTTTTTGAAGAGCAGCCTATTTAGAGCCTTTTCCATATGCCATGACCTCTTTTTACTCTTTTGACTATCTGCCTTCACAATCTTTCTCCAATGATGAGGAACCTGTCAGTTTATAGGTTTTGCCTTGTGATTCAAAGGTAATGAAACTCCTGCAGACCTTTTAGAACCTACTGCTTTACCTCTATTCAAAATTTAATAGTAGAGTGCCTTGACTTGTTTTCATAGGGAACCTACTTTCCTTTGTGACAATGGCATGCAAACTTTGCTTTCAATGAGTTCCAGATCCTGAAAAATGTGCCAAAGTCTTTCTTTTATTTTATGAACTTGTGTTTAGTTGCAATACCTCTCTTGGGGAACTGAGCTCAGATTTCCTTCTGTCCCTTATGATAAATAATCTGAAAGGCATTTCTTTGTGAGTAGGAAGATCAATACTCTTTGAAAAAAACAACTATCATTTCTTTTTCCTGTGTAATGACTTATCTCATCAACCACTCTTCAATTTTGTTTTGTTTGAGCTCCAGACTGTCTTTGGCGAGAAAAATTGATAAGAGACAAGTTTAACCTCTTGGATTGCAGTGGTACCCCTGCTTTTCCTCCTTTGTCCTTTTACATTTTTTCTCTGTTTCAACTATCTCTTACTGTTCTTACCACTTATCTTTTGGTCAGTCAAACCTTGAAATTAGTTACTGCCCTGGCCCTCTGCTTATGAACGAAGGAGGCCCTTCACTGGACAAAGTGTCTGATGTTCTTCCAACCTCTTTGGCCCTCTGCTTGTAGATGAAGGAGGCTTCTTGGTCTTCAAACCGTCTGCTTGTGAATGAAGGAGGTTTTTTGTCATGTCATATCAACAACCTCTTGACAAAGTTGTTTTTCTTTCACTGTTATTTTAGGCTTTGAATGAGGTCGCAAGAGCTTGATGAGAAACTCTTTGCTCTATAGCTGCATCACAGGCTCATGATCACATTGAGAAGCAGCTGTCTTCTCATGTGGAGCTCAAAATTGTCTTCCAAGATGCTGGTATGTTTCTGTCCTTGAAAGATCCATCAAACACTGTAAAAACACCTAAAATCAGCTTGACTTATGGTCTATGTATTGCTGAGACTTAAGGGTGTATTAGTGGCGCGACCTAGGGCTATAACCAACTTCATTAGCAGAGTAGGAAGGTATGTTATGAATGGTCTATAGCAGATGGAGGTTTTTGGCTCTTTGATAGTTTTCCAAGGGAGAAATGCCTTAAAACGCCACTTCCTAACTTAGGGGAGACTGTTTGAATAGATTTGGATTGTCTCTTTAGAGCTGATGGGCAGACTAGTATGGCTGAGGCTAGGTAGGATTTGATAATGGGGTTTCATCTTGTCATGGGCGGACTGAAAGGTAGGAGGGAAAAAAAGTTTTATGGGTGTTTTCCCAGCTGGTAAATTTGACAAATTTTTAGATCGGCTGTTGGAAAACTTGGCTGTTACAAATAGTCATCACCAACAAGTAAAAAATACTGATGACTAACATAGTCAACCAAACGAAATCCCCTGTGTATGATGCATTCGTCAGGTCTAGTATTTTAGATGCCTTAATTCCTCATACATACTTTTTCCGAGAGTTCATTTATTGGCTGGTCTCTGCCCTGTACCCATAGAAGTGCTTTTTTATGAACAAATTGGGTGAGAATATCTTCCAAGTGTCTTATATTTTAATTCAGGAAGCTCTGGTTTTTCCTTCTTCAAGCTCTTACACTTCATTCTTAGAGGAAATTTTGTTGTCATCTTTCCAAAACATATATGGGGAAAACTATGTTCAAATGAACCTCTTTTTAATGCCCACTGGAAATAATTTTCCTTTGGAAACCATTCATTTTACTCTTGATACCTTTGTTGAAGAGGTAATACCCATTTTGCAATTTATTTCCAAGGTTTTGGGAAGGGAGGACACAAATTTCGTTGAAGGGCTATTCTGTGAATGTTTAACTTAATGATGAGACCTGCCACAATTTTTGATATACCTGCTTTCTGGGAAAAAATTGTCAATGAAACATATATTTCCCTCACCGGATGTTTTATATTTCCTTATTTGGTAACATACCACTTTTTATATACTCATGTGAAAATATTTATGCACATGGGACTGAATATTATGGATGCTCATAAAAACAAGAAATCAATGGTGTTTTGGATAGATACCATAAGAAGTTATGCTAACTATGAGGGGTTTATGTATTTCACCACTTCTTTCTTGTCAGTTTCTTACTCTATTATAAATAGTTCTCCTTCACCTTGTATTCTACCAAACACTCAGTCTCTCCTTTAGCTTATCAAAGATGCTAAAGTGGGTGATTGGTTCTTGTTTGAATATCATGCTGAAATTAGATTATATGGATCATAGGTTGCCCCTTACAGATTCCCCGCATTTGTGCCTATGATATTGTTTTCTTTAGAGTTTATCAAACATAGTCTAAATGTTGATCAGGTGCATTTTGTCCCAACAAAGAAGGGACATTTTTTTAAATTTCCAAGGACAGTTGGGAATTTTATTTTCAATAAAAAAAAAGCCATTGGAGAGATGTAGAAATTCCTTGAAGGTATGAAGCTACAACTGGGTGAAAAATGGTCATATGACCCTCACCATATTATTTCAAATATAAGAGTTGAAAATGCCTATGCTCCTTATGTGCATGAGCCTCGACCAGATGCAGAAAAATTAGAAAATGGAGGATAGAAAAATGTACCAGGAAGAATGGAGGTTGAGACTCCACATCCAAGTGAGAAAATTTTAAAAATAGGCAGTGAAGACATTATTTATTTGGAAGAGGAATCAGGCAAAGGTTCAAAGAGGACAAATTTTTCTGAAAGGGAGACATAGCTTGGATCTTTGGCTGGTAGTTCCTCAACATCAATGGGGTTTCAATTGTAGTTGGGAGATGTTATTTGTACACCTTATTCTCCTGTTCCAGAAGAAGTTTCTCAAAATTCTGTTCCTGTTGTTAGCGTTGGAATCAACACTTGGATTGTGACAAGCTCCTGACCAGACACATCTTAACTCAAGGAATTTTCTTATGACTTGATTGAGTTTTTTGGAAAGTGGTTGGGTATCAAACACATTGAAAGATATTTTGAACATATAGGAATCTCTCACACATATAAGGGCACTGATGTATAATGTGGTAACATGATTAGGTTTTTAGCTTAATGGTTTGAAAATGGAAGATAACAATAGCTATGTAAAACAGAGGTCTACAGTTAAGAGGAAATGATGACACAAATCATAGAAATGTAATGTACAGTGAAATAAAGATGTAAAAAGACTTATAAAAGCCTCACTATACATTTGAAGGATCCCATTACATAGAAAGCTTCCAACTAACATGACAAAACCAATCAGGAATGATTGAAACATCAAGACTGACAAAAACAAATTGCTCATGTATGTTCATTTAAAATACTTACAAGGATATGAAACATGATTCAATTCAACCTCAAAGAATGAACATGAACTATCTTCAGTTAATACTAAGTCTGGAATGTTTGATAACAAGACTTACTAAAACAAACTAAGATTGCATGAAGGTTTATAATAATGATAGTAACATGAGGCAGAACTGTGTAAATCATAATCTGGAATGAAATAATGAATGATGGAAACACATAAGAAGATGAACAATACACACACTACACAAGTTGTGAATCCTCAAGAGTGATTTTGGATATATTATGTATTCAAAAATATAACACAATATGCAATGAAAGGTACAACCAACCAACCCTTTTCTCCTTGCATTACACAGTATATATACAAAAAAGGAGTTCTGTAAAAAGCCTCCATAAAAAGTGAAAACATGTTTCTGAGACCTTATTACAACCCTCTACATATAATAGAGATTATCCAAAACATAAAAAAAAGACTGAAATAGAAATGAAGACAGATCATGGAAGCATGGAGCTCGAAGTGGCTGAGTGCTCCTCGTTGCTTGGAAAAAAACTGGCTCCACAAAAAGTGCAATCTACCAATTGAAAAGAAAAACTATACCCTTTTCTGCAAAAGTGTAGGAGCAACTAACTGAATGGAGTAACCAATTGGAAGATAACCGCCTTTCAGGTGAGAAACACCTCTTGTTTTAACAGGTCTTCAATATTCGAATAACAATAAATAACTTGACCAAGATAACAGATCTGTCTTCGAGCTTTGAGGAGGTGCTGTTATATTTGCTGATATATATCAAAATATTTTAAAACAAGTGCTACTAGAAATTCCTGAAAAAACTGTAACTGCCCCTGAAATCTTGCCTATGCTTTTGAAAGCATGCTAATACTGGCCACGTATCAGGATGACAGTGGAGGGGAGTGAGGTGAAGCGCGGGAATAAAAAGTAAGCGAAAGGCATGGGAATGGAACAATAATCGGGAGGAGTAAGTGCATTAAAATATATCACAATCACAATCAAAGAGTGGAGCAAAGTGAATACATTATCGGGGCGGAATTGTAATGCGATATATTGCAATCACAAGACCGAGTGATTATCATAAATTGGGGATCACATCTTATCACATATCGCAATCAGAGGATTATCACATTTCACAATCAGAGGGGGCGACATGGATGGTTAGCAATAGGAGTTGCAATATGCGATAACCGAAGTGACGTGACAGGGAAATGGGTCCTCATGTTATCTCAATTGGGGGTTTTTTGGAAGAGGTAACAGATGATAAAAAAGGAATTGTAAAATGGCGATTGTGAAATAAGGTAAGGTGGGTCCACAAAGCAATACAATAGTGTGGTATGAAGTGACGGTAGGCAGGTCCCACTGTTATCGCAATCGGGGATTTAAGGAGGCAGGAGTAAGTGAATGCACCCAGAATTTACGATTTGCGATGAAGTAGGTCCTATTAATGGTTTTAAAGCGGAGAATTGATAAATAATAAAAATATAATAAAGTGGTCCAAAGCGTAACAAAGGAGTTTTGAAGTGTTTAAACGCTATAGGAGCGTAAGAAAGGAACCCTATGGTGAGATAACATAATTTAATTTGGAGGGTTTAAGGTGGATTTAAATGGAATTTGAGCACTGGAATTTGGATTTTGTTAAAAAGTGATAAAGAATAAAACATTTTGACTCTCCAGGGTTCTCCACCATAGGTTAGGAGACAAGAGAGGATCAAAGAAATGACTTACAATGATGACCAGACTTTGAATTTTTTTGAAAAATTGCAGTTTTAACACCTATCATAAAAAAACTATACACTCAAATAGGAGAAAGGAACATAAAGGGGAAGGAAAATATGGAGTCTCAGTTGGAAGCTCAATCCATATTTGAATATCAAACTAGATTATTATCTTCCATGGACCTTGAGAGAAGTTAATTGAGATTATATTTCTCTCACCCTTCTACTTTGATGATGTCATCATCATCAGGTTTCAAGACTATCAATTTAAAAATAAATGCAAAAGAAATCCCATTTGCTAACAAGATCAATTTGCATAGGCAGACTAGAGAATTGAGATACATTCATTTAAATAAGACTTCCTTGGCTGCTAGCAAAGCTGAAGCTTTGTTAGGGAAAGTGGTCAATCAATTAAAGCTATAAAAGGAAAATTCCATATCCTTTACCACTCAAAATGAAGAATTAAATAAGTTGATTGTGAAGGTCGGTGTGAACCCTAAGAACAAGAGTTATATTCAGAAATTATTAGAGGGAGTTGAAACTGAAATTTAGGTGCTCAGAAAGAACTTGAAATTTCGTTTTGTGGAACATGTTATGGCCCCAGAAGTAGCCTAGGTGGAAAAGGAAAAATAGATTTTGACTAATGAGCTCCTGCAGAGAAATGATGAGATTGAATATATTAAGGAGATAAATAATGTTTTACAATAGAAAATAGATTCTCATGTTTGTATTATCTTAGTACAACCAGATTTTGAAGACCCCGCACACAAGTTAACTATTGATGACCAAGATTTAGATATTAGAAAATGAAATGAAGAATATCCAAAGGAATTTTGATGATGCATATAATATTATACAAGTGACTGAAAGAGAACTGGCCATGGCCTAGAAAAATGCTTCAAAGTATAGAAATGATTTTTAGACTACTTCTCAAGAGATCAAGGAATTGAAGGACAAAGTGAAGGGAAACATGTCCCTTATTCAAGCCAGAGAAATAATATGGAATGAAATCATCCATAAAGTGAGGAATTCTTGGTAGTCTTTGTATATAATTGCAGAAGAGAAGGATATTGTCAAAGATCGGGAGAGTATAATTGCTGCCAGCAAAAAGAAGCTCCAACAACGTGCCCAATTTGTTAGAAATATGATTTATTCCTTAACTCAAAATCATCACATGAGTTAAGAGAATTAAATATTGAATATAGAACAAAATTGTTTTTGGAGATTAATAAAATGATTCTGAAGAATTTATGCAGGAAAACATATGAGACAAGGCTTACAGAGGTCAAAGAAGCTGTCATGAAATTCAATACTGATTTTGATAAGAGAACAAGAGCAGACATACCTTCATGTTAGGATCAACAGGGAAATATACTTCCTTGGGAGACTTATGAAACTTTGCTGGTAGAAGCTAAGAGAAAAATTGGCTCTTCACATGAGAATACAATAGTTCGTAAGGGAGCAATGATTGTAAATTACTTGCACACATATTTTCAGATTTTGTAGTTAATGAGAAATATCTTTGTTGAAAAACCAATTTACAACAGGATCACCAAATTCAGAATGGAACACACGATGTTTTTCAAGAGTCTAAATTCAGATATGACAGTCTGGAAAAAATGCAGAGAGTGGATGTAACCTACAAAACAAATGCAGAAGCTAGACCTTCAACTACACCAGAATCTCAACTAAAACAATGAATTAATGCCACTTGTCAATGCAACAAAATTTTTGCAAATGTTCTTGAAAAGTGAATTTTTTTTTTTTATCCTCATTAAGAATGTAATTTTCAGAAGATGTTGGCTTGAGGGGTCCTGACCCAAGTTCAGAGTTAAGGTTAACCAAAAAAACCCTCTTACTAATGGCCCTTTCGATAGTGACCTACTTACGCAAGTCAAAGTCTCACCCAAAGCAGTATGGGGGGGTGCTGGAACCAGGTTTCCATACCCTGAGCGAGAATTAAATGATGTGGGTGTCTTAAGATCTAAACAACTATGATCTAACCTTCGCAATAGAATCCCTAACCAGACAGATTTAGTTCAATTTACACAGGATATCCTACACATGCACCAATACAGATATTGCAATCCTTCCAATAGTCTTTAATACATAACAATTATGTTCAATGAAAATAGATCCATTTATTATTCATTCATCTAAGGTAAAAGACAGTTGCACAACATATCCGAACACAAAAGACACATTAAAAAAAAATAACATGCAGAAACATATCATAAAGCAATCAACAGATGCATTTGATACTCATATTTCATCCAAAAAATTCCTTTATTCATTCACAGTTCATATCTTCCTTACAACATCTTTAGTCTATCCGCGCACATAGCCAGCGGGGTCCACACACAACAGGACTAAGATCTCGCGCACACTGCCAGCAGGAGACTTCTAACTTAGACAAGTTCACTCAAAACATCAAAACATAGTTTAGATATCTTACGTCATATCTTCTATAGACTCGATCTAGACTCCTAATTATACCTTTAGGCTGCGCTCATCTAAGGTATGAACACTGTGGTTTGCAGCCCCTAGTTCTACCCTTTGACCCATTACAACTCATGAGGGGCTTTGACTCACCCCAAAGCCCCTTGAACTATGCTATGCACGACTAAAATTACAAAAACTTACAAAAAATATAGTACTTTCATCAAAATTTGGTCCTAAGGGACCCCGCTCCAACAAGACGCCAACACAATCTTGTGACTCGTCCCTGTTGGAAATACTGAGAGGGGGGGGGGGGGTGAATAAATATTCCTTTCAATTAGAGCATTATTTAATCTTCAATTATTATCAGTGTTTGTACAATGATAACAATAAATAGGAGGAACACAAATGCACACAATTTTTAAGGTGGAAACCCACTCCGGGACAAAAACCACCTAATGCTTTTCTAATAATTCTTTAATATTCAACTCCAATTGAAAATAAAGCTCCAACTTCCTAGAATATAGAAAAACATTCTTCTCCAGCTCCCACTAGATGGACGCTCCAGCCTTTCCAGTTAACACGATACATCGTCGTGAATGGATCCCCCGACACATGACAAAGGCCTACAATACCTATAGCTTACCCTAACTTTTCCCTATGAAATAATAAAGAAGAATGGACTCTGACCTGGAAATGGTCACTAGGCCAGTATAGAATGATGTAGAAGAATATACTCGACATAACCCCAACTTTGATTAAAACCACCTAGCGGTGATCTTTACCTCCCAACCTTTAAGTCTTCAGCCTTGAGATAGACATGGTACAATTTGTCCCTGATAATGTTTACAATGATCGTGCAATGTCCACTTCTACAATGATTGTATGCAGTCTTTTAATTGAAAGACATATGAATAAGAACTATTCTTTCTTGCGTATGCACCTTGGTTATTTTATCTTGTCCATTTTCCACCTTCTTGCACCTTGGTTAGCACTATAGTGAAAGTCGGTCTGTTACGTAAACCCTTGACAACACATGATCTAGATTTTTCTTGCGTTCTAGGAGCTCGATACTGAATTTGGTGTATCTCTATTATTTCAGATCCTCAATATCAGATTTTCAGTCCTGTAGTAGTCCTCTGAGTTTTCTTTCCAATGCCACAGGTCTGACCCAATTTGGATTCTTGAAGAGAGAGTTATACCCAATCTCTCACAATGCTCTAATTATGGACTGTTTCAGGAGAGCGCAATTGTACGTCATTCCATGTGTCACTGTTTCTTCATTATTTCTAAAATTGATAGAGCGAAAAAAAAAACTGTGCACTATCCGTCACTTTTTACGAAATTCCAATCTGATACTCAGAGAGAGAGTTATGACGAATTTACCAAGGTCACTTCTTTGAGATGAATTTCAGGAGCCTGCAAAAACCCTTACTTACACAGATCATATATCAAAAAATGTTGCGCACCTTGATCTGAAATTTTTACTGCAGCTTCCTCAGGATTTTGGCTTCGCCTCATAAAAAATTCAGCTTCTGAACCTTCGTAGAAAAAAAGTTAGAGTGAAAACTCCAAGATGACCTGTTTCAGATGGCCGAATCCCTTGCATAAGGAGGAAATGAAGATCACAATTTATATGAATGATTAAGTTGAGAGGGGCTTCAACAAGTGAACGTGGGAGGGATTTTAGGAGCATAAAAAATATTAATTATGACTTTTCAATGACCCATGCCCCAACCCCATGGGGTTTTAGCCCACTAACAGGGGGATCAAACTTCAAACATGAATATCTAAAACGATGTAAGGGTACATGGGTACCATATGTCAATAAAACATCTAAACCAAGTAAAAACCATGAAAAACATTATTCATTGAAGATATATTAATTTGGTGAGTCAAAATTCATCAGCAATATTGGTTAGCCCCTAGTGTGGGACATTGTCAGCTGACAGCTATTTAATTCATGATCTCCTTGGCATTGATGGCAACACAAGTACTCCCCCTGTGATCATGGCACCTCTTCCTACAACATTCTCTCCCCCTTTGACATCAATGGCAAAGGGTAACTCCCCCTGAAACACAACCATCCTGCAGACCTGTACACACTTCCACTCCCGCTGACACACAATCGTCCTGCAGACCTGTACACACTTCCACTCCCGCTTTATATTCTTGAAAAAGGAAAATCTAATGAGAACTTGGGAGAATCCCAAGCTTTTGACGAAGATATTCAAATGCTTCACGAGGTAAAGGTTTAGTGAAGATATCAGCAATTTTTTCTTTTGTACAAACATACTCAAGTTTGATATTCTTTTAAGCGACTTGTTCTCTAACAAAACGATATTTGATCGGAATGTGTTTTGTTTTTGAATGCATGACAAGATTCTTGGAGATGCTGATGGCACTAGTGTTGTAACAGAATATGGGAATAGGCTCACTGAATTGTACTTGAAGATCTTGCAAAGTTTGTTTCATCCAAAGGACTTGAGTACAACATGATGCTGCTGCAATGTATTCTGCTTCCGCTATAGATAACGAGATTGAAGTTTGCTTTTTTATCAACCATGATACGAGACGACCACCTAGATAGAATGCTGCTCCACTAGTACTCTTACGATCATCAACGCTTCCTGCCCAATCTGCATCTGTAAAGGCTTGAATAATGAGATTGTTACCCTTGGGATACCACAAGCCATATTCTTTTGTGCCCTTTAGATATCGAATAATTCTTTTGACGACAATAATATGTGATTCTTTTGGTGCTGCTTGGAATCTTGCTACTTGTCCAACTGCTTGCATAACATCTGGCTGAGAAGCTATTACATATAGAAGACTACCAATCATAGAGACGGCAACTTAAGTCCATATGAATCAGTCAAATCATGCTCAATTTGCAACCTGTTACCATCGGAGTAAGGACAGGTTTGCAATATTCCATTTTGAATTTCTTGAGCATTTCCTTGATGTACTTGGCTTGACATATAAATATTCCTTTCTCTTGCTGAGATATTTGAAGCCCTAAGAAGTATGTTAGCTCACCAAGTAAAGACATCTCAAACTCACTTTTGCATCTTTGTGAAAAGTTCTTGTGATGGAGTCATCATTGCTACCAAATATTATATCATCCATGTTATAGCACAATACGAACCTCGGTGAAAAAGGAAAATGGAGGTAAAAACAAACCACGCTGCGACCTTGTAGCTAGCCCTACAAGGGACGGAGATGGCTCTCTCTAGTGAATAGATATCAATAAACAAATATGGGGCTGATTTTAGGCTAGGTATATAAATGGGAAAAATATTTTGATAAATGACTGAATTTCAGGGATGTATGAGACAAAAGGACAGCCCGAGCTGAGGAATTAAATCAAGGACACAGGATATTTCATGGGGCAAGGCAGGCAGGAGGTTTAGCAATCAAATTGAAATAAGGTGAAATGAAAAGACTGTTGAGGAGCTAAAAAGGGCATAATACATGGATCCTTTTCAAACAGAAGAAAAACACACAGAGTATGAACGGTTTCCCAAGGCACAGCATATAAAATTGGATTCTACCTTTCTACTTGAAAACATTCAACTAGTAATGTTTATGAATGAATGTGAAACATAAAAAAATACATATGAAACATAAAGGAGAGACATATGCTAAAACTCATACCACATGAATCCCATAAATCAGAGCTGCATCACTTTGTTAAGTCACAAGGCGACACCAAAGGAGCGCAAAGCTCACTATTCCCCTACTTAAAGGTTTTAGGATCTCGAGACTTTCGACCCCTTTTACAAATAATTAAATTTACAATAAATAGACGGTTGGGAATACAAATGGTGGGAAGGAGAAATGCTGGCGAAGATAGAGGCAAAAGCCTTCGGTCTCTTGACAAAAAGAAGAGAACGTATTTGATCGGTCGATGGCTGTGTTACATTCGGTCAGTGGGAAGGCGAAACGTTGTAATGCAGATATTTTGAATTGTAACTGAAGATGTGACTGTCACAAATTTGGGTCTCGGCCTCTGGCTGTCGCTTTTCTTTCCATTATTTCTTTTGAATAACTGACTTTTAATAAGATGCCGTTGTAGTAAACTGGAATAAACTGAAATAATGCCTTACGTGAAGGGAAACAGTGAATAGGAAGGAAGGGAGAGGAGGCGGGACCAGCTTCTTAATCGCAATCGGGATCGGGAAAATATATACGAAATAAAATTTTCGATGCGGTTGGATTAAACCATGGGAAGTCCTTTAATAAACGTAATAAAATGCAATTTGGGACTTATAAAAGGGAAAAGGCCTTTATATTATAATGGGGATTAGGTGCTGTATGGTGGGCCCGAGGATAAAATCGCAATCGCAATATTGGAATTTGCGATGGGAATGTTGTGACGGGGATTTTGAGACGAGGATTTTGCGATGGGAATTTTGCGACGGGGATTTTGCGATGATCACACATCGCAAATGGGAATTTTGCGATGGGAAAGTTTTGAATCTCTAAACTTGCGATCTTGCGATGATCGCACATCGCAAATGGGAATTTTGCGATGGGAAATTTTTGAATATCTAAACTTGCGATCTTGCGATTTTGCGCTAAAGTGGTGGGGTTTATAATATGTAACGTAAACTTTATTATAAAGTTGAAGGGGATGGAAGAAGGGGAAGTGGTTAAAGGGGCGGGGAATTTGTAATATAGAACTTTTATTTTAAAGTTCTACGGGTCATGGAGGGGAAGTGGTTTGGGATCGGAGTTAATATGATAATGCGATTTATAATCGGAAAAGGGGGGGAAAGGGTTTTTTTTTAAAGGGATTTGAACATAAAGTTAAAGGGGAAACATGGGAAATAGGTGGGGCTTAGGGAATAGAGGGCTTTTACTTCACTTAAGCACAAAATTCAATCCAGAAGCCAGTTTTGAGAGTGTAGTATACCGTTGGAAAGCTCTTTCCGGGCTCTTTCTGATGGATCTGCTTCGAAGATGATTTGTCACTGAACATACTACGGAAGACTTCTCTGAAGGCAGAGACATCCCTTTGTAGAGATAACAGCTTCTGAATTGTGGCTGAAAGGCAAAGTATCATGTATTCACCTCAAAACATGGTTTTGAGGTGAAGCTTGCATCAAACCAAACAACTGATATCTTTGATCTTCCTGGTGCTATGAATTTGTATTTATTGACTTCCTCATGACTTCGCTAATCTTTATTTGACACTTGACTCATTAATTTGACCATGGCGAGACCTTAGAGGCTAATGAGACCCATCCTATGACCTACTAATATGATTTTGAGAATGAAAGTGACAAATGACTGAAGACCATAGGAAAGAAAATCAGAAAGTACCTCATGAGGGAAAACTGGTAACAACTTACTACCATCAATGCATCCATGAACTAACGGAATGGTGAAATTGATTATTATGGGACTCCTAATATGCAAATGTAAAAGAGCAGTTTTGATCACTGATGGCAGTATGACTAGACTGACGCTAACATTGGCTCCAATGGGGATGGTAGCTCCTTGGAGGTGCCAAGAACACCGTAGACCAAGTAGCCTTATCCATTGGGCATGGAGTCAAAAATACTGAAAAACTGACACAATGCATACTGATACTGACTCAAGACTAAGACTGAAAAACTGAAATAAACCAAACCATACACATATCATTCAAGTTTTATAGCCTTCACCTCGGGCCCCAAACTTCAATGACTGTGTACTCATAACATGGTATATACAATGATGATGACATAGATCCTGATCCTTTGTTTTCAACAATGGTAGTGCTTCAAAAGCCTACCATTCACTGCTCCTCCAGGACAATTTTGGCCATCCATTTCTGAAAGCAAGAAGGCATTCTATCCTCTGTAAGCTGAGATCCTGTATGGTCCTTTCCACAGATTGTCGAAATTACCATGCTTCCCTTTGTCTTCATTTCTGGCATCCCATTTCAACACTATATCATCCAGCTGAAACTTTTCTGCTTTTGTCTTCCTGTCATAGATCTTTTTTATTTTCTCCTGCAACTGAATAGCGTTCTGTGACACTTCCTCTCTTGTTTGCTGAAGGTGGATCATTTGATTGATTCTTCGCTGATTGACATTGTCCTTGCTGCCAACTTCTTGCAATAATTTCATAACTGGCACTGTAAGGGATGTAGGAAAGACAGCGTCAGTACCATAAACCAGCTCAAATGGTGACATACCTATTGATCTTTTACTGCTAACTCTGTCCGCCCACAGCGCGTTGATGAGCTTTCGGTGCTAATTTCTTTTGTTTGCCTCCATCATTTTTTTAATTATATTCACCAATGATTTGTTAGATGACTCAGCCAGGCCATTTCCTTGTGGATAATAAGCTGTCGAATGGCCCAGCGCGATGTTGTATTTGTCACAAAAGTCGATCATTTTCTTGGATCTGAACTGTTGTCAACATATCACACATCTTTCCTTTTTTGAGCCTTGAGAGCGAGAGCACAATTATCAGTCTTCTTCTTCTTCCATGTTCGTTCATTCTATGGCTTTGAAGATTCTTCTGGAGGATTTTCAAGTCTGCAGTCTCTGGCTATGTGTCCAAAGTTTTGACATTTGTAACATTCCATATTATTTCTTAAATTTTCAAATATATTGATGTTTTGTTGAGCCCTGGGAGGTTCATATTTGAAGAATCTCTTGGAATTGTATTGGTTCATAGGGTATGTGCGACATTCTACAACTTTATGACCAAATTTTCCACATGAATAACAATAGCCATGAAAAATATGTTGGTACCTAGATGAAAATATTCATCGAGGAATCGTCTTCCAAGGATGTGCTTGCGAATCTTGTCCAATGAAGTCTTCATGTATGTCAGATCTCATAGGTTCATTGTATTTTGTTGTAGAAGGTCATTCTTCTTCTTCTTTGTAACCGAGGCCAGTTCTGTCATTGTAAGATCGTTGATTGTTGATGAGTTCTTCCAATGCCCTTGAGCTGTTGGCATAATTTTGGACAGTTTTTCCCTTCTTCAATTCCTTACGCAGCGAGACTACTTCGGCTTCTAATGATTCCCTTTCTTGGTTGATTTCTTCCAAATTCTTTTGAAGTGACTCTTCAATACATTTGTGTTCTTCAACCTCAATTTTGAGACCTTGAACTTGTTCTTCAAGAGTGTTGGAATGGATCTTATCAGCATTGAGCTCTTTTATAAGCTTGATTTCCTCCTCATAAAATTCTTATATGGTCAACCCTTCTTCTTCATTGTTTGATACTTCTTGTTTATTGTGCTTGGCCATAAACAATACTTTTTCATTGGCTTCTTCTTTGCTGTCACTTTCTTCATCGGATGAGGAGCTATCTTCTTTAGAGAGAAAGTTCCTTTTGGATCCTTTATTTTTTCCTTGCTTGTTGAATTTCTTAAAGCCTTTCTTTCCTTTTGAGTTGCCATCACTTTTGTTCGGACATTTTGCTACAAAATTCCCAACCTCACCACAACCGAAACATATCAATGGAAGTTTACCTTTGAATTTTCCCTTACCAGGTTTTAGTTTTCTTGTAAAGTAAGCATATTCTTCATCTGAAAGACCTTCTCCATCATCTCCCTTTTCTTCACACTTGCAGGTTCATGTCATTTCAATTGAAGGTTGTTTGTCCTTATTGGTTTGCTTAGATGCAACGAATGCAATTTCTAGATTTGAAGTACCCTTTTCTTCATCAAGTAACATTTCATATGCTATGATAACTCCATGTAATTCTTCCTTGCTAAGTTTGTCCAGATTTGCACTGTATTCTAAGACCGATACCTTTGGGTTGAATCTCCCTGGTAATGTTCTAAGAATCTTCCATATAATAGTCTTCTCGTCAACTGGCTCTCCCAATCCTTCCAGAGTATTGGTTATTTCATCAACGTATTGGAAGTATGCAGCACTATTGCAATCTTTTTTCATTATGAGTTGCTCAAATTTTTCTCTATAGATTTGAAGCTTTGCTTCTTTGACATTTGAATCACCTGCATATATATTCTCAAGCTTGTCCCATACATTTTTGGCGGTTTTACAACTCAACACCTTATGATAAGCAGATTCAATAAGTCCACTGATAATAATATTCTTTGCTTTTGCATCATTTACCAAATTCTTCTTACCTTGTTCATCCGCGGTTTATGTAAATCCATTTTGAACAATGTCCCATACTTCGTAACCTTGCGCCAAGAGATAGACCTCCATTCTTCCTTTCCAGAGTGCATAATTATTTTCATTGAATAGAGGTACACCATTCTTGGTATGCTCCATGACCCCCTTCCAGCTGTTAAACTGCTATTGAAGGAACCAAGCTATGATACCAATTGTTGGAAATACTGAGGGGGGGGGGGTGAATCAGTATTCCTTTCAATTAGAGCATTAGTTAATCTTCAATTATTATCATTGTTTGTACAATGATAGCAATAAAAAAGAGGAACACAAATGCACACAGTTTTTAATGTGGAAACCCACTCCGGGACAAAAACCACCTAATGCTTTTCTAATAATTCTTTAATATTCAACTCCGATTGAAAATAAAGCTCCAACTTCCTAGAATCTAGAAAAGCATTCTTCTCCAGCTCCCACTGGATGGAAGCTCCAACGCCCGATATTCTTCAGTAGTCAACTGAACGGATCCCCCAACACCCAATGAGCTACAACTCACCCTAGCACCACCCTACCACCCTATAGAAGAATAAAATAAGAATGGACTCCTGTACCAGGGAAAATGGTCCACTTTACAATGATATAGAATGATGTAGAAGAAGAATATATACTAGACCATAACCCCAACTTTGATACAACCACCTAATGATGATCCTAGACCTCGCAACACTGCCTCTTCAACCCTTGGCAGATAGACACTAGTATAATTTGTACAATAATGTATTTACAATGAATAAGTACAATGATACCTTTACAATGATTGTATGCAGTGCTGCCCACTTGAAGACTTCATATGATGAACTTCTTGCTGGTGTTATGCACCTTGGTTGCTGCTCTTTTCATGCTACCATCTGCTACACCTTGCTTTGCTTTTCTGCCGTAGAAAGTCTGGTCCTTTGCAACCCTTGACAACACATGATCTAGCTTTTTCTTGCCTTCTAGGAGATCTATATTGAATATGGTGTATCTCTGTCATTTCAGATCCTCAATATCTAATTTTTGGTCCTGTAGTAGTCCTCTGAGTCATCTTTCCAATTCCACAGGTCTGACCCAATTTGGATTCTTGAAGAGAGAGTTATACCCAATCTCTCACAATGCCCTAATTATGGACTGTTTTAGCAGAGCACACTTTTACGGCATGCCACGTGTCACTGTTTCTTCATTTGTTTCTAAAATTGATAGAGAGAAAAGTACAAACTATGCAATATCTGTCACTTTTTATAGAATTCCAATCTGATACTCAGAGAGAGAGTTATGAAGAATTTACCAAGGTCACTTCTTTGAGATGAATTTCAGGAGCCTGCAAAAACCCTTACTTACACAGATCATATCTCCAAAAGTACCGAGTTACAACGGTGCTCGGTTCTTTATTTTGGTCTACAATTCTTCAATAGTAGCAACAAAGGGCACCAGGATGCCCGTGATCTAATCCGCTGCACTCTGCTCTGTATCCACCAAATTCTGTGATGTCAACCCTTCGACGGCTAGATTGATACTTTGGAGGGTTTGATTCAGATTCTTAACGACTGCATCCAGGTCTTGTGACAGCTTCATCGCCTCGTCTGCCCATGGCTTCATGTGACCTGTCACGATTTGTTTCTTCCTGTGTAGCTCCTCTATTTCATTGCGTAAAATTTGACTTGTCTGCATGCGGACCATGCGCTGAGTAGGGACAAAAGTGGGCAAGGCCTCCTGGAGGTCATCAAATGCCTGCTCCTTGGCGCACAACTCCTAAGAGATATTATTGAATAGTGGGTCTATTTTCTCAAATGTCCACAGTCCCATTGTTGTTTCGAGCAGCGCGGAGCCATTTTCAACATTAGCAAAGATGCTTTTTGATGCTTCCTTTACCAAGGATGCCCACTACGTGCGCACCTCCAGGGGAGTCTGTGGCTGCAGCTTAGCCTCCGACGCTGCAATATGTTGCTCAAACTCTGCCTTGGCCGTCTGCACCTCTGATTGGGAAGCCTTTAGCGCTGCAACCAATATTTCAATTTTTACCTACGGCGTCGCTAATGTAGGAATGGCTACCTCTGGGAGGTCCCCGCACAATCTGTCAATTAGGTGCTCAAGCTCTACTCGTTATGCTACAACTACCTACTATGCTCTCTGGGCTTGGATTGGTTCTTCCGTTTTATCCGCGACTGTATTCTCTGCTTCACTTAAATACTGCTACATGTGCGCCTCCCTACAATGCAGCTCGTCAGAGATGATAGTTTGGTTAGCGTGTATCTTTCCACTTGGCAACTTGGAGAGATCGATCCCGACCTCTGGGTAGGTCTGCACCTGCACGTGCAGTTCCGGCTGCTCCAATGTGACTGCTGCACCCGGGAAGGGGCAGATCCTAATTTCTGTGGTGGTGATTGTCATTTCTATAGGTAGGCTTGCTTGAATCAGCCTCGATTGATTCACACTCACTTGTAAATTTTCGGTATTCAACTGGAGTACCTACAAAACAGATTGCAACGCCTCGACCGTGGCCTTGTATTGTGCTTCCATGGCGGACCATGGGTGTTTCTGCACCATGCTTCGTGCTGCACATAGATTCTGCACCAATACCGTCTAACCCATTGAGGCCTCCAGGGTCCACATCAACTTCAACTCCAAGATCTTGCTCTGTATCCTTCTCTGCGTCCTTCTCTATGCCTGTTTCTGCATCCTTGTTAGTGCACATCTCAATGTCTTTCTCTTTATCTCCTGAAGCTATTTAGTTTACTGAAGTAGATGCTGTAACGGGATGGGTGGAGCTGAGCCCAACTTTCCACGCTTCTGGCCAGGTTGCAATGACCTGGTCAACCTCTACTTCAGTCACCATGAAAGGCAAGTTATACCACATAGGGTCATTGCATGCCCTGATATGCACATGGTGCATCGTTATCTGAAAATATGCGATTCTTTTGTACTTCTGATATACTTCCGGGGATATTCTCAGTCGTGAGTGTATTGCAGTGGCCAACGTGCCCTCAAATAGCACCCAAAAAAGCTTGTTTTCCTTCACTCGCCTGGGGTCAGAGGAATCCCATAGATTGGTGTAGTGCGCTCCCTCGCATACGCCAGGCTCCAATTCTGGGAAGACCACCCCCTATGGGGTCTCCCATGCTATCAGCGCAATCATCAATAACAATTATGAATAGCAGAACTTCTTTCCTTCTTCCTGTGACTCACACACATTGTTTAAGAATTCTTGGCAAAGGTATTGGGACTAGTTGTAGTTGACCCCCTTCTCACACTGGCCTGCCAACACAATTACGTGCAAAGGGAAAGTCTTTGGGTGGCACTTGCACATGGACTTGTAGCCTAGGACTAAGGTCCCTAGGTGCACACCCGGGTCTACAATTTTTTGCAGAAGGAATCCCCTAACGTCCCACCTGACCTGGAAATATTTCTTGACCTTTTCTGCGACCTTGAGCTCGTTGCTTTTTCCAAAACTTGCCATAGGATGAGGCCCCTTCTTGGGCAAGTTGGTGATCCGATGGAACAACGCGGCATCTATCAGAATCCTTCCTTGAATCCATAGGAATCCCTCATGCACCAACGCTATCAGCTAGCGCACACATATGGTGGTGATAGGGTACCTCCCAAAATGAGGAATCCTCAGCAGATTGAG
This sequence comes from Pinus albicaulis, assembly GCA_034641835.2. Lineage (NCBI taxonomy): Eukaryota > Viridiplantae > Streptophyta > Pinopsida > Pinales > Pinaceae > Pinus > Pinus albicaulis. The sequence goes on along the minus strand of CM076583.1, from coordinate 1,283,630,202 downwards.
GCTCCCCGCGTTGCTCAGTCTGCACATCCACGACATAGGCTCAACCTTCACCACATTTTCATAGAGAACGCGCTCCAGGTAATATTTTGGCACCAAATCAAGGAATGAATCCTCATTCGCTGAATCATAGTCGTTGAACTTGACATGAGGAATCTTGCCGAACATATATTTAGTCAGGGGGACGGATTGCAGGACTAGAAGCATCTGCAGATAATCCATCACTACGTCTACATTATTCGACACACACACAAAGGGTCTGTGCGACTTGACATATGATGACCTCCAAGAGATTGGCTCAATGTGCGCTGTAGAAATTATATGCACTAAGCATGCATATGTCCTAGATCCACCTGATCTCACACTATTTAACTTTATGCAAGATACTGAATCATTCCAATTGTTAATATTTTGTGGAAAATTTAATTTCACACACATGTAAAGCATAAATAAAAACAATCGCACATAACATAGTTGTTTTTAACCGGGAAAGCCTGAAGCTGAAAACCCCAAATATATATTATGTATCATGGAATCATATGACAATCCTCATACAAAGCTTATCAAGCTCTCAGTACTGTACAATCGTCATACACTAATCAAGAACAATCTTGCAAATCCATGCAATGATATTTTCCTCCTGCTAGCCTGCCTCCACTGCGCAATCCCTGTTGAAGAATAGATCTGAATGAATTCGAATTACCCTTTCCTTGACTGCTCAATCCTCATTGGAAACTCCAATGAGTGTGTGATGCAATCAATGCATCACTATAGTCACAACTGATAATCTATCTTGCCCTTTCACCTATCTCTCCATTGGGTCTCCACTGAAACTGCCATGCACTGTAGTTAACTGTTTTATTGTTCAGTTGATTAATGAGTAATTATTTGTGAATTAATTAACTAATTAATTCACTCCACTCTCACTAGTGTATCATTCAGTTAGACTAGATATAACTAGCTCAACTAAGTCTAACTGAGTTAAACTGAATACAACTCCATAACTACTTCTTCCAACTGTGTCATAACTCTGCCACTTGATTTCTAACTGAGTCTTCCATGCATTAGCTCCAGTAAACCCTTGGGAATTGCATAATTCCCTCAGTCCACTGATGTGCCACATCTGTGCACTAAAACAAAGTGCTCCAAGAGAATAAGTTGTTGTTTAGTGTCTAATTATTATTAAGAGCTATTAATAATAATCGACATGCATCTATTTTTAGATCAACGATCTATAAATAGACTTCGCCCAATATTCTAAAAATAGAATTTCATCTATTTTTCCAACTTGATCAACCATCCACAAATAACATCCTGCAACTTCTAAAATATGATCATCATGTCTAAAAATAGACATAGTTTAAAAATAGACTTGCACCAAAAATAGCCCGCGGGCCCACTTAGTGAAGGCGACTCTTTTCACTAAGCTCATCATCTTGTTGAATCTCAACACTCCCTCTCAACAAGATAGGGATTATCCTTCACCCCGATCCTGCCTCTATGGTATTCGAATTTTCTCTTGGTGAGCGCCTTCGTAAGAATATCTGCATCCTGATCCTCCGTAGGAACATACTGAAGCAACATGATCTTCTGCTGCACACAATATCTGATATGAAGATACCGGATATTAATATGTTTAGATCTATCATGAAACACAAGATTAACCGAGAGTTTAATGCAAATCTGATTATCACAATGTATCACCGTGGGATCTAAATGTGAACCGAACAAACCAACCAGGATCTTCCTAATCCAGATAGCCTCACATGCAGCTTGACTTGTTGCCATGTATTCCGCTTCCACTGAACTGAGTGCCACGAATCTTTTTTTCTTGCTGTACCAAGAAACTGCCGTAGATCCGATACTGAAAATCCCCCCTGATGTGCTCTTTCTGTCTGTTGGGAAAACTTCCCAATCTACATCCGTGAAGCCATGCAACTTCACCTCATCCATCTGTCTGTACCATAAACCATACTCAAATGTGCCCCTGAGATATCTCAGGACATTCTTGACTTCCTTCCAAAAGAGCTTAGTAGGCTTAACCATCACTTTTGAAAGCTGGTTCACCGCATAGCATATGTCTGGTCTTGTATTGACTAAATACATGAGCTAACCCACCAAATATCGATAAACAATGGCATCCATTACCTCTGCCGATGTAGCATCCTCTTTCTTCCAATTTCCTGGAAGAGGAGTGTCGATAGGCTTGCAGACTTGCATGTGAAACTTCTCGAGTATCTCCTGGGCATAGTTTCCTTGAGACACAAACAATTCACCTTCCTGCTACCATATTTCCAATCCAAGGAAATAATGAAGGAGGCCCAAATCCTTCATCTCAAACTCCTTTGCAAGATATGCCTTGCACGAGTGTATCAACTGCTCATCACCTGTTAGTATTAAATCATCAACATAAAGTACAATGATCAAAAGCTTACCCTCCACCACAATCTGGTACAATTTTTCATTCGCATCACTCTTGGTGAAGCCAAGTGTAGTGAAATAGCTGTCAATCCGAGTGTACCAAGGACGAGGTGCTTGTTTCAGCCCATACAACTCTCTTTTGAGCCTGCAAACATGCGAATCGCTGCTAAAGATCTCAAATACTTCAGGTTGATCAATGTACACTTATTCCTCAATGATCCCATTAAGGAACGTAGTCTTCACATCCATATGATGAATGTGCCAACCCATCTGCGCTGAGAGATCAAGGATGGTCCGTATGGAAGAATACCGTGTGACAGGTGTAATGGTTTCTTCATAGTCAATCCCCTCGATCTATGAGAAGCCCTGGGCAACAAATCTTGCCTTATACTTCCCGACACTCCCATCAGCATCTTACTTTATCTTGTAGATCCATCTTGATCCTACAACTGATTTTCCTACTGACCTTGGAACAATCTCCCAAGCACTGTTTCTGACAATGGAGTCATACTCCTCCACCATGGAATCTACCCATGTGGGCTCCTGCACTGCTTCTTCGAAAGAATATGGCTCTGTCACGATACACTTGCTCATAAGAGCCATGTATCCAGTAAATCGTTCAGGTGACTGTCTCTGTCTGCACTGTGATGTAGGGACTCCTACATTCTGTGCCGCATCAAGCTTCAGTCTCTCAGCTTCTGTGGTACGCTTTTTGCCTTGTCTGATGTTTGGCTCTGCATGAGTGGACTCCTCCACTCCATGAATCTCATCCTGTGGCTGATCCACATCCAGAGGCTCATCTTTGGGAACAAGAAGTTCCTCCTCCGCATGCAAGTGTAGCTCCCTCTCAAGCGACAACTTCATGGATTTCACCTCATTGAATTTTATATCCTGTCGCACAACAGTCATCCGACTGTCTAGAAAATACACACGATAATTATGGGGTGTTTTTGTGTACCCCACAAATATCCCAACTTCTGCAGTCGGATCCAACTTCTTCCTAGCGTCCTTTGTCACATGAATGTAAACAGGTGAGCCAAAAATATTCTAATGAGAAATATCATGCTTCTTACCAGTAAAATCTTCTTCAGGTGTACTCATGCCAAGTACTCTATGAGGACAACGGTTTTGCACATAAACTGTAGTGTTGCATGCTTCTGCCCACAAGTGCATCGGTAGGCCCTAGTCATGCAACATCGCTCGTGCAACACCCATGATCGTTATGTTCTTCCTCTTCGCGACCCCATTCTACTATGGGTTATGAGGCGCTATGAGTTCTCTTAGAATTCCTTCTTTTCTACAAAACTCTTTGAATTCACCCGAGATGTATTCACCACCATTATCGCTCCATAGAGCTTTCACTTGCTTCCCCGACTCCTTCTCCACCAATACCTTGAACTCACAGAACTTTGAGAACGTTTCACTCTTCTTCTGCATGAAGAAGATCCAACATCTACGAGAATAGTCATCAACAAATATAACATAATACCTGTGTTTTTATGTTGAAGCAACTGAGAAAGGTCCACACACGTCTGTGTGAATTCTCTCTAGGATAACCGAAGCACGGTTCTCCTTCTCATGAAAGGTGGTCTTCAAAAAATTACCCATAGTACATCCCTTGCACTGATCTGACTGTGCAAGAGTACCCTTGGGAAGCCCAGTAGAAATTTGCTGCAAAATATTCAAAGCGCCATGGTGAAGATGGCCCAATATCCTGTGCCATAGTTCACCCTCATCCCGGCTCACCAATTCTTCTGCTTTGCCCACCATTGCAGTGCAACCATCTACCTCTAGCTTGTAGAGATTCTTAATTCGAACCCCTATCTTCTTGGTTTTACCTGTTGTTTTATGTCGAAGGAAGGCTTTTCCCTCACTAAAAACAACATCATAACCCTTTTCTTCCAGCATTACGACTGAGACCAAGTTCTTCTTAAGACTTGGAACATGCATTAAATTCTTCAACAAGAATGGATTACCGGACTCTCAAAGGTAATGGTCCCAATGCCAGTCGCACTGTACCAACCATCGTCGCCCATCTCTATATGCATCTGGAGGTCCTTCTCCTCCAAGTCACTAAACAACTCCTTGTCTCCCGTCATATGGAAAGACGCACCACTATCAAGGTACCACACCGATCCCATACAACTTGAAACCAAGCATGTGATCAAAGAGAAATCAAGTTCAAATTGTGAGGCTAAGGCCTCTCCAGCTGCAGATCCAACAACCTTCTTGTTCTTCTTCTTCTGTGGACAGTTAGTGGAGAAATGTCCATGTTGGAAAGTTAGTGGAGAAATGTCCATGTTCGTGACAGTGAAAACACTTCACTTTGGACAAATCCTGCTTCTTGCCTTTAGCATCGGATTTTGAAGGATGTTTCTTCCCCTTCCCTTTCCTTGATTTTGCAGCCAAAGTGAAATTCTCTTCATCTTCATTCTTCGATGAAGATCCATCCCTGGTACCCCGCCTTATCTCCTCCTGCACAAGATCCGACCAAAGTCACTCCCATCCTGGCAATTTCTCCCATCCATTGACAGAGTCTTCGTAGCTATGCCAACTCTTAGGAAGCCCAAGGAGAGCCAAGCTCACCAAGTCTTCATCATCAACAGTAACCCCCACACTTCCCAGTTCATCCTTGCAGTGGAAAAACTTCGTGAGGTATTTTGGAATACTGTCGCATTTCTCCATTTTTTTTTTTTTTTTTTTTGAGCTTGTCTTTAAGCGCCATCTTCATCTGGTCACTTCTGCTTTGGAACAAGTCTATCAAAGCCTTCCACATTAAAAATGGAGTGGCTTTCCCGTGAAGGCTGGACACAATATGATCCTTCACACCTTCCAACAGAATTCTCCTCATCTTTGCTGTCTTCTTTTTCCATGCGTTAAGTAATGTAACATCACTAGATCCTGGCTTAGGAACATCGCTATCGATGAACTCCTTCAGTCCATTATCCTCCAGCACTGTCTCCATCCTGTCCTTCCAGGCTATGTAATTCGAGCTCCCATCAAGGGAATACTCCAATCGCAACCCATTGAAAGCCATTTCAATGTATACTCAACTTCTGCACCAAGAATCTTCTGTAGAAAATTCAAATTGTCCACCAGCACAAACTCACTTTACAATTGTAATATTCAATTAACAATGCTCCGATACCATGTAGAAATTATATGCACTAAGCATGCATATGGCCTAGATCCACCTGATCTCACACTATTTAACTTTATGCAAGATACTGAATCATTCCACTTGTTAATCTTTTGCGGAAAAATTAATTGCACACACATGTAAAGCATAAATAAAAACAATCGCACATAACACAGTTGTTTTTAACCAGGAAAGACTAAAGCTGAAAACCCCAAATATGTATTATGTATCATGGAATCATATGAAAATCCTCATACAAATCTTATCAAGCTCTCAGTATAGTACAATCGTCATACACTAATCAGGAAAAATCTTGCAAATCCATGCATCGATCTTTGCCTCCTTCTAGCATGCCTCCACTGCGCAATCCCTGTTGAAGAATAGCTTCGAATGAATTTGAATTACCCTTGCCTTGACTGTGCAATCCTCATTGGCAACTCCAATGTGTGTGTGATGCAATCAATGCATCACTATAGTCACAACAGATAGTCTATCTTTCCCTTTCACCTATCTCTCCACTGGGTCTCCACTGACTGCCATGCACGCGGTTAAATGCTATATTGTTCGGTTGATTAATGAGTTATTATTTGTGAATTAATTAACTAATTAATTCACTCCACTCTCACTAGTGTATCATTCAGCTAGACTAGATACAACTAGCTCAACTGAGTCTAACTGAGTTAAACTAAATACAACTCCATAACTACTACTTCCAACTGTGTCATAACTATGCCACTTGAGTTCTAGCTGAGTCCTCCATGCATTAGCTCCAGTAAACCCTTGGGAATTGCGTAATTTCCTCAGTCCACTAATGTGCCACATACGTGCACTGAACTGAAGTGCTCCAAGAGAATAAGTTGTTGTTTAGTGTCTGATTATTATTAAGAGCTAATAATAATCGACATGCATCTATTTTTAGATCGGTGATCTATAAATAGACTTCGCCCAATATTCTAAAAATATAATTTCATCTATTTTTCCAACTTTACCAACCATCCACAAATAGAATCCTCCAACTTCTGAAATATGATCATCATGTCTAAAAATAGACATAGTCTAAAAATAGACTTGCGCCAAAAATAGCCTGCGGGCCCACTTAGTGAAGGCGACTCTTTTCACTAAGCTCATCATCTTGTTGAATCTCAACATGCACAGCCTCCTCAGTGGTGCTTATTGGTCTCTTCGTAGGATCACCTATAGGTGACCTATCCTTAGTAGCTTGTCGCTGGGAAGTCACGTTCCTAGGAGAGGTCCGCGACTTGGAGGAGGACCCCTTTGTAAATTTTCCCTTTCCCTTAGCTGGCGTAGACACGACTTCTTCAACCTTGGGGACCGCCTCATGGACATCATCTGACCTCAGCCCGGTCAATGCTACGAGAGGCACAGAGTGCTCCTCAGGAGGTGTGCTCTCCGGATTGGTGGCTGTCATTGTTGGGCGAAAGATAAATTCGGGATTACTCACGTCGGATGGGATCTCTCGGCCAGACATACAGTGCTCAGACAATTTTACGACGCAATTTACAGATAAGCTCAGGGAATAATGTACTCAGAAAGAAAAGGAACCACATATGACCCGCGCCATTCCTTTTATAGGAAATATAAGGTGAAAACGGTTGGATCTCCATTAAATATAAATTACCTACATAAAAACGGGAAAGAATCCCATAAGATCACCTCATTAAATGCAGAAAACCTGCTCCATTCAATGAGAAAATCACTTTTTTTTCACTTAGTTTCATTGTTCCAACGGTTAGTTTCTCCCCCTGCGCATCACCGCTGCACACTTTTCTACGCATTCCATAGGCACCGCACGGAGACAAATGGATTCTTGTGCTTCAGCTATATAATCATTTGGTCGACATAAGATTGTCCCTATAAGGCCTTAGACGACTTCCATTGAAAAACTAGGGAAGATTATCACCGCGCAATGTGGCCAAGTGCACCACACCTCCATCAGTGATTTCCTTCATAATGTATGGCTCCAACCAATTTTTCCTAAACTTCCCTAGGTGGCGCGTGTTATCACTCTGTAATTTCGAGGTTGAAGAAAAAATACAGAGGTAACATCAAACCACTTTGGAATCCAGGACCTAGCCTTCCTAGACTCAGAGAGGGCTCTCTTTGTTAGATATAGATTTGTTTATAGGGGCATTTTAGGCTAGCTATTAGTGCATAGGGGTTTGTTTGAAAATATGTGGTTGAGACAGCAGAAGAGGGCCATTGGGTTATGGATTCAAACAGGTGTAAACAAATTCAAATGGATGAATAACTGATATCAGGTGCAACCAGGAAAGCTAGCCATGTCGATGGATCTTTACAGCTTGTGAAATGTGTTACACCAATTTTTGGTCATCTAACCTGTTACTATTAGATGGACCAAAGTACACCATGTAAGACCAATTTTACCCTAGTAAAATTGCTTTCACTATGAAAAATAACTTAGTAATCCATAAATTATTAAGTTGTTTATGGTCTAAACAGGAAACCCCATGAGGAAATATTGAATAAATCCCTATTTGTTTGGTTTTCCTCAAGGGATAATTAATTAAACCACAGTTTAATTAATATTCCTGGTCATATTTAACCCAAAACAGGAAAATTAATTAGATAAATCACTATTTATCTTATTATTTTCTAGGAAAAATTATTTAAAACATTATTTAAATAATATTCCTTGTTAAATTTGACTAAATCATTGATAAATAATTGAATAAATCACTATTTATTTAATTATTACTCAACCATATTCTTAAAATAATAAATAAATTATTTATTTGTTTATTATTTACAAATAAAGGGATTTGACCAAATTCAAATTCTTTTTCCCTCCAACAAAAATAATAAAATACTCCATAAAATTTGGATCTAGATTTGGTTAATAATATTTTAATTATGCACGAATATCTAGAGTAACTTAATATTTTGTTATAAATAGAAGGTTTTTTCCATTCATTCACTACCTTTTGTTGCCTAAATATCACTCTGGATCTATACTTTTGGTCTGACTTTGATCCTCCATCATTGTCATATTTTCCTACTTTTTTCTTGTGAGCTCCCTTTGAGTTCCATTTTTGTCTGGGTTTTCTGCACCATCAAGAAAGAGATATCTTAGATCTGAAGCAATGAGGACATACAAGAATCCATCCCATTGAGGGGGGACGGTAACAAATTTCTATGTTCCCTTCCGAGGTGTCATAATACAAAAAATTCTTTAAAAATTCTTGTCTTGTTCATTGGATGCATGGAGCAACTCTTGCTTATTATTTGCTGTTTAATGTCTTTAACTGCATAGCTGTGGATTTTGTAGCATTTATTATGATCAACTAATTGCAGATCTAAGGAAATTGACAACCACCTTTGATGTTAGGGATGTTTGTTATGCACAACTAAAGTGAGATTTTTTCGTACGCTTGCGATTAGAATTCACACTAACAACTGGAAACTCCACAAGGGTTTATAATTATGACTGCTGTGGTTTTTCAGATCCCTACATGACCAAATGCTTAAACCCCTAAGTTTTTTCTTCAACTTCTTATTTTTCTTTTCTTGATGTTGTTTTTAACCTTTAAAACCCTAAAACAATAAAAATTATAACTTCTGTGTGTTTCTAGGCCTATTGCGCAGGTGACAGATATCGGCCGCAGCTGAGACGATGCTTTTTTATGAAACCTGCCTCCGAGATGGCCGAAAGTGCAGGTCACACTTTTTGGGCCAAAACCCGCGACCTCAGCTCTGAGGTAGTGGAAAACTGCTAGAAAACTGCGGCCTCAACGGAAAACAGGTCAGAAAATGCGACCTGTACTAATTGCGGGATTTTTTCTGTGATTTTTCTGGGTTTGTCTGGGCTACTATTTAGGGTTGTCTGACCTCCCTCTCCACCCGTCTTGGACCTGTACTTACTTATTTTTACTCGTCGAAGTAGGAATGAAGCCCCCTAGGTCTTCAGTAGGCTTCCAACTTTTTAGGAGGAGTTACGCTGAAGCAGGTCGTCTGAGATTTCAGTGTGTTCAACCATTTTTCAGATCTGATCATGTACTTTCAGATCCACTTTATATTGGTTATTCATCCATCCAAAACACCTATTTTTAGTTTTGTTTTTTCCTCCTGTAGGGCCCCTCCGTTTCCCTTCAGGTTGTAGCCTTTCGCCACCTCATTTGCAACACTTTTCCCTTTGTTTTTTTGCTATTTTCTGCACCTATTTTCAACAGATCTGACCTTTAGATCCCTATCCCTCCAAAATTTAGATCCATTGGCCATTTTTTGTGTTTTGACTAGATTTCGCCCACCCATAGACTAGTTTTTGGGAAGCCCTCCTCCTTGGGTTCAAAATGATGCGTCTTTAGCTGTTTATTTTCTACCATATTTAGTTTACTTTACTGTCATTTTTAGTTTTATTTACAGTTATACATCATCTTTTTTCTCTTTTCTCTACACACGCCCAGGCTTAATTAAAATTAACACACTTATCACATTCATGCACACCCTAAGTGAAGAGCGCTTGGTTTATACCGCTAGGCCAAGACTATAACATTGTAATCAATTGATCCTGCACCTCCCTGCCCTTGTTTCGACATTGTAATCATTTGGTCCTACACCTCCTTGCCCTTGTTGGTATCTCTTCCTTATATTATCCGTGTCTATTTTCCATCATTGCACCCCCAAGGCATTTATCTCGGAGACTTCTTGGCCTTCATCCTCAGTTTCCGATAGGAAGACTTACTCCTCCGCATAGGGTTTGAGTTCGTCCTCCATTGAGTCCCCATTCTGACTCTGCTTCTGGTTCATCGGGTTCCCCTTTTGGTTCTATCCCCGACTCTCCTCCTGTCACCTTCACCATGTATGGTTCAGGACCTAACGCTGGTGGTAGCCCCTACCCTAATGCTAGGAATACCACTAGTGGGGCCCCAACATGAACTATTCCAGCTGCTCCCTTGCTCCCTTATATGGCAGACCTCAACCTTCCCAATTTTAACCAGTTGATTAATGACCCCATACACCATGATCCTGGTTGGCCTGCTATTCCAACCAAGCTCCCTTCAGACATCCTCAAGTTTGAAGGTCTTGCTGGAGGGGATCCTACTAATCATGTTCGTTGTTTCCACATGTGGGGTTCATCTAACTCCATCACCGATGAGTCTGTTCGTCTTCAGTTGTTCCAGCATACCCTTATTGGAGAAGCTTCCTAGTGGTATGTCAACCAGGCCTCCACCTCTCATATTTCTTTTGCAACTCTTGCCAGGGATTTTTTGTCTTACTTCCAGCTTCCCCTTCACTATGATATCGATACCGAACTCTTGACCTCTTTCCGTCAATCGTCTGCGACCCGCCTATCTGATCATGTCCAAGAATGTCAGAGAAGAAAGAGCCTATGTCAAGACACTACCTTCGAAGACCGTATCTACATGGGATGGTTTCTCAGATACATTTTTCCTGCTATCGAAAAATATGTCGCATCTCATTTCCCTCAGACCGAAGAAGCTTCCCTCCAGATTGCATTGAAATATGACCTGATCTACACACAGTCTGGTTATTTTTATACCATCTTACCTGGTCTGCCTAGACCTGGTGGTGCTAATGCACCTGGGGCATCCCATGCTGTCGATGGTATCGTTAGAGTCCTTTCTCATCCACTCATCCTCCCATGGGTTATGGTTTCCCTCAGGGAGGGGTCAGCTCCTCCAGCATTATTCCCCCTCCCGGTAGCATGTGTCTAGGATACAACATGCCTTCTCCTTTTGCCCAGCCTGTTTACCCTAATGTTTCCTAACCTCCTTATTATCCATATCTGCATCCTAGTGCTCCAATTCCTCTAGCATTAGCACCTCAGCCTCCCTTTCCTTCTCAACCCTCGCAACAACAGGCATCCCCCCCTAAGGTAAGGTGTATGCGCAACAGGGTGCGACTAATCCTCCCACTTCCAAAAAGAAGAGGAAAGGCAACCAAAACCAATATACCCTAGGTAATCCAGGAAACAATCCCCAAGGGAATGCACCTAACACTGCATCGCAGCAACAAGGCACTCAACCCAATCAGGACATGTTGGGAAAAATACTGAGAGGGGGGGTGAATCAGTATTTAGGGCTGAAATTTTTTTACTTTTTCTTTCTGTTAAAACCATATGCTATTTTACAGAATCCAACATGTATGTCCAGAGATCTTATTATGTATTTACTTAGATCATTGCATCATTCATTCATCAGATGTTTAGTAAACAATAAGTATGAACATAAATAACAGAACAAACCATCAAACATAAGCCACACATATGAACACCAGTATTTAAGGTGGAAACCCAATTTTGGAGAAAACCACCGCTGCTGTTATCTTAGTCTTCAATATTTATTATAAAGAAAAATTCTTACAATTTATGCTGATGCAGACTTATACCAGCACGCAGGCACCTACCTGCAGAAAGGCTACAACCTTCTCTCATTTACCAGCTACCACTGGAAGGGAGCTACAACCCCCTCACTGAAGGCTTCGACCCTCAGCACCACTGCGGACCACGTTCCATCAATTTTCATACTGGATTCACCAGTTTCCACACAACATACCTTGCAGGCCACCAGATTTATTTATTTTCTTCAGTACACTCGCACCAGTTCTTCATGATTTCGTCATTAGATCAAACCAGAGATTCATCATCATCAGATCATTATATCCATGGGTGCATCGTAGATTCAGATTTATCAATTAAGAACAGAGTTCGTCCATGCAAATATTCCTTAGAGAAATTTATTTATTCACCATCCTTACGCATGCACACTTTGTACAATAATCGTCTTCTCCTTATATATTTTTTGCCTTTAGTAAAACCATGATTCAAAACCATCCAACCGCTGATGGTATTCCTTCTTTTATTGGAATTTTATTTATCAAATTCGTGGAATTTGATAAATAAACATTATCCACAACCTTTGGCAATTTAAAATATATAATAGAACTTTATATTAATAATCAGCGCTTTTAAATAGTCCTTAAAAATGAGCAATATAAATTAAATTGGGGCCCAGCGCTAACAATCGACTTGATCGAAGGGCTCACGTTCCATTGCGCCGCAACATCCAAATCAACGGATATCGCTTGGGTAACTTGAACGGGCAATAACGCGCGATGGCATGCCGTACCTGGGTTATCCTTCGCGCACCTTCCGAACACAGCCACCTTCCGATGGCATCTTCCCAGATCAACGGTATGTATCAATATCGCTGGGCATCCTGGGTCGAACTATAACGTGCGATGGCGCACAGTGACAAGCGGTTTTCCGTGGGTCCTCCTTGTCACGTGTCGAATGATTTATGGAATCGCTCCCAACTCCTCAAATACCGCTCACTCCGCATAGGTGGTGCTATGAAAACCATAAACCGCCCTCACTGTTCACTCGGTCACGGTTCCGCTCTTCCACGCAGGGTTCTGTTCATGATTCCAAAGGGTTAGACTGGGTTTGCGCTATCCTTCTTACTTAGTTAACTTTGGTCTATCTTCGACAGGATTTCCAATAAACAACGAATAAATGTAGTTCTCTTCCGACGGGATTTTCACTACCATTAGGATAGAGTTAGTTATATGTAGGCTTCCTCTATGAGGGGAATGAAGAATCAATGGACGGGATTTCCTCACAAACATCAATTCGAAAAAATTCAATGTCATTCTGTCTTCAATTCTGCTATAATATATCAACCTTCCATTTCATGTTCGGAGTTTTATCCTGTCACAGTTCCGCTTTTAACTGTACATTCAAGTTTTTGATTCTGTAAGCAAAACCATCATATCTCCGCAACCATTAATTCCTTCAATGGATTTCTTACTTATCACGGATTCCATCAGGGTGAATTACCATTTCTTAGAAAATTCACTTATTCTTTTCTATTCGAAGGCCTTTTTCTCCTACTCTGTCTCTAGACAATTTTGCTTCAATTATGCACTCTTCTTCTGCTGCTACTTTTCTTTTCCTCTTTTCATAGTTACAGTTTCAGATGCTCCTTCTTTGCCAATTATTTTTCCATCAATGACAATATTTCCAACAATCTCCCCCTTTGGCATTGATGGCAATACTCTTCCTCTGATTGGCTTTATAGAAGCCCCCTTTTTTGCTTTTCCTCCCCCTTTAACATCAATGGAAAAGAATTGATCAAGATCCTTTGAACCGACAATACCATGCTCCCCCTGAGATCATGCTGTATCTTCAAACAAAAATGACTCAACAATGCATCCTTTTCATATGACCAATGCTCCCCCTTATCCTGTGCATTCAGAGATGCCCAACAACACCTCACAACCAATTTAATCTTCTGTATTTAAGTATATCTGATCTTCTGCATGGCAGAGACTACTCCCAGTTTCTGTCTGAGATATTCGAACGCTTCCCTGGGTAGAGGTTTGGTAAATATATCAACAACTTGTTAATTGGAGGGAACATACTCCAATTTCACTTTTTGTTCAAGCACTTGTTCACGTAAGAAGTGATCATTTGATGGGAATGTGCTTGGTCTTGGAATGCATAACAGGATTCTTTGAGACACTGATGGCACTTGTGTTATCACACATAATGGATATAGGAGGTGAAAATTTGATTTGAAAGTCTTGTAAGGTTTGAATCATCCAGAGAAGTTGAGTGCAACACGTTGCGGCAACCACATATTCTGCTTCTGCTGTAGATAAGGCAATAGAGCTTTGCTTCTTGCTAAACCAAGATACTAACCGGGGCCCCATATAGAATGCCTGCCCAGTGCTTTCAGATCTCATCATTTTCCGGCCAAATACGCATGGTCTGTGCATGAAGAGTAAGATTAGCATTCTTTGGATACCATAGTCCAAAGTCTTGAGTTCCTTGTAGATATTTTAATATTATTTTGATAGCTTGAAGGTGAGACTCTTTTGGATTAGCTTGGAATCGTCCAACAATCCCAACTGCATGCATAATGTTTGGTCTAGTGCCAGTGAGATAAAGTAGACTTCCTATCATAGATTTGTATTCTGGTTGATTCATCATGGGAGAATCATCATGAGAACTGAGATTACATCCGGTTATCATTGGTGTACTTACAGGTTTGCACTCTTCCATGCCATACTTCTTCAGGATTTGCTTGAGGTATTTTGCTTGTGATAAGAATATGCCATCTGTTGCTTGTTGCACTTGCAAGCCAAGAAAGAATGTTAGTTCCCCAAGTAAAGACATTTCAAATTCTTGTTGCATATCAGAAGAAAATTTCCGACTCATAGACTCTTCATTACTTCCAAAAATGATATCATCAACATATACAACCACAATCAATAGTTTGTCATTTTTCGGTTTTTGTGTATAAGTTGCTATCAACATACCCCTTTGAAAATCCTTGTTGATGAAGATATTTGTCAAGACGATAGTACCATGCCCTTGGAGCTTGTTTGAGACCATATAGAGCCTTTTTAAGTCTACAAACAAGTTTTTCATCATTTCCCAGAATGAATCTTACAGTTGTTCTATATAAACTTCTTCTTCTAGATCTCATTGAGAAAGGTTAATACGTTGATAAACTTTGATTTGTTGGGCTTGAAAAGAAAGCAATTCATATATTGCAAGTCTAAACTATAGGAGAAAACAATGCACAAAGTCTATACATGCCATTGAGCATACCCTTTGCAGAGCAAGTCTAGCTGTTCTCATAACATCCCCATTATATTTAACTTGTTTTTGAATATCCATTTAGTTCCAATGACATTTTTGTCATGAGGTCTTGGTACTAATTCCCAAGTGTGATTCTTCTCAATTTGATCAAACTCTTCATTCATGGCTTGAATCCAACATTCATCTTTGTAGGCTTGACTGACATTGTGTGGTTCAATAGTGGACATAAATGCCAGATTGCTAGAAGATCCCACAAGAGTCCTTCTTGTTTGTACACCTGATCCCTTTTCTCCCAAAATGTGAGATTAGGATGAATTCTTTTGAACATATGGATGGAGCTTTTTAGATAAATCATATTGGAGGTTATATTGGGTTCACTGTCTATATCATCCTTATTTGATGTAGAAGGATATATGTCATCATCATCTTCATCTGTTGTTTGTTTTCCTTCTTTTGGAGCTGCAGGAGACTCATCAATAACAACATCAATACATTCAACAATCTTCCGAAGTATTTTATTGTAACATTTATATGCTCTACTCCTAGAGGAGTAACCAAGGAGTATTCCTTCATATACGGATTAAGCTTGCCCAAGGATTTTTCATGTTATTTTTTGATACATGGTACAGCCAAAATTCATGATACTTCACGGTGGGAGGATTACCATACCAGAGTTCATATGGAGTTTTATCACTATTTACTCGAACATGTGCCTTGTTAAAAATATTTACCGCTGTATGTGCTGCTTCTCCCCAAAATGTGTCAGGAGTTTCAGAATCATCAAGCATAGCTCTAGCCATTTGAACAATTGTTCTATTCATTCTTTCTGCTACGCCATTTTGTTGTGGAGTGCATTTCTGAAACAAACATCTTTTCATCTGCATAATATGTTCCTGACTATTCTAGGAGATTTCTATCCAGATGTATATTCTCCTCCTCGATCAGATCTGAGACACTTGATTTTTAGATCTAATTAATTCTCAACTAGTGCTTTGAAGATCTAAAATTTCTCAAATGCTTCATCTTTGTGTTTAAGCAGCCCAATCCAACACATTCTAGAGAAATCATCAATAAATAAGATATAGTATTGTTCACCACGTGGTGAATTTTTCCTCACAGGTCCACATATGTCAGTATGAATAAGTTCAAGAGGCTTACTTGATGATCCTTCCTTGGAATTGAATTGTACTCTGGTTTGCTTACCGAATTGGCAATATTTGCATATGGTGTTTTTAGGTAGAGTAATATTGGAAAGATCACAAACAACTTTAAGTCTGCTTGATTTGTTGATTTGAGAGAAGCTCAGATATCCCAACCTTCTATGCCATAGCTAGTTTTATGAAGATTTATTCAAGTAACATTGTTCTTTGCAGTTCTTCAATACATACAGGTTGCTTGGAGTTCTTTTTCCTTTTATTATCATTTTACCTGTATCAAGATCACGTACCACACATTCTTTTGAACTAAAGACAACTTCAGTTCCTTGATCACACATTTGAATTACACTTAACAGGTTATGCTTTTATCCATCCACATACATGACATCATTAGCTTTCACCTTTTCTTTTGTAAAAACAAACCCTTTTCCTTTAATGACCGCAGGAGTATCATTTCCAAATGTAACATTATTTTCCTTATCTAGAGAACTATATGAAAGAAGTTTGTTTTTGTCACCTATCATGTGTCTTGAGCATCCACTATCAATGTACCATTGATTTTCTTCAGCTTCTGCAAATAACGCTATGCCACAATTTTCAACCTGTAATTCCTTCTTTTTCCATACTTTGGAGTTTTAAGGAACATGTTCTTTTGATTTGTGGCTTTCTCTGCATTCAGATTCTTCATGCCCAAAGTTATTGCAATAAGCACATTCAACTTCATTTAGAAGAGGAGAAAAATTGTTATAGGTATTCTTCTTTGTTTCAATATCAATCCTTTTCTTTCTCACTTCTCTTGTCATGATGGTTTTATATGCAACACATTGAACAGCTTTGTGACCAAAATTATGACATGAGAAACATTGTCTATTGAAGAAGAAATTTCTGCGATCATGAAAACTTCTACTCAAATTTACCTGCTGATTGGTGTTTCTTTGAAGAATATTCCTATTAGTGTTCTTTGAATTGAGATGATCAATAGCTGGCCTTAAGATTAACTGTTCTAACCCCAAGGTGGTAAACTGTGTGCTTATACCAGCTGTAGCTTCTTTTAGATAACTTGGTGTTGAAGCCTGATAAGATTCTCCGATATATCCAAGACCTGTCTTTATAAGAGGAGAACGTTGTACCTTGATAATCTCATCTAAGGTTTCAGATCCTTTAGAAAATCTAAGATTCAGAGTCTTTACTTTCTCAAGTTATTTTCTTAGGCTTACTATTTCACACTCTAATTTCTCATTGTGTTTCTCCTTTTCTTCAAGCTGTTTTTTCAGAGTCTCTATGGTTATTTTACTTTCTTCTAAGCATATTTTGAGTTTATTGTTTTCATCAAGAAAATCATTTTCTTCTAGAGCATCCTCAAAAATATCCTTTTCTTCTCTACATTCCTTTTCAAATGCCATGAGAAGTCTAAGATCTTCTTCACATTATTCCTCACTATCAGATAACCCATCACTGTCTTCATGAGTATAGTAATTTTTTCCAGTGCTAAACCGATTCTTATTCCTTCTTTCTACTTCCTTCCTTTTTTTATGTGTTTCTTTATGAGGACACTTAGCAGTATAATGACCAACTCTTCCACAATCAAAACATTTGAAAGGAAGCTTACTTCTGAACCGTCCTGTGCCAAGTTGAAGTTTCTTTACAAAATTTACCTCATCTTCTTCTGAGATATATCCTGATCCTTCTGTTTTTTGTACTTCCTTCCCTTTTGTATAAGTTCTAAAGACTGCTTCTTTGACTTCAGATGATCCTCCTCTTATCATTTCACATGCAGTTAGTATGCCATGAAGTTGCACCATAGTAAGATTTTGAAGATCCTGCTTTTCTTCAAGAGCAGAAACTTTTGAATCAAATTTTGCCGTTAGTGATCTTAAAATTTTCTCAACCAAAATAGATTCGGTTATTGTTCTCCTAGATTTCTCATACGATTTACAATATCATCAAGACGTAAAAAGAAATTGGCAATGTTCTCCTCATTATCCATTTTTAGATTGTCATATTGAATTCTGAGAGTTTGGAGTTTAGCACTTTTTACCTTTGCATCACCTTCATAACTCAGAATGATTTTGTCCCATATTGCCTTTGCTGTATTTAGCTGCATGACTTTGACAAATTCTGATTCAGTTAGACATCCCAATAGAGCATTGACCGCCTTTGCATTTGTTTCATAATTCTTTCTTTCTGTCGGATCTGTTGGTACTGCAACTGGATATTGATATCCTTGTTCAACAATTGCCCATACATCTGCTCCCAGAGACTGAAGATAGGATCTCATCGTTGTTTTCCAAAAGATTAAATTGTTTTCGTTAAAGAGCGGAGGCCTGATAGATGCTGTTCCATCTTGATTGCTCATCTTGCTTGATCTTCCTTCTAGCGGCTAAGATTTTTCAGAAGGACCTCCTCTGATACCAATTGTTGGGAAAAATACTGAGAGGGGGGGGGGGTGAATCAATATTTAGGGCTGAATTTTTTTTATTTTTTCTTTCTCTTAAAACCATACGCTATTTTACAGAATCAAACGTGTATTTCCAGAGATCTTATTATGTCTTTACTTAGATAATTGCATCATTCATTCATCAGATGTTTAGTAAGCAGTAAGTATGAACAAAAATAATAGAACGAACCATCAAACATAAGCCACACATATGAACACCAATATTTAAGGTGGAAACCCAATTTGGGAGAAAACCACCGCTGCTATTATCTCAGTCTTCAATATTTATTATAAATAAAACTTCTTACAATTTATGCTGACGCAGACTTATACCAGCACGCAGGCACCTACCTGCAGAAAGGCTACAACCTTCTCTCGTTTACCAGCTACCACTGGAAGGGAGCTACAACCCCCTCACTGAAGGCTTCGACCCTTAGCACCACTGCAGACCACATTCCATCAATTTTCATACTGGATTCACCAGTTTCCACACAACATACCTTGCAGGCCACCAGATTTATTTATTTTCTTCAGTAAACTCGCACCAGTTCTTCATGATTTCGTCATTCAATCAAACCAGAGATTCATCATCGTCAAATCATTATATCCATGGGTGCATCGTAGATTCAGATTTATCAATTAAGAACAGAGTTCGTCCATGCAGATATTCCTTAGAGAAATTTATTTATTCACCATCCTTACGCATGCACACTTTGTACAATAATCGTCTTCTCCTTATATATTTTTTGCCTTTAGTAAAACCATGAGTCAAAACCATCCAACCGCTGATGGTGTTCCTTCTTTTATTGGAATTTTATTTATCAAATTCATGGAATTTTATAAATAAACATTATCCACAACCTTTGAAAATTTAAAATATATAATAGAACTTTATATTAACAATCAGCGCTTTTAAATAGTCCTTAACAATGAGAAATATAAATTAAATTGGGGCCTAGCGCTAACAATCGACCTGATCGAAGGGCTCACGTTCCATCGCGCCGCAACATCCAAATCAACGGATATCGCTTGGGTAACTTGCACGGGCAATAACGCGCGATGGCGTGTCGTACTTGGGTTATCCTTCGCGCACCTTCCGAACACAACCACTGTCCGATGGCATCTTCCCAGTTCAACGGTATGTATCAATATCGCTGGGCATCCTGGGTCGAACTATAACGCGCGATGGCACACAGTGACAAGAAATTTTCCATGGGTCCTCCTTGCCACGTGTCGAATGATTTATGGAATCGCTCCCAACTCCTCAAATACCGCTCACTCCGCATAGGTGGTGCGATGAAAACCATAAACCACCCTCACTGTTCACTTGGTCACGGTTTCGCTCTTCCACGTAGGGTTCCGGTCATGATTCCATAGGGTTAGACTGGGTTTGCACTATCCTTCTTACTTAGTTAACTCTGGTCTATCTTCGGCAGGATTCCAATAAACAACGAACAAATGTAGTTCTCTTCCGACGAGATTTTCACTACCATTAAGATAGAGTTAGTTATACGTAGGCTTCCTATATGAGGGGAATGAAGAATCAATGGACGGAATTTCCTCACAAACATCAATTCGAGACAATTCAATGTCATTCTGTCTTCAATTCTGCTATAATATATCAACCTTCCATTGCATGTTCGGAGTTCTATCCTGTCACAGTTCCGCTTTTAACTGTACATTCAAGTTCTTGATTCTGTAAGCAAAACCATCATATCTCTGCAACC
Organism: Pinus albicaulis; assembly: GCA_034641835.2. Classification (NCBI taxonomy): domain Eukaryota; kingdom Viridiplantae; phylum Streptophyta; class Pinopsida; order Pinales; family Pinaceae; genus Pinus; species Pinus albicaulis. The sequence continues at coordinate 1,283,609,717 of CM076583.1, read as the reverse complement.
ATTAATTCCTTCAATGGATTTCTTACTTATCACGGATTCCATCAGGGTGAATTACCATTTACTAGAACATTCACTTATTCTTTTCTATTCGATGGCCTTTTTATCCTACTCTGTCTCTGGACAATTCTGCTTCAATTATGCACTCTTCTTCTGCTGCTACTTTGCTTTTCCTCTTTTCATAGTTACAGTTTCAGATGCTCCTTCTTTGCCAATTCTTTTGCCATCAATGACAATATTTCCAACAGGACATGCCTATTCGCATGAACAAACCATGTTCTTGTTGCGGTGTCTATGGTCACTAAACCCATGATTGTCCTCTTTTACCTCATATGCGTCAGATGTGGGAAGCCCAAGAAACATTCGAAGGACAACAAGCCTCCCCTTCAGTTACTCCCAATGCTACACCTATACAACTAACTGTGTTTACCAATACTTCCCCCCAGCAAGGATTCATGGCTACCCAACCTCCTGAAAGTTAGGCGGCCACTCAACCTCCTCCATCTGGTACCTCCGATTACCAGATTATCATGATGAACTCTAACCAACCCATTATCGTTGACCTCAACCTTAAGACGCAGTCCTGTCAGCACAACCAGCCCCCCGCTACGTCTATCCCCGAGCCCCCTTATTCAGGTCCCACAGAGCCTCTTTTGACACCCAATGGTCCTTTACTGATCCCTCAGCCTAAGGCAGAGGTTCATACCAATATCCCCAAGGGTCAATTACACCGAAACACTGCTTCTAGTCAAGCTACCCATTCGTATAGTATAGTAGATGACTTGGCGCAATCCCCTACTGCCATGTCAATGCTGAAAGTCCTTCAGTCTTTCCCTTCACAACGAAAATCTCTACTAACTTCCATGGGAATTGTGGATCATTCAGATGATCGTTTGATTTTCTTTGAAGTTGACTGGTCATAACTTCCCCCCCTTCCTACCTCCGTCGCCTTCCAAATCCCTGTCAAGATCCAGAATGCAAACGTCTCCTGTTGTATTATTGATGAGGGGGCATCCACCTATGTGATGTCTGCTTCGGTTTGGAAGAAAATTAGATCAGCCCCTTCCACTATCATCCTCCGAGAGTGGGATGACCACTCTTCCCATCCCCTTGGCATGTTTCGCAATTGTCCTATTACTCTTGCGGGCAAGACCGTTTGTGTTGACATAGAAGTCATTGATGCCCCCTTAGACTACAAAATTATATTGGGTCGTAGCTACACTTATGCAATTTCTGTTGTCCCATCTGCAGTTCACCGTAAGATGTGATTTCCTCACAACAGAAATATTGTCACCATCGACCAGTTGACATATTACGAACTGAAGTCTCAGACCTCCCCTGAGTCCATCATCTCTTCGGTGGCTAATAAAAAAATAGTCAAAACTCAAACCAATGTTTCACCCAAAGTCTATAAAGGATACTCTTTTCTTGGTTCATTCCCTGTTCTTTCTCCTCCTATCTTATATCCCAGCTCGTCAAAAATTTTCATGATGCAATCGTCTCGCTCTGACCTCAAACAGACTGGTTCGACTAGTCAGCAGCCCCGCCCTCCGCAACATGCTCCTAACACCTCGACTCAAACTTCAGGACCCCCTCCTTAGGGCCCCTCATATGCAGTTGGTATCCACGAGCCTATCTACCCTCCTGGAACGATTCCTCCTAGCCTTAACCATCTCGGAGCTATCCCGCCTGGCCATTACCCCTTCGGTCAAATACCGTTCGTTGCCCCCTCATGGAGTATTCTCGGTACCTGTTATGGCTAGATTTTATCTCCCTAACATGAACTTGGGGATCCCATTCTAGTACATTGATCCCCCATCCACTATCCCACCTGGTAAGCCCAAACCCTATACTGCTTTGACCCTGGTCCAACTGGTCGCCATGAACCCTCCCTTTGCTTCTGTGCCTCAGCCACCTTAACAAGAACCTACTCCTATTGTGAAAGATTCGGGTGAGGGGGGCAAAGCCCACAAGAAGGCACCTAAGGACAAGGCCACGTAGACAACCCCTGCTCCTCCTCAGCCTCCAAAGCGTACCCCCCCGTGTGCTTTATGTGATTTTGTTGGTCATGCCACCCATAATTGTCTTGAATTGTTTCGTATCAAACCCATGGTAAACATAGCATTTCCTGAGTCTGATGTCCCAGAAGTCCATGTTACTTTACCGAATTTAGCCAAGAAACTCAATATTGTGCAGAAAAACCACCCCTGTGCTTTGTGTGATCTCCATGGCCACTATACCCACCTCCGTCCCCGCCTCGCAGACTACCACACCTCTTTTGAAGTAGTTCGCCAATACAAGGTCGAACGCAACGAGTCCACCTTTCCCTGGGACTTCCCCTTCTGTTTCGCCTAACCTCCCTTCAACGATCACCTTGGGCTCAACATCGGTGGATCCTTCATATACTTGTTCTTCAGTCACCCTTCATGACGATGTGCATGTGAACCTTTCTTCTCATGATGATGAGTCAGGTAGCTTCACCGCGTCAGGTGGTTTTTCTTCCACCAGTCACCCCATCTTCTATTACGACGACGAAATTATGGAAGAAATCACCACCCCTGACTTTATCTATCCTCCCTTACATCGAAACCATATATTCAAACCACATACACCTTGTGGTCATTACATTGACACACAATGTTTTGGTAAGGGGGCACCCATATTTGAGAGTCAAGGAGAAGCAATTCTCCACAACCCTCATAGTTCATCTGGTTGTGTCAACTCTAGTACCATAATTCTTCACCATTTATAAGAAAATCTAGAGTCCCATATCACTTCAAATCACTCTAGGGATGATCCACTTCATCATTCCTTCATCTTACATCACCAACCCAGTCCCTTAGACATTGTTGTTGACCAACCTCTATATTTTCTTAGTGAGCACCAGTTCATTATCTCCAAAGAAACTCTTTGGGATAGTGACACCATGTATGCAAACCAATACATTTAGTCCATTTTCTTCATATATGCAGTACCAAAAGAGATTGGTAATCCTCCATTCATTTTCTTGAACTGCATCTATCCATTCTTCCCTCAGAAGATAACCATAACATAAACAAATGGTGAACCACATCATAAAAATGTGTTTAGATTACACTTTTCTAAATAAATTTTGCATGACCATAACATGTTTGGGGAAACCTATTCCCCTCAACCATAAAAATTCCAGCCCTCAACCAAAAACAACATTGAAAACCCCTTTTTCTGTAATATTCCCAAATGGGAAAAGCAGGAATATAGTGCATAAACATGGAAATAAAAGTGAATAAATCAATACAACATTACATGAGACAAATGTACATCCATATTATTAAACATATCAACAAATAATAGGCACAATATCTTGAGGATCAAGTCACTAAAGCAATACAAAACAAGCCTCTACTAAGAAAATATGTCAATACATGAGAAATAACTGCCATACAAATGCTATGAGCCAAGAAAACGAAGTTTTAGGGCATGAACTGATACAAAAATGATATAAAAATGTAGATATGATGTTATATATCTCAAAATGTGTTGGGGCTAGAGATCTATGCACCCAAACACATTTCCAAGACAACCCAGAAAGGGTTTCCTGAAATACCCAAAATGCAAAAATGTCGGAATGGAGCCCTAGGGCTGAATTGCAGCCGCGAATGAATAACTGGATAGATTTGGCTAAAAAAGATGTAGAAATGTATATATCTCCTCCAATAGATCATTCAAGTGAAAGGCTGATCCCAACACTGAAGATATCACCCTCCAAATCAAGCACTAAAATCTCCACTACAAATGCTCACTAGAATAACGTAATCAAACAGAGAATATGCATTGTAGATGATGGAAATAAGTTGGTCTGGTGCCAAGATATGAGATAAATCTCAAGAACCTCCCTTCTCGATCTCCCAATGGGAAGGATGCTTCCTCCACTAAAAAAATAGCTCAGAAAGTGGGTTTCTCAACCCTCCACTGCAACACCCTGCAACACAACACAACTCTGAACAGAAATTGCGCTGTAGCTAAATAATGAAGCTTGGCCTGATGCCTGAATGTGGACTATATAGCTCAATAATCTCTCTTGAGTAGGATGAGTGTGATATTCCCGCTTGGGAACACCCTTGTACTAAACAGTACAATAGACCCTACTAAACAACAAAATCATGCATAGAAATGTCACCTGACAATTTCCAGATCTAAAAAGATCAAAATCAATAATCATCTAACATGTCTTCTATTGTCACTCCTAGAGATAGCCTTGAGTTGCAAAAATAATAGTGCCTAGGACATATTAAATGAAAGGAGTTTCTGATATAACTGATAGCAGTAGACAATAATATGACTTCCTTGCTACTAACAAATGGTGGAAATTTGGTGGTAGTGGGACCAAGCTTTCAGAGATAAACGTCACAACTAGGAATACTTCTGAGGATTCTGTACGAGACTAAATAAGTAGATGCATCAAACAGTTACAAATCATTTTGCTGTAAAGAGGGCTGACTATTAAAATGATAAGCAGACATCAAAGTATGTGTAAGCGGAACTATGAAGGAATATGAAGTGGGATATACACTGTAACTGGGCTTATATTAAAATAAGAATCCATAAAGTGAATATTAGACGAATTATGGAAATGAGTTAGGAAGTGAACAAAGTATCAGGCCTAAGCTATATTTAAAGCGCTGTAAACGTAAAGATATGAGTACCAACTATGATAAATTCACATCCAATACAAAACACTCGCATTCCAGAACATTTAGATACAAGAAAATGGATGGAACCGAAATGAACATTTATATATAATCAAACAGGAAGGAGTACAAACTGTATAGCATTTCATGTGGAATCCTTTTCAACAGCAAAACTCTTTATACCAAGTCGCAAAGGGTTCTTTAACATCAACTATTCAGATCATACCAAAATACATACAAAGAGCGCAATTTAGTTGATAGTCTCTCCAAAAATATGGAACCCTCTATATGTCTTTCTTCTCTGCTTTTATAACATTATGATGTTCTATGCGCGGAAAGATATTTTGGGAAAATATATTTTCCGCATGCCTGTATGCAATTTCAAGTCTTAATCAAAAATCAAAATTGATTATGGGGTAGAACGCCTCCCATCATCTTACAACATGGGCTTAAAGCCATTTCTAATGGAAACTCAAACAACTTACTAACTGAAGTAAAAATGCAAGAGTGAAATATGAATTTCACTCGAAATTAAAAGTAAAAAGAAAATAAAGTAAGAGACCACGTAGGCCCAATCATGAGTTATCATTGTTTTTGGTGAGGCGGAGCTGGAGCTGCTGCTGGAGAAGGCAGTACTGTGGCTGTAGAAGAGCTGGATTTCTTACTGGAAAACGGAGTTGATAGGGATGCAGATGCAGTGAATGATGAGCTCATATGATCGCTACACCTCTGCCAGATGTCAGCTGCAGGACCAGGTATTGCAAGGAAAGCATCGACCAGAGCATGCACTTCTGTCAGTTCGGCATAGTTCGCTTGGGTGGGCAACCGTTGCTTAACTTGATAGAGGAGAGAGAATTATTTACCAAGTGCGGAAATTATTGTTTCGGCCTTAAGCCGAGCGGTCTTCTCAGACGGTGTATCTATCTGATTCATCACCTCTGTCATTTTGCACTCGTATACTTGTAACGGTTGAAGTAAAACATTTGTAGGCTACTAGCATGATGGGAGGCTGACGAGTGTCAGTTTAGTCCATTCTGTTTCAAACCGTCCCAAGCTCATCACCATCTGTTCCAAACTGCCCAGTGCAAGGTTGCACACGACTTCCTTTTCCATCACCCTCTTGCATTCTGCTACCTCCTTGAACCTGTCTTTCATTCCCCGTTTGGCCAATTCTTCTGACCTCAAATCATTTAGGAAGGTAATATACCTTTTGGCACTTTCAACCTTATTTGAAGCGTCTTGTATTCCCTTCATGTAGATTCCTTCTGAATTGGCGAACCACGACCTTCTTTTCTTTAATTAAGGTCAGAAAGCCCCAACGCTTCTTTACCTCCATGATGATGTTTGTCCAGATTAAGCGTCGAGCTTCCAAGAGGGTGATATTTCCTTTCATCCGGCTCCTCAGGTCCCTGATAGTCTTTTCCTGTTGCAGCCTCTCTTGTTTCCCCTCTTCTATTTATTTCTGCAAAGCTGCTACCATCTTGGTGTTCTTTTTGAGACAGGCCTTGAGCTCGTGAATATTTTGCTGTGCAGTTTGAGAATGCTTCTCTAAGCCAACATATCAATTCCACAACTGGGTAGACGGGCAGAGAAATTTGGTGGTATAGTCCCGAAAAAACAACTCTGAACCTATCCCTATTCTCTAAATGTTTCATGAATATGTCAAGCTTGACGCTACTAATGAGGAAAGGGTATTGTGGGTCTCGAATGTGGGCTTGCATATCTGTGAATGGCTCAGGTCCAGGAGCAGCCCTAGACTCACGAACATGAGGGGTTTCGGGCTCCGACTTCTTAATCTTGATTCTACCCATGACCATTTTGAAAAATGAAAAGCAGAAGGAACTTAGATAGTGAAAAAGGGACGGAATACCTGCGCAGTACGGAAAATGCTCAGGAGAAAATGACGCAGGGAAGTTGAAAGCGACTCGGTAGACCTGGTACTGGGAGCTCGTGCTTTAGCTATACGATATCTCGTAAAATAAAGTATTTTACCATAGTGAGCACATAACAGGGTTAAACGACTTCAGATTACCCGAAAAAAGAGGTTAGGACGACACTTGTAGGGCTGACATCATAAGGACGTCGACATTGGGACGCGTGGCATTTGGTGATTGGTTATCAGATTTTGGTTAGGTGTATACCACGCGACGGGTTAAATACCGATACTGGTCATGTACTGGGTGTCCTAGGACTTACCTTACCTTCGTCGCTTGCGATAGATGTTACCCAAATGGGCCCACTAGAAATTTCAGCGGGGTCCTGGAGCGGCTCTAAGCCCACGGCTATCACCCTACGGAAAGCCTGTCTCAGGTCCCACCACTGCTACGTCACCATCATTCCGGGGGGTGAGCTTCTGCCTTCTCTCTGCCATCCTTGATCCCCCCAAAAACACTTAGTGCTGCCTTATCCTCTTGATTGTTCTTAGCTCGGGTGGGTCCTGCTCTTATACAACTGTATAGCATATATGTAATATTTTGTTTTGGGTAAAGTTTTACCTCAAAGTTGAATTATATGCCCTGATCCCCTTTTATATGCATTTTCATTTACGCCAAATCACTCACTCCTTTAAGCATTTCTCTCCTTTATGTTTCAGGTGGTCCCCTCCTTGAAGTTTCTTAGGGCGGTGGTGAATGATATAACAACATTGGCTCCATTTGGGGACAACACGCTCGTCCTCGAATGTGTCGAGAACTCCGTAGACCATCTGTTAACCTCTTTCTGTGAACACAGCCTCGCTGGCACTTCTACTTTCCTTAGGTCTTAATAAAAAACAACAAACATAAGAGTAAAAGAAAACATATATTGTACAATATATACACAGCATGCCTCACGACCTGGATTAGTATTGGAAATAAGATTTTAGGAATTTCCCATTTACAAGGGCTTCAAGCAGGTTTCCTTCCAAATTTTCCAGCCTGAAAGTGTTATTTCCCCCAATTTCTGCAATTTTAAATGGACCAAACCACAATGGATCGAACTTCCCATGCTTTCCTTTCTCGAATCTCCTAACATCCCACCTTAGAACTAGATCTCCAACCTTCATTTCTTTACCTTTGGTATGTTGGTCGAACAAGTCTTTCATTTTTTCTTGATACTCTGTCAACCTTTGATTTACTTGACTTCGGGTTTCTTCCAACTCAACCAACTGATTCATTCTTCTGATAAGATCATTTAGCTCCTCTTGACTGTCTTGCAGGCAATGAGCTACAGGTAGGGCTAGCTGTATTGGAAACACCGATGCTCTTCCATAGACCATTTCATACGGGGACTTGCCCGTTGACCGCTTGCTGGTAATTCTGTTTTCCCATAGTGCAAACTTGAGCTGAGAATCCCAGTTCTTCTGGTTTTCATTTATGGCCTTTTTCAATGCTCTTACCAATGTCTTGTTAGAGGATTTCGCCATTTGATTTCCCTGTGGATAGTATGCTGTGGAGTGTCCCAACACGATATTGTATTGCTGGCAGAAGTTAATGAACTTGGTAGACTTAAAAGCCTGGGCATTGCCAGTTACAATCTTAGTAGGGCAGCCAAACCTAGATATGATTCTATCCTCGATGAGCTTGATCACTACTGCATCTGTGGCATTCCTCGCTAGCACCGCCTCTACCCATTTAGTAAAGTAGTCTGTGGCTATCAGGATCCACTTGTGCTATCCACTGGATGCAGGATGAATCTCTCCTATGAAGTCAATTCCCCACTATTTAAAAGTTTCTTCTATATGTACTGGGATCATGGGAAAGGGAGAAAACTTTTGCTTCTCAGCGAATCTTGGACATTTTTCGCAAGCCCTGACCTGAGCATGAACTTCTCCAAAAATTTTAGGCCAAAAGAAACCTGCCTTCAAAATTTTGTGGGCTGTGGCCCTCCAACTATAGTGTCCTCCACAAATGCCTTCGTGGAATTCAGCCATGACTTCCTCCACCTCGGGCTCTGTGAGACATAAGAGCAAGATTCATGAGGGGTATCTCCAGTACAACCGGCCATTTTCTATAATGAACTTTTGGTACTTTAATCCCAGGTTTCGGTATTTCGTCTTATCACATCTTGGGGGACACCTGAGAGTTAGAAGATATTCTACAATCTCCTTGTACCATGCACTGAGTAGGTATTTCATGTGAGTATTTTGAATGGAAGTTTCTACACCATGTTGCTTGCATGTACCTTCAAGTACCTCTTCAACTCCCATGGTTAAATTTATTCCCAAGGCTTGACAGTTAGATTCGGACAGGATTTTTGCTAGTCCTTGTCCCTTTATAAGCTTGGTGGGACGAATATCCAACTCGTATTCTTGGATATTTGCTATCCACTTTACCCTCTTACCCTCGCTGTCACCTTGGATCAAGATATCTTTCATTGCAGCAGTGGGTACGAAAGCAGTTATAGCTGACTGCAATACGTACATTCGAAAAGCCTTCAGGGACTTAACCAGGGCATAGGCTTGTTTCTCCAAAATATTATATTTCAGCTCAACGTCTCGAAGCACTTGACTAAAGAAAGAAATGGGTTGCTCGTAACCTTCCGCATTCTTCTGTAATAGTACCGGTGCCACAGTGTGAGGAGATGGAAATGAGAAAATCATGAAGGGCTTACCGTAGTCAGGACCTGCCAGTACAGGGGCTTTTGCGAAAGAACTCTTGATTATGTTAAATGCTTCCCTCATCTCGGCAGTCCATTTCACATCATTATATTTCTTCAACATTTCTGTTATGTACCGAACTATCTCTGCGTAATTCGGTATGAATCTCCTCAAAAAATTTATACGTCCAAGAAACACTTGAACTTCCTTCTTGTTTCAAGGTAGGGATATGATGTTTATTACTTCTACCCTTTTTGGATCAATTTTGACCCCAGATTTAGTTACAATATGACCCAACAACGTTCCTTCTTCTAAAGCAAACTGAGAATTTTGTGGGTTCGGAGATAGCCCATATCTGCGACATTTGTCAAAGGTTCTGCGCAAGTGATCGATGTGCTCGGTATCATCCTTGGAGAAAACTGTGATATCGTCTAGGTACACCACCACAAACTTGTCCTGCTCACCTACAAAAGCGATGTCCATGGCTCTCTGAAATGTGGCGCCTGCATTTATCAACCCAAATGGAATCCAGGCATACATAAATGTACCCCATGGAGTGGTAAATGCCATTTTATTTTGGTCTTCTGGAAGAACTGCCACTTGATTGTACCCTGAGAAACCATCCATCATGGACATGCGTGAGGATCCCACCGCCTTATGCAATATGTGATCCATTTTTGGTAGTGGATAATTGTCTTTAAGGGATGCTTTGTTTAAGTTTCGAAAATCAACACACAGCCTTATCTCTCCATTCTTCTTTCGAACTAGGACCAAGTTGGCTACCCATTCGGAATACCTCAATGGTACAATGATTTTGGCCTTCAACAGTTTCTTGATCTCCTTTTCTATAGATGGGAAAAGTAAAGGATTAATCTGTCTCAACTTTTGTTTGTGCGGCTTAGCATCTCCTTTTAATGGGATATTGTGTTGTATGATGCTAACGTCGAAAGTTTTTAGGTCTTGATAAGACCAGGTGAACACGTCCTTGTAGGATTGGAACAATTTCAGGTATTTCTCTTTGTACTCTTCGGGGACCTTCTTTGACAACTTCACAATTTTGGGTTCTGCCTCTGTCCCAAGGTTTAACTCCTCTACCATCTCCTCTTCGACCACCTTATTAGGACTGGCTGGGACATCATTTTTGTCAAACAACCTTTCCAAAGGCACCAATCCTCTGGAAATCACATTCCCTTTGAGCTAGAGTACCTTATGGCCAGCCACAGTATCTTGCCACTTATTATTGGGTGAATCTTCAGTCTCCTCTTCTTCTGCATCTATGGTCAAATTGGAGAATTCTCCAATAGTCTCCATGAATATTTTCACTTGTTCTTCGTCTTCAAACACTTGCTAGTGTTTGATATTATCTGGGATAGAGGGACGATAACGAACCTCTATTTCATACCTCAACAGGGGGTTTTGAGGGGGTCTGAAATTTCTAGTTGCAACAACAAGAGAATCAGCCATTCTATTTTGGTCCCTTGGCATGAATTGAATGTTGAATTCCAGGAAGAAATTTTCCACTAGATCCCACACTTCATTCCTGTAGGCCCTTAGCCGGGGGTGTTTTTCCTGACACTGATTCCTGATCTGCCTTACTACTAGCTCCGAATCCCCAAAGAATTTCAGATTTTGGATGTTCATGTTTTTGGCTGTCTGCAATCCCAGCAACATCGCTTCATATTCAGCCACATTATTCGTGGCTTCGTACTCCAACTTGAAAGAGAAAGGGACTAACTGCCCAGTAGGAGAAATCAAAAGGACACCAGCTCCATTCCCTTCTCTGGAATTCGCTCCATCGAAATGTAGGGTCCAGATACTCCTTTCTTCCCCACTTGTCGACTGTTCAGCCTTCAATTGGCAGAATGACAGCTCTTGTAGGAAATCCTCATCTTCTTCGAGCATCAAACAGGAAAAATCCCCATATTTACTATATACTGGTGAATTCACTGAGTTATCAACCTTGGTCACCATCTTTACAAACCTTGTCTCCCGATACAACCTTATCTCTTGGCCTCCAAATACCGGAATGGTTGCATAGGTCATATCCAACTTTATTGAACCACCAATCTTTGCTCCCCATGATTTGGATAGTAGCATCCCAAAATGAGCCGAGATATCAGAAACCACTATGTCCATCACCACACTCTTGGCTGGGATTTGAGCTAGATTTACAACCAGATCTTTGATCATCCCCAAACATTTTACCCTCTTAGAGTCAAAGGAGTATAGGTCTTTGTATGGATGAGTAATCTGCAGTCCCAATTTTTCCATTACTGACAGAGGTAACAGGTTATGGGATGCCCCTAGGTTATGAGATGCCCCTCAGTCCATCATATAGTTATGCAACAACAAGTCATGAATCACTAGGGAGACATATAAAGGAGGGGTCCATGAATCCAGCTCCTCCACATGGGGACCAAACACTACCATGGGCCTTTCCTCCTAGAGGTTTAGACTATCTGGGATTGAGGTTACTCCCTAAGGAAGCATGAAATGAGACACTTGAGCTTGGTAGGCAGGCTGTTTCAAGAGCTCAGATAGGGGGACTGGGATCTTGACTTTCTCCAGCTCTTTTTGAAGATAGAAAACAGTAGGGGACTTCTCTATTGGGTTTTATTTGAGTTCTTTTGGTAAGAATGGAGGTTTCTCCTCCACTGGAATATGTTTGACCTTTTCACGGGGATTAACTATAGGCTTAGAAGAAGAAGGGGTGGAAACATTAGAATGTACAGGTTCATTGATAGGTTTCTTACCTTTGCCTTCGACTTTTTGAACAACTGACTCTTTTTGAGGCAACTCTTCTTCTAGCTCTTGTGTTCAGGTTCTCTTCCTGGAGGACCGAAGATCATACTTTCGGTGAAATTGTGCTTGCATGAAATCCAAATTTTTTTTGTAGTAATCGTCAATATCAGGATCTTCAACAACACCTGTTTTGTCATCTCCTTCTTACAAAAGAAGTTCAACCTCCTCGTCTTCTTGCAAAGAGAGCTCCACCTCCTCTCCTTCTGAGTAGGCGATATATTGATTATCTTTCCCTTCAGGAACTTCTTCAGCAGAGCCATCCATTTTCCCTTCAAGATACAACGGGGACTGTATGTGATCTTGTTGTTCCTTCCAGTCTCTCTGCAATATTTGCAGAGGAGGTTTTCTGTACTGAGGGTGATAACCTCGGTTTGGAGCAGCTTGGGGTGGCCTCGATGAGGAATTATTTGCTTCCAGTTCAAGCTTCACCAGCTTGCTTGATATGTTCTTGATCATTTTGTTCATTTCTTCGATCTTATAATATGCTGTCTCCCTTTCTTGATTTGAGGTAGAGGCTTCTTTTTTACCTCTTCGTCTAGAATCATGGTCAATCCTCCCTTTAGATTTTCCCGTAGAAGAAAAGTTAGCTTCCACTTCTAGAGCATCAGTCTGAGCTTCGTCTAGGGTGGCGAAATTTATTTCCCTTAAGGAGAAACTGAAGTTTGATTCAAACGCCGCAACAAACACCACCTTAGCAGCAATTTGGTGAGGCTTCATTTCTGCTGGTAGACTTGTATACAATTTATTAAATCTATTAATGAATTCAAACACATCTTCATTATGTCTTTTCCTCAGGGCATTTAATTCATTAAGACAATATCCATGATCTTTTTTCTCCCCCCATTTCCTGGTGAAAGCATTTTCCATCTCTTCCCAGGTATTAATAGAGCGGTCTCTGAGGGTCTTGAACCATTTACGAGCCTCACCATCTAAAGACTGGACAAAGAGCCTCAACACAACATCTAGATGCTCAACATTGAAATTCTCTGCAAAAGCATAAAAAAACTCCAAGTGTTTTTGGGCGACAGTGTTATCCTCCCCGTTGAAGCGAGGTAGGACTTTCAGGTAATCTTGAGGCATGTCATTCAAGATCTGTGGTAATGTCAAGGGGGCATATTTGTTCAACAAGAAACCAGGAATAGCCATGATAGGTGGTGGATGATTCTGATGAATAACAAGAGGTGGTGGAAGGGGAGTGTGTATAACGATAGGGATGTACTGAATGACATCTTGTGGGGTTGCTTGCACAGATGGAATATGTGAAGTGGTAACCTCTGTGACTTCTTTCACTTCTTCGGCTTCAGAAGTGGGATGCAGGAAGAAGCTTGTAGTGTCTGCAAACTCAGCCTCATCTTTGACTTCAATATTTTCAATGAAGGGACGACTAGGAGAGTATTCAAGGATTCTGGCAGTGGTCTCAGGACCTTGAAATTGAGCCAACTGTGAAAAAGATGGGGAGTCTTCCAAGGAGAATCTTGGTATATCAGTATGAGAAATATTATTTTCTCTCCAGTTTATTTTGTGTAGTATCTTCTCAGGGTCAGATACTAAAGGAGTTCTCAGCTGAGACGTGTCAAACCTTAGGTGGGGCTTATTTTGAGCCAGGACTGCAAAATGAATTTAAACTTTGAATTATAGTGGAGTCGCCAAGGTGAGGGATCTACAACTCTCAACCCTTCCTACTCACCTATTTTGAAGGGTGACTGTGTTTTTGTCGTATCCTAGGGATTTAAATCTCTAACTTCATTTCCCCGGCAACGACGCCAGAAAGATATTGTCACTCTTAGAGACAACCTTGAGTTGCAAAAATACCAGTGCCTAGGACATCTTAAATGCAAGGAGTTTTTGATATAAATGATAGCATTAGACAATAATATGACTTCCTTGCTACTAACAAATGGTGGAAATTTGGTGATAGTGGGACCAAGCCTTCAGAGATAAACATCACATCTAGGAATACTTCTGAGGATTCTGTACGAGACTAAATAAGTAGATGCATCAAACAGTTACAAATCATTTTACTGTAAAGATGGCCGACTATTAAAATGATAAGCAGACATCAAAGTATGTGTAAGCGGAACTATGAAGGAATATGAAGTGGGATATACACTGTAACTGGGCTTATATTAAAATAAGAATCCATAAAGTGCATATCAGACGAATTATGGAAATGAGTTAGGAAGTGAACAAAGTATCTTGCCCGAGCTATATTTAAAGCACTGTAAACGTAAATATATGAGTACCAACTACGATAAATTCACATCCAATACAAAACACTCGCATTACAGAACATTTAGATACAAGAAAATGGATGGAACAGAAATGAACATTTATATATAATAAAACAGGAAGGAGTACAAACTGTATAGCATTTCATGTGGAATTCTTTTAAATAGAAAAACTCTTTATACCAAGTCCCAATGGGTTCTTTAACATCAACTATTCAGATCATACCAAAATACATACACATAGCGCAATTTAGTTGATAGTCTCTCCAAAAATCTGGAACCCTCTATATGTATTTCTTCTATGCTTTTATAACATTCTGATGTTCTATGCGTGGAAAGATATTTTTGGAAAATATCTTTTCCGCATGCCTGTATGAAATTTCAAGTCTTAATCAAAAATCAAAATTGATGATGGGGTAGAACGCCTCCCATCATCTTACAACGTGGGCTTAAAGCCATTTCTAATGGAAACTCAAACAACTTACTAACTAAAGTAAAAATGCAAGAGTGAAATATGAATTTCACTCGAAATTAAAAGTAAAAAGAAAATAAAGTAAGAGACCACATAGGCCCAATCATGAGTTATCATTGTTTTTGGTGAGGTGGAGCTGGAGTTACTGCTGGAGAAGGAAGTATTGTGGTTGTAGAAGAGCTGGATTTCTTACTGGCAGACGGAGTTGATAGTGACACAGATGCGGTGACTGATGAACTCATATGATCTCTACACCTCTGCCAGATGTTAGCTTTAGGACCAGGTATTGCAAGGAAAGCATCGACTAGAGCATGCACTTCTGTCAGTTCGGCATAGTTCGCTTAGGTGGGCAACCGTTGCTTAACTTGATAGAGGAGAGAGAATTCTTTACCGAGTGCAGAAATTGTTGTTTCGGCCTTAAGCCGAGTGGTTTTCTCAGATGGTGTATCTGTCTGATTCATCACCTCTGTCAGTTTGCACTTGTATACTTGTAACGGTTGAAGTACAACATTTGTAGGCTCCCAGCATGATGGGAGGCTGAAAAGTGTTAGTTCAGTCCATTCTGTTTCAAACCGTCCCAAGCTCGTCACCATCTGTTCCAAACTGCCCAGTGCAAGGTTGCGCACGGCTTCCTTTTCCGTCACCCTCCTGCATTCTGCTACCTCCTTGAACCTGTCTTTGATTCCTCGTTTGGCCAATTATTCTGAACTCAAATCATTTAGGAAGGTAATATACCTTCTGGCACTTTCAACCTTAGGTGAAGCATCTGCATTCCCTTCATGTATATTCCTTCTGAATTGGCGAACCACGACCTTCTTTTCTTCAATTAAGGTCAGAAAGCCCCAACGCTTCTTTACATCCATGATGATGTCTGTCTAGATTAAGCGTCGGGCTTTCAAGAGGGTGATATTTTCTTTCATCTGGCTCGTCAGGTCCCTGATAGTATTTTCCTGTTGCAGCCTCTCTTGTTTCCACTCTTCTATTTCTTTCTGCAAAGCTGCTACCATCTTGGTGTTCTCCTTGAGACGGGCCTTCGAGCTCGTGAATATTTTTCTGTGCAGTTTGAGCCTGCTTCTCTGAGCCAACATATCAATTCCACAACTGGGTAGATGGGTGGATCAATTTGGTGGTATAGTCCCGACAAAACAACTCTGAACCTATCCCTATTCTCTAAATGTTTCCTGAATATGTCAGGCTTGACGCTACTTATGAGGAAAGGGTATTGTGGGTCTCGAATGTGGGCTTGCATTTCTGTGAATGGCTCAAGTCCAAGAGCAACTCTGGACTCATGAACTTGTGGGGTTTCGGGCTCTGACTTCTTAATCTTGACTCTAGCCATGACAATTATGAAAAATGAAAAGCGGAAGGAACTTAGACAGTGAAAAAGGGACGGAATACCTGCGCATTAAGGAAAATGATCGAGAGAAAACGACGCAGGGAAGTTGAAAGTGACTCGGTAGACCTGGTACTGGGAGCTCGCACTTTGGCTATACGATGTCTCATAACAGAAAGTATTTTACCAAAGTGAGCACAGAATAGTGTTAAACGGCTTCAGATTACCTGAAAAACGAGGTTAGGACGACACTTGTAGGGCTGACATCATAAGGACGTTGACATTGGGACGCGTGGCATTTGGAGATTGGTTATCAGATTTTGGTTAGGTGTATACCACGCGACGGGTTAAATACTGATACTGGTCGTGTACCGGGTGTCCTAGGACTTACCTTACCTTCGTCGCTTGTGACAGATGTTACCCGAATGAGCCCATTAGAAAGTTCGACGAGGTCTTGGAGTGGCTCTAAGCTTGCGACCATCACCCCACAGAAAACCTGTCTTGGGTCCCACCGCTGCTACGTCACCATAATTCCGGGGGGTGAGCTTCTGCCTTCCCCCTGCCATCCTTGATCCCCCCTGGAAACGATTAGCGCTGCCTTCTCCTCTTGACTGTTCATAGCCCGGGCAGGTCCCGCTCTTATACAACTGTATTGCATATATGTAATCTTTTGTTTTGGGTAAATTTTTACCGCAAAGTTGACTTATATGCCCTGTTCCCCTTTTATATGCATTTTCATTTATGCCAACTCACTCACTCCTTTAAGCATTTCTCTCCTTTATGTTTCAGGTGGTCCCCTCCTTGAATTTTCTTAGGGCAGTGGTGAATGTTATAACAACACCTTCTATGGATGCCTTGCCCTTCCTTATATGGATTCTGAGCCTTCTCCCCTTGGGTCCCACTCATTAAACACACTACTCTCATGGAGACTATCTCCAATTAACTCTGCGCTGTTTCACATTGATGATCCACTCTCTCTATACCAGCATTGTTGATTTGGTCAACATTGACCTTGTCCACATGATTTTTCCCTGTTCACACATGGAGGTGATTTATCCAGCTACCATGATGATCCCTTTTCACATTAAGAGGGATTTTGTTCCTACTAAAGATATTTATGGGTCTGCCTACCCACTTATTCATCTATCTAAAAGACAAAAGCAAAAATGAATATTCCAATTAGATACATTCTAATTTAGGAATATTACAATCCTCCCCTCCCAACTGTAGCTTGTCCTCAAGCAACTGTAAGGATAGAACTAAAGAACCTCCTCTCCTCCTCCTGTAGCATCCTCATATGATAAGTTCCTCCAGTGAAAAAGATACTCTCTCATCAATAATTCCCCAAGTTTCTCATCCCAAATGTATAAGCTATCCTTTGGTGACAAATCCAAATGGCTGTCATCATGAAGTAGTGGGATATGCATGGAGGAAACTATATGCTGTCTAGAGGCCTTCTTGAGGCATGGAATCTGAAAAATATTGGGAACCATCATTCCCATGTGAAGATCCCATCCAAAATCTATCATCCATACAAAAGAGTCACCCTCCAAAAAGGTAACTCATGAAAATACTCCTCCACCTTAGGTGTAATGTTCCAAATTTTTCCTTTAATAAATTGGAACATTAGATATTGATAATTTCAATTATAAGTTGAATAATTGGGTAAGGAGGCCAAATGAAAATAAAATCATGGATAAAATCCCTATAGTATGAAAGGGGATCAACCTTGGAACTAGATTTCACACCCTCATGTGTGAAAGGAGACATTTGCAAAGAGGCTTGGTTAAGTTTGATCAAGTCAAACATCGCAGGGTATGAGGTGGAAATCACTACATGGGATAGCGTAAAGATAGAGGAGGGAATATTCCTTGAAGGAGGAAACCATAATAAAGTGGTGCCCATGGAGAGGGATCTCTCATGTGTTTAAAAGGAGGGCAAGGGCACCATTTTTATTCATGCTTATGATTATTCATTTCATGTCTATTCAGACATTGTGCATTCTTTTGCTGTTTAGCAAGAATTGCCGGGGAATTCCTGTTTAGGATTCCTCCTCCTTTCTTGAGAAGCCTCTTGAAGGAGTTGTACTGATTTGCCTCACATATAGGCTTGAGGCCAAGCATCCTCCTCCAGGACAGCGTTATTGCTGTAGCAGCATAATTCTATGTTGCAGGGTGTTGCAGTGAGAAGTCACAACACCTCTTCCATTGCTTGTTTTTTAGAAGGAGACTCTCTCTTTCCTTTGGATGATTAGCTTGGAAGCTTTGGAGCTTATTTTTAGATCTTGGCACTTTTCCACTTTATTTTATTCCACCTATAGCGTAGTTACCCTCTTAGACTGTGTTATTTTCATGGAGGACTTGCAGTGAGGGCTTGCAGTGTTGTTTGGAGGGTGAGATCTCAAGTGTAAGGATCAACCTTCCACTTTGGAGATACATTGGAGGAGGTCTACTCCAGATTGATTATCATATTCAACCTTATCTATTGAGTTCTATATTTGAGTTGCAGCAGCTGCCCAACAACTCCGACATTTTTTCCATTTTGTGTATTTCAGCCAATCCCTTGGAGGATTGATGATTATTGCTTCTAAGGGTTAGAGCTTTGCTCCCCTAGTGTATTTGAGCCATAACTTGTCATATATTTCAGTTATCATGTAATATGGAGTAGTACCTTCTATAAACTGCGTCCTCTTAGCATGGGTTTATGCAGAAATAGCAGTGTTCTTCTATTTTCATGTACATGTCTTGTTGAGGCTTGCATTACCTTTCTTGAGTGGATGTTTCCTCAAGAAATTGTACTATATTTGCTGCTATAACATTATTCATTGGTTATTCATATCTTCTTGTCTCACAGCTCATAAAATAACGCTGTCTTTCGATGGTATGCTCATGTGTTGTTGCAGCCCCATTCCTTGGACAATTTCTGAAGGGAACTAGGCGTGGGAGGCTTGTCTCACTACCCTAGAAGGATTTCTTTGGTCCCAAATCTTGGATTTTGGTCTTAGACACATTGGTCTAAGGGATCCAGGTCTTGGTATCAAATCCTGCTGCCTCCATTTTTGGAAAATGCGTTTTCTAGCCATGGATTGCTAGCAATTCCAGTTTTGGAACATTACAGTGGTATCAGAGCAAATTTCTTGGCTCAGCTGTTGAGTCTAAGCCCAAGAAGATCAGAATGTTGAAGAAGATGAGATTTCTCTCATCATTATTCAGATCCAGAGAGAACCTCTTTGAGGAGGTCAAGAATTTTGAAAAAGAAGAAAAGGAAGAACCATGCACTTCCTATTCTCATCAAGAGGAAGACATTGAGCATGGAAGACACTCGGATTATCAGATTCTAAGTGATTACCTTGTTGAGTATAGATCTAAACCTAGAGCCTTCAAGGAGACTCTAAATTTTCCTCATTTAATCCAGCTAAAGGAAGAGAAGAGACCCTGCAGCAAAAGAGGAGTCAAAGGCAATAGATTTCTATTTTCTACCTTTGATGGGTCATCTACTGCAAGAACTTGGGTGAGAGAGTTGGAGGCATTTTTCCTACTACATCCTGTAGTAGGGAAAGAATCTGTTGAAATATCAGCGCTGCACTTGGAGGGTGAAGCCTATGATTCTTGGAGCAGCCACTTAAGCCATACAAGGGTGAAATTGTTTGCATAGTTCATCCAAGGGTTGATCAAAACCTTTGATGGTGGGAGGGAAAAGGGAGGGAAGATCACACCCCCACTTGAGGATACTTGTGATAACGCTGTCACACTCATGGATGAGCAGCCACATGCATCAACAGTTGGAGCAGCCAGGAATTTGGAGGAGGGAACTCTTGCAACCCTACAAGAAGTTCCAAATGCACATCAAGGTATGAAAAGATTTCCACATTCTATTGTTGCAGCAAATTCTTTTGATCAATGTGGGAATTTGATTTTGAATGACCAAGGGTCAAATCACACTGCTACCATAGAGTAGCTAGGTTGCACTGCGCTGTGCAACATGGAAATATTCAAGGGAGAAAACCATCATTCTCATGAGCCATTGTTGGATTGTACATCACACTTGAGGTTTAGGTTTGAAGACTTGATGAAGGAGGGTAGACATCTTGGAGTGAGAAACCATTTCTCCTGTCAAGATGACACTTTCTCCATGAGCTCCTCTCAACTCAAAGAGGAACTTCTACTTTCATATCCAAGACCTCATTGGTTTTGGAAGACTATTGTTGAGAAGGAGGTCTCAAGGAGAGATCTCATTAGAGGTGCACTTCAACACACCATGGAGTGCAATGATTTTCTTTCTTTCTCACAGGAGCAGATAGAAGATGGAGGACATCTTAGGATGGATAACATCTCTCATGTTTGTGTTGGACATTCCTTGAGCCATGAACATCATGATGGGAGGTTTTTTCCTACCACCTATTTGGGTCCTTATAGGGTCTCATTGATCCTTGAGAAGATTTCATTTCAAAATCCCATGAAGTGCAAAGACATAAATTTAGTTTGGGAGGATGGTAGCCCTCATGGGAGGAGTACCACGATGAAGAGAAGGAGAAAGCATCCACAAGTGATAAAGTGGATGTGGTTGATGAGGAAGGAGCTGGGAAGATACTTTCAAATTTATGATACCGGGCAATAAGAGGCTTGGCTGCACTGGTTACTCCTGAAAGAGTTTGGCCATCACTTGGCAAGCATTCTTCCGAAGGGTAGGAGGATGGAGAAGAGATGGAAGGATACTTGCATCATTGGGAAGTATAGAGTATGGATGCATGGTTTTGATGTGGTACTCATATCATTCATTATGTCTTCATCACATGAGTTGTATGATGGAAGTATGGGGAGGCAGCAAAATATTTTGTTGCTTTGCTTGTTCTTGGGAGAGCAAGAGCAGATTTACTCTCACACTTTGCATGATGTTGCAGGAGGAGGAGATGGAATTATCTCCTTGGATTTTGATGATAGAGAGGTACTTCCACCTTGGGAGGAACTTATTATGTATTGCAGCATTGCTAGAGGAGTATTTGACAAGGAGCATGTCAAAGAACAGAGCTTTGTATTGACAAGAGCTTATTTGCATGAGCTCACAGCGCTGTCACTTGGGAGCAGAGACTTATGGATTAGGTGTCCCTAGGATAACTTCACATTGTATGCACTTTGTGAACAAGGAGGAGATGATGATGGTGGAATAGTGGATAGAGACATCTATCACTATGGTACATTCTTCTTGACTTGGATTTCCAAGCATGGGAAAGATTATCTTGTTACAACATATGGACCATTCTTCTTCATAGCATGCCAAAACACTATGGAGGACTCACTCATGGATCCATGTATCATATTGTTCTCAACATATGGTAATAATGTTGTTTTTACATCCATATATTATCTAACACAACATTTTGATGCTCTTACCATTCATATTCAGTGCATTGCTCCACAAAAGGGCAAGTTTTTCAATGGGCTCCATGGACTAAATTGGGCCAATTTGTATGATGGAGGAAACCCTATTTTATGTGGCCTTGGGAAATTTTTTTCTCATTACATGTATGTTCAGTTTTTATGTCCAAATATTTTCCAAATGATGACATACATGCTTAACTATGTATTAAGAAACATCTTGCCTTGTGATTTTCTGAAGCAGCAGTTTGGGAAACTGCACTGTCACTATTGGGAAAGATGTTGGTACCTTCTTGCACCACATGAAACCTTCAAAATTTTCCTCATTTTATTGCTGATCATGACTTAATTTGCTGATATGGATCAAATTTATATAATAGGCATGATTATGAGAGAGGCACATGAGTTGGATGTGTCCTTGAGTGGGAAAAATTCTCACATTTTCTGCACTACATGTTCTAATGGGAGCATGGGAGGAGATATGGCCACCACAGCCACATGTTTATTCTCTTTTGAGGTGGGCCATGAGATTGATATTCATCCATTTAAAAATCATGGGCAAGTTCTTGATCATGTATTGTTGTTGCATTTAGCCATTTACCATTCATTAGTAGATGTGATGACTTTTGTATGTTACTTGCCATACTATTTTATGATGTTGTAGTGGATGAGACTGCGCTGTATCCTCTTGAGATGTTGTTTGTATTATGAATCACCATGTAAAAATTGCAACAAAATTCTCATAGGGATACTCTATGATGACCATGTCCTATTCATCATGGATGGATTATTTTGGGCCAGCTTGTTCTTCAATGTTGGAGGAGAACTCTTTGGAGGATTGTTCTCCACTTTTCCATTTGAGGGCAATAATTTTGCAGCCCAGGATCAGCACACACTCTAAACTTATCATAAGTGGAGAGAAGGATAGCATGGAGTAGGCTATGATGCTTACCATTATCAGATTTTCAGCCCACCTTCATTTCCGGAGCTTGTGGTGGAAGGAGATTTTCAGGAGTTTCCTTGTTGGGAGGTGGCTCATTTTGTTTGGATGATTGCTTGGGGATGGAGGATCCACATGGGGAAAATGTTCCTCATCACATTTTAGACTCCATGCTTTGAGTGGAGACTTTCCAATTCTATCCTTGCAGTTGCTTGGGGACAAGCAACATTTGGGAGGAGAGGACTGTAATGTTCCAAATTTTTCCTTTAATAAATTGGAACATTAGATTTTGATAATTTCACTTATAAGTTGAATAATTGGGTAAGGAGGCCCAATGAAAATAAAAAAATGGATAAAATCCCTCTATTATGAAAGGGGATCAACATTGGAACTAGATTTCACACCCTCATGTGTGAAAGGAGACATTTGCAAAGAGGCTTGGTTAAGTTTGACCAAGTCAAACAGTGCAGGGTATGAGGTGGAAAGCATTACATGGGACAACGCAGAGATAGAGGAGGGGATATTCCTTGAAGGAGGAAACCCTACTAGAGTGGGGCCCATGGAGAGGGAGCTCTCATGTGTTTAAAAGGAGGGCAAGGGTGCCATTGTTATTCATGCTTATGATTATTCATTTCATGTCTATTCAGACATTGTGCATTCTTTTGATGTTTAGCAAGAATTGTCGGGGAATTACTGTTTAGGATTCCTCCTCCTTTCTTGAGAAGCCTCTTGAAGGATTTGTACTGATTTGTCTCACATCTAGGCTTGAGGCCAAGCATCCTCCTCCAGGACAACGTTATTGCTACAACAACATAATTCTGTGTTGCAGGGTGTTGTAGTGAGAAGTCACAACACCTCTTCCATTGCTTGTTTTTAAGAAGGAGACTCTCTCTTTCCTTTGGATGATTATCTTGGAAGTGTTGGAGCTTATTTGCAGATATTGGCACTTGGCCACTTCATTCTATTCCACCTACAGCGCAGTTACCCACTTAGACTGTGTTATTTTCATGGAGCACTTGCAGTGAGGGCTTGCAGTGTTGTTTGGAGGGTGAGATCTCAAGTGTAAGGATCAAACTTCCACTTTGAAGATCCATTGGAGGAGGTATACTCCAGATTGCTTATAATATTCAACCTTCTCTATTGAGTTCCATATTTGAGTTACAGTAGCTACCCAACAACTCCGACATTTTTGCGATTTTGTGTATTTTAGCCAATCCCTTGGAGGATTGATGCATTATTGCTTCTAAGGGTTAGAGCTTTTCTCCCCTAGTGTATTTGAGCCATATCTTGTCACATATTTCAGTTATCATGTAATATGGAGTAGTACCTTCTATAAACTGCGTCCTCTTAGCATGGGTTTATGCAGAAATAACAATGTTCTTCTATTTTCATGTACATGTCTTGTTGAGGCTTGCATTACCTTTCTTGAGTGGATGTTTCCTCAAGAAATTGTACTATATTTGTTGCTATAAAATTATTCATTGGCTATTCATATCTTCTTGTCTCACAGCTCATAAAATAATGTTGTCTTTCCATGGTATGCTCATGTGTTGTTGCAGCCCCATTCCTTGGGAAATTTTTGAAGCGAACTAGGTGTGGGAGGCTTGTCTCACTACCCTAGAAGGATTTATTTGGTCCCAAATCTTGGATTTTGGTCTTAGAAACATTTTTCTAAGGGATCCATGTCTTGGTATCAAATCCCATTGCCTCCATTTCTGGAAAATGCGTTTTCCAGCCATGGATTGCTAGCCATTCCAGTTTTGGAACATTACATTAGGCTCCTGCAATGTAGGTGGGATGCATAGCTGAACTTGATAGAAAAAATTATAAATACCATGCTGTCTCTCTCTCCACTTATGATAATTGTAGATTGGATGCTGATTTTTGGCTGCATCAATGTTTCCTTCAAGAGGTAGGAATAAAAATGGAACCTCAAAGATCCCCTCTCTAGTGTCATGAATCATGCTTGCCCAAACCATCCCATATATGATGAATATGAAATCATCACCATATGGCATCCAAATGAGAAAGATACTAAAGGTGTCATGTAGTGATAGAAGGTACAAACAGTTTCCCAAGTGGTCACAGTGCAATTTTGCTAACTACTATTTTGGAACATAATATGGCAAGTTGTCTCCCAACAATTTGCTAGTTGTGCATGTAATCTCATCTACTAGTAAATTGTAAATGGCATTGTGTATCAACTGAGCATACAAGAGTACTACAACACTTTCCCAAAGCCATACAAGAAATGGCTATTTCCAACTCTGATTTTGGTCTTAGAGAGACCATGAATCCCAAATAGACGCTTGCCCTCTTGTGGAGCAATGCAATGTATAGAAATGGCAAGAGAATGAAAATACTGTGTTAGATAGTCAATGTGCAAAAACATAACTCTTACCATGTACTGAGAGTAGGCTGATAATAAGATTCATGAATGATCCCTCCCTGGTAGTATGACATGTCTCCATGAGACCTTAGTGAATGGAAAGGAATGAACCATGTGCTACATGCAAAGCCTTCTTCTTATGCTTGGAGATCCAAGTCAAGAAGATCATATCATGGTAATAGATGTCTCCCTCCACTAATCCATCAATCTCATCTCTTACTTGCTCATCAAGTGCATCATATGTGAAGTGATCGTCGGAACACTCCATCAACAAAATCAAGCTCCCAAGTGACAGCGCTGTCGGCCTTTGTAATAAGGCTCCTGTCATCTCATAGCTCCATTCTTTGACATGCAAAATGCCGAAGTCATCTACCATAATGATGTTGTATATGGGAGATTCCTTCCAAAGTGGAAGTACCTCCTGATTCTCAAAAGCTAGGGAGTAGCCCCTTTTTACCATGATTTTTCCACCATCTACTCCTGCAACATCATGCAAATTATGGGAGAAAATCACCCCATACTCTCCCAAGAGTACCCAAAGCAATGATAACTCTTGTTGCCTCCTCATCTCACCATCATACAAGTCATGGAGTAACATCATGATGCTTGACTTATAGGATGCCCCATACAACCAAATACTATGCTGCCATAACATATGGGTGCCGTGCAATGCCTCAAACCATATCATACCCTTTGAAATAGGATATGTCACATTATGGCCAAACTCTTTTAAGAGTAGCCAGTGCAGCCATTCCTCCCGCTGCCCTATGTCATAGATATGCAAGTGGCCCACCAACCTCTTGCTCACCATCCACACCCATTCATCCAAATGTGGGTGCCCCCTTCCATGCTCAAAATTGGTATCCCTCCAATGGAGAATACCATCCTCCCAAATCAAATTGCTACCTTTGCACTTCATGGGATGTTGAAGTACAATCTCCTAGAGATCTCCAAATGAATACCACTCATCAATGACCAAGTTGACCCCATAAGGATCCAAATATGCTCTAGGAAAAAACTTCTCATTGAGCTGTGAAGTTCTCATTAAGAAGGATCCATCATAATAATGGGAAATAAGATGTATCTCATCAACCATCTGCCTATCCCCTGCTACACATGTAGAATGGTCATTGGAATGCTCCAATAATGGTTGGGCCCCCAACCCATCACTGCTACTCCATGACAGCGCTGCTGATATGCATGATGGTGCATCTGCTATCTTATGCTCATGCTCAATGCTAAACATATAGTTATGCATTGGATTGTTTAGGAAAATGCTTATCCTATGCTCCAAAAATCTACACTCCAACCCCAAGTGTTGCGTGCAACTCATAAAAGAGAAACCATGATGGCTATATATCTATTCCTTGAAAAAATCAAGGGTCCTCTGCGCAATGATAGTCTGCTGCTCCAAATCAGCCATGTGCTTTGACCCTAGGTCATGTATTTTACTTGATGGCATGTTCCCACAATCCTCCATATGATGTGTTGAAATAATAGGAAGTGGAAATATGTGCATACCTTGGTAAAGCTTGGGAACATCTTGTACTACTACAAGGGTTCCTTCTTCTGATGTGATGACTTCCCCAACTACTAATGATGATGGCTACTCCTCTATGGCTGCACCAGTGCTGGTATAAGTCTTCTCCTCCTCATGCATATCCAGAATAGTGCACGGGACTCTAAATTTAAAGATATCAAGACCGCTTTGCAAAGGTGCAAGTGTTATTTCTCCTGATGCAAGTACTCCTGCAGCAAGTGGTGGTGAATGTTTCTTCTCCTTTGATTTCTTCTTGTCAAACTTCTTGATCAACCTTTGAGTAAAATCTACATATGCAGTCACTCTTGCATGACTCAAATGGTTGAACCACAAAATTTTTTCTTCACCCTCAAGGTGCAGTGCTGCAATCTCAACAACTTCTCTCTCTACTACTAGATGTAGCAGGAAGAATTGTAATGTTCCCAAATTTTCACATAGCAATTTGGAACATTAGATTTTGCTACTTTCACCTAGGAGAGGAATAGATGGGTAAGGGAGCCCATGAACAATAAAAATATGAATAATTTAAACCTTAAGGAGGAAGGGGATCACTTCAGGAGCTGAAGTTTACACTTACAAGTGTGAACATGGGAAAAATAGGTAAGGACATAGTAAAGTTTGACTAAGCCAACATGCATTCTTGAGGAGGAAGAGATCACCTAAGCAAACCGATTCAATGTTAAGGATCAACCTAAGACACATATGTAAACTATATTGAAGATCCATAATGTGAAAAGAGGCATTGGAGGTGGGTTAGTTGACCAAGTCAACAACACAGCCACAAAAGGAGGGAAGCAAGCTAGGGCAGCACAGTTTTGAAAGAGGAAGCTTCATGAAGAAGTCACCTCAACATTGTGTGGGGTCCGGGGTGAGGAGGCTCACCAAAGATAAAAGGAAGGCATAGCATCAAAGGAGAATCATTAATGTATTCAGATATTTTGGTCTAGAGACCAATTTCATACTTCAACTATTTAGCCGGAGTTGCTGCACTGCTTAGTGCAAGGGATTCCTGTCCAGGAATTCCATCCTCTCTTTGGATCAGCTTGCTTAAGGGATCAAGAGAGAAGGATTTGAGATTCTTTTCAGTATTTGGCTTGGGTCCATTCATCCACATTCAGCCACAACGTAGTATCCTTCAGAAAAATGCGTCCTTTATGCAGCAACAACAACAGCACAACTGCACCCTTTGATTTAATGCAAATCTTTGAGGAGGAGGTGCTCATTTCCCTTCGGGAGTTTTGTTAGAGAGGCCATTGGCCATATTTTTGTATTATTTAGCTCTTTCATGTCATAATCAGCCATGTATAGTACAAAGAGGTAGTAACTACGTTATTTCTGCAGTGCTGTTGTTTTTCATGCATTTGGCCAGAATCCTTTGCCAGTTATCTTGTTTTGCTGTATAAGAGGGTAAGCCTCCATTTCTCTGTTGTTTGGTTAATATAAATCTCATATTAGAGTTCTTCCATCATTTTTTTTCAGAAACCATCATTAGAATAACACATTCCTTCTTTCAGTAGTTGCTGCATGAGCTAGACTATGGGGTTTTGGCTTATTTTAGCTACATAGATTTGGGGAGATCTGTTTATATGAGCTAGAATAATTTATTTCACCTCTAATTCTGCATATAAGTTTTATATCATGTATTCTAAGGGATATAAGTCCCATTCCCAACTTATATAGTGTTATTTGTTGAAGACAACTATTTTATGCACGGTATTGCTGCATTTCCCTACCTGGGAAGGAGAATATTGGTCAATCTCTTGCTGAGGTTCTTACATCTGCTGGTATGATGTTATTTTACATCTATTGAGCTGCTCTACATTTCCAAGCTCATGATTTTCTGAAGCTCCACATTGGTAATAACTCAAATTATTCCCAATAGTGTAGCTGTTCCAATTTTGGAACATCACAAGAATGCATCCAACTTCATTCCCCAAGCCCTTGCTGTGCATGTGGATTACCCATAAAATCTAGAAAATATAAATCTATTGTGCTTCCTTATTCTATTGCTGCAAGGTCTTCTTTCTTCTTTGAGCTGAATGAATTGTGGGAAAGTTAGATCCTCCTTGAAAGCTCTTGATTGAGATTTTTATTATGCAAGATACTCACTTAGAATCTCATGATATAAGTATCCTTCATCTCCATGCCTTTTTCTTCTTCTTCAACAAAAAATGACATAGTATATTTCTTTGGAGATCTATGCAATACCAGTTCTTTCTTCTGCTGATAGGAAGTGTTGGGGTTCCCATGTTTTGGCAAGGTTGGCAATACCAAAAGATGAGACAACATCAAACCACTTTCAGACCCTAGGATCTAGCCCTCTTAGGTCTAGAGAGGGATCTCTCTATGATATGTCAAAGGTATATGTCTTTGAAGCTCAAAGTTAAGGTGCTAGGCTAGTTATAAGGCTCATAGTTTGTTTGTTTAATTGTATGTTTGGTTGCTGAGAATCAGGAAAGAAGGGTTCAATATAAGACAAGGATAAGCAAAGAGGACTTTAGGCAAAGGAGAGATACTCCAGGAAACATTCAAGACCATTGGGCAATGGATTCAGGAAAGGGTTTACTTGTTGTTCAATATGCAGGCTTTCAGTTGGGCTAGTCATCTAAAGCATTGGATCTTAGAGATGATTGTGTGATATGAAATGGTAAGAGAGAAAGTGAAAGAAAGGAAACCATCCAAGGTGACCTTTAGAAATCAGATCCAGGGACAGGGCATACCATTAACCACCTGTGATTCTAAAATCCAAAGGCTAACTCTTCAGACAAGAAACATTAAAGATTTGGAACACAAAGTTAAAGACCTGAGATCAGAGAGAGACTTTGAACTCTCAATGCTTCGGCCTCCAGCTTGAGGGATCTTAGAAAAGGGTCAATTAACTGAAAAGGATCCTAGTGAGATGAAGACAGAGTTCTAGACCTCACAGTATTCCCAATTCATTCAATTAAACCTCAACAAGAACATCTGAAATACTGACCTCAATAATTCATACATCAGTTAGCAGGAAATAACATCCACTACACTGGTTAAATTAATTGAAATCAATCTTCAGATAAAAATATAGCAGAAAAACATTAAAGGCAAGGAGAGCAGAAACATAGGGTACCTAGCAAGGGTAAATCCTATGCCAAATTTCTGATGAAAGCCAGCAGAAATGTAATGAAATAAAATAAACACAGAGATAGAAAAACATCACCAGCTTCTTTAAATCAAGATCCAAAGAAATGTGCTTGTTATATTAAGAGAAACACCAGTCAAATACAACATTGCCAACAACTTGAAAGTTCAATATGAATACATCTTCCTCGGCCTATCTTGCAACTTTACACATAGACTATGTCTCAAAAGAAACAGCTTGCAATTCTATGATGATCGATCAAAAACCTTTACAATGAGTTTCCTCCTGATTTTATAGCTGAAAGATGATCGAAGG
Organism: Pinus albicaulis; assembly: GCA_034641835.2. NCBI lineage: Eukaryota > Viridiplantae > Streptophyta > Pinopsida > Pinales > Pinaceae > Pinus > Pinus albicaulis. The sequence goes on along the minus strand of CM076583.1, from coordinate 1,283,579,962 downwards.
AGGTAGGTGAAACACTAAATGAAACATTAAACTCAGAAAAGAAAGAAGGCCGAAGCCCATTCAGTTTTAAACTCTGTGCATTTATCTCTGGCATGCCTTGGATGAAAGAGCGATCTTCTTCAGGCTTCCATTTACTCCGGTATGGCTCTGATGCACTCTGGCTGCAGTACTCTGTAGTACTTTTGGTGAATAAACAAAGGAAAATGAATGACAGTGAAGTGCGCCATGCTGCATAACAAATGCTCTGATAGCTTAGGACTGTGGTCAAGGCTAAATTTTCTTTTGGAACACAGTAAATAGAGGAAACAATATGGGTGCTTTTTCCTTTCACAAGTAGGGATGTTCTGCTGATGTAGCTACCCTGATGGCATAGTTTTCTGTGCGCTGGACCTTCTGAGAGATCCATGATGTCGTCAATCCGGCACTTTGCCTCTAAATCACTAAGTTAAGGCTGAAAGACCTTCATTTTCTTGCCTTAAACTCTCTGCTGCTCCATTTCTGTCTCCGTCGGTGAAATCTGCGTTTTAATGGCTCTGGGGGGTTTTACAGAGTTCAAACCCTGTCCTTTTTATGCAAGTCCAGTCATTCTGCCACTGTATTAAAGACTATGTAATCATGGTGGCTTTCACCACCTGATAACCCTGCAAAACACGAAACTCAGTTATGAAATCCATGCGGATGTCTATGGAGGGCGTGTAGAATGATAGCACGGCGGTGGTCAAACGGTGGTTTTAGATGAAACAATGGTGAAAAATGCATTGATATGGCGTAAACAGCGACAAATAGGGTTTTGGTGGAGAAATGAGCGTGGACCGTTAGATCATGGTCTGGTAGCGAAGATCGACGACGTAGATTAAACAGTGGAATAGTTTATGAAAATAGGTGGAATGCATTAAAATGAATGAAAATGTAATGAAAATAATCGTATGTGGTGGGACCCGGCATGGGTGGAGGGCGATTAGTTTTGGACCGTCGGATCTCAGGATGAGATCGACGGCGGAGATCGAACGATGAACTGTTCGGGAGATCCGATGAAGAAATGTGATGGAGGGCGCGATCCAGCGTGGACCGTCGATCTTGGATCAATGGACGGATGAGATTGGATCGGGGAGTCACAATCACAAAGGGCGAAGAGTTCTAGCGATTGGAAATCGCGATTGCGATTGGAGAGACGATGCGATTATGCAATGACCGTTGGATCTACAAGGAGATTGACGGTGGAGATCTGATTGGAGGGACGAAAGGGGAGGAGTGATGAGCGTGAAGCGATTAGAACTGGGCCGTTGGATCTGCATTGTATGGACGACTTGGATTCAATTGGGGGATCGCAATCTCAAGGGGCGAAAAGTGGTATCGATTGGAATTTGCGATTGCGATTGGAGAAGGAGTGCGATGGTCGTCGGATCGTGGATTAAACGGACGGCTAAGATTGGATCGGCGAATCGCAATCGGAGCGGAAAAAAGAGTGACACGGTGAATGTTGCGATTGCGATCGGGGCAGGAGAGCGATCGGCACAAGGCCGTCCGATCAAAACAATAGATCAACGGTGGGGATTGCGGCGAGACCAATGGAGCGATAACACTATCGCATCGGAGTTTTTATGATTTACAAAGGAAATAAACATTCCACTCCGATTCTCCGATGCGATTAGCACCCAGGCCATAAGCGCTCAGTCTTGGGCATGGGGCATATGGGGAAGTGGTTTAAAGGGGTTGGCGGAAAAGGGCTTAGGCCTTATTATAAGGTGTAAAGTGGGTTTTTTGCCCCTTTTTAGTGCATTCCAAGGCCAATGGGGGGTAACGATAAGGAAATAAGGGAAAATTAAACCAGACCAGGGGTGAAAATAGGATTTAAGGGGGATTTTGGGGGATTTAGAGGGAAAAAGGGGAACTTTGACAAAGGGAAAAAAGGGTAAAATGAGACCTTCTGCAGGGATACAAGGGGAAAATAAAGGCCTTTTGGAGCACAATTTTTTACATCAGTGAGGCTTATTTACTCAAGAACAGAAGAGGGAAACAGTCAAAGGGCAGGGAACATGAAAAGGCTTCAAGGATGATGTGTTTTCAAGGGAAATGCATTCCTTGAAGGCTCATAAAACTAATTATCCCCTTGCTTGCTTGTCAAGTAATTTATAAGGGGCTAACAGTGGCTCCACATGGGGATGGATTCTTCTTGAAGGAGTCAGGAATTCAAAAATGATCTTTGGAGTAGGCTAGATGCCTGCTGCTTGAGCCACCTTTCTTCTTTGGTTTTTCAGCTGCCACAATTGTGAAGAAATCAATTTAGCAGAAACATTACCCAAACAATCTACCTACCCATCCTACAACCTTAGCATTTTTCTTCTTCTAGGGTGAATTTGAACTAGCAGACCCTTCACATCATTTATTTTTGTAAACAGAAAACAAACCTATTCTAAATCTACCCTTATTACTCCATGAGACCAGATTAGACTGTTGGTATCATATGTTTCTCTACCTAATCTAATATCTGCTGGGATTAGACTGTCCAGCAGACTTCTTCTCTACATTCTACAACAAAAATTTAAAAACAGTCAAACTAGGATTAGACAGTCTAGTTTGCTATGGATCCAAGGCATAAAGACAATTGCACATGGATAGAAACTTGCAGAAAACTAAAAACAAAACTTTGAAGGCTTGAAGTCTGAAGTTTTGAAGTATCCTTCTTCTTTTGTGACTCAAATTTTGAGCTTGTTAGAGTCACTTTCTTTTCTTCATTCCAGCTCTAATTTTGGGCTTGTTAGAGCTGATTCTTCTTTCTTCTTTGCTGGTCCAGGTTTTGGGCATGTTTGAACCAGTGATCTTCACTTTCTTTGGCTCAGGTTTTGATCATATTCGAGCCAATCTTTGCACTTCAAAAGTCCATGTTTTGAGCATGTCTGGACCTCTCCTTTTTCTTTTTTTTTGGGAACATTTTCTCTTTTTCTTGAAAATAAAACACTGCAATGGTATGTACAATGGACATGGAAACTGGAAATTGGAAATCAGCAGAAGTAGTGTTTGAGTATCCTGCCATTGACAGGACCCCCAAATAGCTCAGTACCATCTAATTCTTGTAGAAAAAAAGGCATTTGGACCCAAAGTGGTCTGGATGATGTATGGACCTTGCCACAAACTGTCAAACTTGTCGTGCTTTCCTCTATCATCTCTCCTTGAGTCCCACTTTAGAACTTTATCTCCAATTTTGAAATTAGCAGCTTTGGTTCTTTTGTCAAACAACCTCTTTATGTTTTCCTGAACTTTGATAGCTCTGTTATAGACCTCCTCCCTTGTTTTCTGGAGATGAATTGTTTGGTTTATCCTTCTAACCATACTGTATTCTTCTGTCTGGATCTCTTGGACAGGTTTGATCACTGGTACACCCAAACTGGTAGGAAAAAATGATTTTGTCCCATAGGAAAGCTGATATGGTGACATGCCATTGGACTTCTTTGTTGTAAGCCTGTCAGCCCACAGGGCATGCACTAACTTGTTATGCCATGACTTTTTGTTCTCTTCGAACAACTTCTTGATGATAGTCACCAGGCTTTTGTTTGATGATTCAACTAAGAAATTACCTTGAGGATAATAGGTAGTTGAATGACCAAGTTTTATTTGATACCTTTGACAAAAATCAACCATTTTCTTGGATCCAAAAGCAGTAGCGTTATCGGTGATTATTTTTCTTGGACAACCAAACCGAGAGAGGATGTGATCTTCTAGGAACCTAATGATGACAGAATCTGTGGCATTCCTAGAAGGTATGGCCTCTATACACTTAGTGAAGTAGTCTGTGGCTGTTAAGATCCATTTGTGTTGTGCGGAAGAAGCAGGGTGAATTTATCCTATGAAATCTAGGCCCCATTGCATAAAGGGACCTTCAACTGTGATGGGTTGTAGAGGTAAGGGGAGGACATTTCTTTTGCCTTCAAAAACCTGGCATTTGTGGTAGGCAATTATCATCTTATGGATATCATTGAAGAGTGTAGGCCAATAGTAGCTAGCTCTGAGTATTTTGTTTGCAGTGGCCTTCCAGCTCAGGTGGCCTCCACATTCTCCTGCATGGAATTCTTGTTTAATCCTCTCTGCCTCATTTTCAGGAAATCATTTAAGCAATAGGCCATTTGGATTTTTTCATTATAAGCCTTCATTCATTATGCAATAGCTTCTGGATTTTAGCTTTAAGAATCTGGCCTTGGTCTTTGATAGTTCAGAAGGGGCATTGAGGTGTGTAAGCACATACAAAATGTCAGAATACCAAGGAGAGCTCTGAAACTTCTCTTCAACAGTGGGATCAAGCAATCCCTGTTGCTCATCCAAGGTATCTACCATGTTAATGTCAAGGGCTTGTAGATTTGATTCAACCATTAGTCGAGCTAAGCCCTGACCTTTGATTAGTTTGGTGGGTTTTATCTCAAGGTCGTATTCTAAGATCACAACAATCCATTTTCCCCTCTTCCCATCTGGGTCTTGGGACAAGATATCTTTGACCACTATGCTAGGCACATAGGCTATGGTGTGGGAATGCAGAATGTACACCCTAAAGTATTTCAAGGCCTTGACTAAGGCATAGGCCTGTTTTTCCATTATGTTGTATTTCAAGGGTGCATCTCTCAGTGTTTTGCTAAAGAAGGAAATGGGCTGCTCCATTCCCTCTGGATTTTTCTGTAGTAGAACTGCAGCTACTGTATGCTCAGATGCAAATGAGAAAGTCAGAAAATCCTTTGAGAAATCAGGGCTGATTAGGACAGGAGCCCGGGTGAGTGCAATTTTTACTGATTCGAAGGAATTTTTGGCCTCTACAGTCCATTTAACTCTCGCACCTTTCTTCAACATGTTTTTCATATTCCTAGGGTGTTCAGCTAGATTGGGAATAAACCTCCTTAAGAAGTTCATCTTCCCAATAAAGGACTGTAATTCTTTGATGTTTCTTGGGTGTGTGATTTGTAGTATTCCCTCAACTCTTTGTGGGTCTATCCTAATCCCGTTCTCAGATATGATGTGGCCAAGAAGCTTACCTTCTTGCAGCCCAAATACAGTCTTTTTAGGATTCAATGATAGACCGAACCTTCTACATTTTTCAAAGACCTTTCTCGGATGTTTTAGGTGTTCTTCTTCAGTCTTGGAGTAGACTGTTATGTCATCCAGATAGATGACAATGAAGTGTCCTATCTCATCGGAAAAATCTATATCCATCGCTCGTTGGAAGGTTGCACCAACGTTCATAAGTCCAAAGGGCATTTTAACATACATAAAGGTGCCCCATGGAGTGGTAAAGGCCGTCTTGAGTTGGTCTTCTGGGATTACTAAGACTTGGTTGTAACCTGAAAAAACATCTAGCAGGGAGATCCTTTTTGAGCCTACTACCCTCTAAAGGATGTGTTCCATTTTTGGCAAAGGGTAATTGTCTTTGAGTGAGGCTTTATTGAGATTCCTAAAATCTATGCACAATCTGATCTCACCTATTTTCTTTCTCACCGCTACAAGGTTTGAGACCCAATCAGAAAACCTTACAGGAACTATTATGCCTGCCTCATATATTTTTTTAATCTCTTTTTCAACTGCATGCAATTGCTTTGGGTTTATTCTACGAATTTTTTGTCTAAAGGGCTTCTGATTTTCTTTCAAATATATTTTGTGCTGTATAATGTTCGTGTCATAGGCCTTTAAGTCTTCATAGCTCCAAGAAAACATGTCAATGAATTCCTTGAAAAGGTCAATGTATTTCTTTTTCATGTTTGCAAAAAGAGACTTAGCCAATTTAATCATTTTGGGCTTATCTTCTATGCCTATGTTGCATTCTTCAACGTCAGAGTCGGCGTGTTCTATGGTAGGCTTCTTTGCTACATCATCAAAGTCAAAAAGGTCCTCTAAAGGCGCCAGACCTTGAGGTATGTTCTTATCTTTGGTCTGCAGCACCTCAAATTCTTCATTTTCCGTGTTTTCACAATTTCCGTTTGGGTTTTCAATCTGTTCGTTCAAAGTGTTTATTTCTATGTTACGGGGTGGTTCTTCCTCGTCTGAGGGTTCCTCACTTAGGCATCCATCACTGGACATAGAGTCTGAATCAGAAAATTCAAACTCATTCCTGCCTATCAGAAAATCTTCAATCTGCTTATTGCCCTCAAAGACCTGCCAATATTTTTCGTTATCCAGCAGTGCAGGTCTGAATCTGGTCTGTATTATGATTTGTTGGTTGCTTGGAGTCTTAGGGTATGAACTGGCTAGGCAAGCTAATCCATTTGCAATGACATTTTGACTCCTAGGAACAAACACTAATTCGTATTCAATATATCCACGGCATTGTTCCTATATGCTCTCAACCTAGGGTGTTTGGCTGTGTATTCACTGGTCACCTATTTTATAACCAACTCAGAGTCTCCCTGCACGGCTATTCTACGAGCTCCTATTTTCTTCAACAGATTTAAGCCTAGGATAAGGGCCTCATACTATGTAATATTATTTGTACATTTGAAATGCAGGTTGCAGGCATGGCTCTCTGCGTAGTCACTCTCTGTGTTATGTAGCCACACCCCCACTCCGACATTTCTCTTGGTGCATGACCCATCAAAGTTCATTTCCCATAGGGGCCCATTTTTCGTTTTATCATCATTTCCCTCCCTATCGTGGGTTTCACTGGTTTTTTGTATTACGGGTTCTGCGTTGTGTTGTGGAGGGTTTCGATGCTTGTGTGGTATATGAGTTTGTGAGGGGTGACTAACCGGATGATTACAGTCGATTCCTTGTTTGGTCTGAATCTCCGTTTCAGTGCACTGTCTAAGGGTTTCTCCTTCGTTTTCCTCTAAGTCTAGAGTGGCCATTATGTTAAAATCCGTAGTCTTAAACCCTCTATTTGCATCTATGTCTTTTGGTTCTGGCTCTCCCAAACATTCATCATTGCAGAAGATAAAGGAGTCCAATTCTGTGTGTACAGAGTACATAGGAGAATTTTCAGGCTTTTCAGGGCTACTAACCAGGAACTTCATTTGTGCCTCCCTGTACAGTCTTCTAGGTTGGCTAAAAACAGGGATTGTGGTGTATGCCCCATCCATCTGCATTGTACCCTGCAGCTTGGCTCCCCAAGACCTTGACAATAGCATGCCATACTTGGGTGGCACATATACCACGACAACATCCATGACCATGCACTTGGCTAGGATCTGTGTAAGGCTCACACACAAATATTTGATTAGGCCAAGACACTTTACCCTGCTAGAATCAAATGAATATAAGTTTTTTTAGGGTCGGGTTATCTCTAGGCCTAACCTTTCCATAACCACTTTAGGCATCAAGTTGTGTGAGGCACCAGAGTCATGCATTGCATTATGAAGGATCTTATCATGAATATTGAGACTGATATAAAAAGGAGGTATTACCCCTTCCTGAAATTTCCCTTCAATATTTGGACCAAACAGAAGGGCTGGCTGATCATCACTCAGATTTACAGTGTCATTGTTCTCACCTAGATTTAATGCTTTCAAAATTTGGCCTTTATATACATCCTAAGTGGCCAACTCAGAGAGTGGGACAGAGATTTTAATTCTTGCAATCTCACTCTCTAAATTGAAAGTGGACTGACTCTTTGGAATGCTCAACTCTGTTTTGTTAGCCACTACCTTAGTGGCTGAATCAGTGGGCTTCTTCTCATTATGTACAGTGTTGATGGCAGTTTTATCAGGGGCACTGACTGCAGTGCTAGTGCTGCCAGTTAGTTGACTCTGTTTATCAGTGTTTTGGTTGTCTTTTTCCTTTTTCTTCTCAGAACTCTCGGCTACTGATTTGTTACTTTCAGTGGCTGCTTTAGAAGTTTTCTCAGGCCTATTTTTGATGGTAACCTCAGAAGCTTTTGGATTTGAAGTGTCTAGGTTATTTTTTCTTCTAAGTTCATACTATTCTCTAACTTGCATGATGGCATCTTCAAATCCAAGTCTGTAATCCTCCGATTCTAATATTTCCTCATCCCAACATGAGGATGAGGGATGACCTCTGAGTAGCAGTTGTGGATTGAATTTCATGTTTCAAACATGTTTATTGTGTTTTCCTTAGACTCTTCTATGATTCCCTCATCTTCATCAATAAAGTTCTCTTGGAATGGGGGAATAACTTGCTGATCTAATTCTCTTTGTCTGTTTGGAGTGGTGTTGTTTCTTCTAAAGTTTTGGTTCTGGTTATGATTTTGATTTCTGCTTTGGTTACTGGCTGTGAAAACCATTTTTTCCATCATTTGTTGTAGCTTTTCCATGTTTTTGGATATGCGGTCATAATTGGGGTCAGATGTTGAAGCTACATTGTCATCTCTATATGTTACCCTTTTCTCAGCTCTCAATCTTGCTTTTCTCTCAATCAGATTTGCCTCTACACTCACTGCTCCTTTTTGCATGTCTTCCAATGTGTTGTAATCCCTCTCCCTAAGCTGGTAGGCCATGTCAACATTAAGGCCTTCAGGGTATCTCACTAGGACCATACATAGGGGAGGTTTCATGTGTGGAGGAAGAGCATTATAAATGCTGTTAAATCTCGTTGAGTAATCATGGATACTCTCTCCTACGTTTCTCTTAAGGTTCATGTATTTTTCTAGGATTTGGCGAGGGTTGGCCTTGAATTCCCATTTGTTTATGAAGGTCTAATATAAAGCAGGGAGGTCTTGGATACTATTAGGAGGTAGGCGTTTGAACCATTTCTTCACATCACCTCCTAAAATCTGGGCAAATATTCTCATTTTGACTGTATCATCATCTATCTCCATGTAGTCAAAAGAATCTTCCATCGTATCTACATGGTGTTGTGCTGTGGTAGATTCTTTGGCAGTGAAGTGTGGGATTTTTGATTGATAATCATTGGGTAAAGGTACTAGAGGCTGGGGTAAAACCAAAGGTGCATACCAGGCTGCCATGATGATGTTATGATGAGGTAAAGGGTTAACTTGAGAAACTGGTATATGGATGAAAGGGATACTAGGACCAACAGAAGTCTGTTGAGCAGATTTAGGATGACTGAGCCCCAAGTTATGAATAAAGTGAATGTTAGGGGGTGTGGATGGAGGGGTCTCCTTGTCCCTAATGTGTTTACCACTATGAGATGGTGAACCGGGAAGCTCGAGGTCTAGCTGGTCTGGAACACTGAATGACCTAGTTCTTGGTAGTCTGTTTGGTAGGTCTAGGTCAAAAAATGGGTCTAATAGAGCTGTAAAGTTTTCTGGAGTAGAGTTAGCTCTATGGATGTGGATGGAAATAGTTGGTCTTTTAGGTGTAGGAGATCTCTTGAGGATGCTCTCAGGGTTGTCAACTATTTCAAGTGGGTTTGGGTTAGGGTAAGCTCTTGTGTGAATGGTTCTGAAAGCCAAAACGCTGTTCTCCAACAAGGCATCTTAACCCTAATTGTTACTTTTATTGTGGTTGATGTTGTTTTAGAGGCTGGTATTCCAGTGGAGTCTTATGTGAAACCAAGATAATCAGCAGGCCTACTGATCACCAGTGGAGTCTTTGATCTTTAAGGAGCTGTGGAGTCGCTAGGTGGAAGGTTTAGGATGCTTCTGGAGGGTAGACTGTCCACCACAATGCTTATGAGATGTCCCTTTTCAAGGATATCTTTAAAACACAACAAACTCTACCCAGAGATTGACTGGGAGGGATTTTACCAGATATGTCACCTCTAAAGAGTGTGAGATATGGAGGCTACCTGGCCCCTTTCCAGACTCTGTCTAAGAGTGTGGGAGAAACACAACAAATGCTAGAGAAGTTGTAATGAAAATGGAAGTGTTTCACTACCAACCTGCCCAGAGTTTCTAGGTTTTCTAAGGCTCTTGTGATGTAGTAGGATGGAAAATACTCAGAATTTCCCTAGTGGAGTCGCCATTATGTTGGGGTTCCCATGTTTTGGCAAGGTTGGCAATACCAAAAGATGAGACAACATCAAACCACTTTCAGACCCTAGGATCTAGCCCTCCTGGGTCCAGAGAGGGATCTCTCTATGATATGTCAAAGGTATATGTCTTTGAAGCTCAAAGTTAAGGTGTTAGGCTAGTTATAAGGCTCAGAGTTTGTTTTTTTAATTGTATGTTTGGTTGCTGAGAATCAGGAAAGAAGGGTTCAATATAAGACAAGGATGTGCAAAGAGGATTTTAGGCAAAGGAGAGATACTCCAGGAAACATTCAAGACCATTGGGAAATGGAGTCAGGAAATGGTTTACTTGCTGTTCAATATGCAGGCTTTCAGTTGGGCTAGTCATCTAAAGCATTGGATCTCAAAGATGATTGTGTGATATGAAATGGTAAGAGAGAAACTGAAAGAAAGGAAACCATCCAAGGTGACATTTAGAAATAAGATCCAGGGACAGGGAATACCATTAACCACCTGTGATTCTAAAATCCAAAGGCTAACTCTTCAGACAAGAAACATTAAATATTTGGAACACAAAGTTAAAGACCTGAGATCAGAGAGAGACTTTGAACTCTCAATGCTTCGGCCTCCAGCTTGAGGGATCTTAGAAAATGTTCAATTAACTGAAAAGGATCCTAGTGTAGAAAATTTGAATAACTGATATATTATTCACCGAGATTCTCCTGATCACACACTATTTTAGCTTCATGCATAATACATAATCTCTTTTACCATTGATCATCACATGCGGAAATAAAATCAATTGCATGCATACATTAAAACCACAAACAATCACACATATGAACACAGTATTTAATGGGAAAGCTTAAAACTGAAAACCCCAACTATCTGTATATTATATGTCATGGAGATCATGTAACAATCATAGTACAAAAGCTCCTCACAAGCTCTCATGCACACCCTCAATTGCTACACACTATCAAGCTAGATCTAGCAAAACACATGCTCCAATCTTTTTCCACTTGATAGCCAACCTCTATTGCGTAATTAATGCTATGGGATGGCTTCATTAAATAGATAAACCACCTGGCTTGAACTGCGCAATCCTCATGGGCTACTCCACCTATCTGTGTGTTGCAAATAGCAACAGTATAGTCACAACTGATAGTTAACCTGCTCTTTCACCTATTCTTGCACTGGTCTCCACTGAAACTGTCCATGCACTGAAGTTAACTGATGTATTCTTTAGTTGATTAATGAGTTTATAATTAGTGAATTAATTAATAATTAATTCACACCACTCTCACTAATTGTATCAATCAGTTAAACTAGATACAAATAGCTCAGCTATGTTTAGATTAGTTAAACTAAACACAACTCCATTAACTCCTCAATCAACTCCACCAAACTCTGTCACATGAGTTCTAACTGAAGTATCCATGCAATAGCTCCACATAACCCTCAGGAATAGCGTAATTCCTTCTGTCAGCTCCTGTGCCACATCTGTGCACTTAACTGAAGTGCTCCAAGAGAATAATATAATGTTTAGAGTCTAAATATTATTAAGAGCTAATAATATTTGACATATCTATTTTTAGACTGGCAATCTAAAAATAGATTCCACCCAGTATGTCTAAAAATAGAAGTCCATATATTTTTCCAACTTGACCAACCCTCCACAAATAGCATCCTGCAACTCATAGAATCATGATCCACATGTCTAAAAATAGACATAGTCTAAAAATAGACTTTGCACCAAAAATAGCCTGCGGGCCCACTTAGTGAAGGCGACTTCATTTCACTAAGCTCCATCATCTTGCTGCATTTTCAACACTCCCTCTCAGCAAGATATGGATTATCTGCAACCCCTATCCTGCCTCTGTGGAATTCGAACTTGCTTCTGGTGAGCGCCTTCGTCAGGATGTCGGCATCCTGATCCTCCGTGGGAACATATGAAAGCATCATGATTCTCCACTGAACACAATCTCTGATATGATGATACCAATCCGTGAAGCCATGCCACCTCAACTGATCCTCCTGTCTGTACCATGGACCATATCCTGATGTGCCTCTAATATAGCGCAATACATGCTTGCCTGCCTTCCAAAAGAGCTTGGTAGGCTTAACCATAGCTTGCGAAAGCTGGTTAACTGCATAGCATATATCGGGTCGTGTATTGACCAGATACATAAGCGACCCCACCAACTGTCGATAGACAGTGGCATCCACTACCTCCGATGAAGTAGCATCCTCCTTCCTCCAACCACCAGGAAGAGGAGTATCAACAGGCTTGCAGCCATGCATGTTGAACCTCTCTAGTATCTCCCGGGCATACTTACCCTGAGAAACAAACAGTCCACCACTGCGCTGCCAAATCTCCAATCCCGGGAAATAATGAAGGAGGCCCAAGTCCTTCATCTCAAACTCTCTAGCAAGATCCTCCTTGCATGAAAGTATCAACAGCTCATCACCCGTCAAAATCAGATCATCTACATACAGTACAATGATCAGCAACTTCCCCTCCACCACAATCTGGTACAGGTTAGGATCTGCCTCACTCTTGGAGAATCCAAGTCCGGTGAAATAACTTTCTATCCGTGTGTACCAAGCACGAGGTGCTTGTTTCAACCCATACAGCGCTCTCTTGAGCCTGCACACATGCGACTCGCTGCTAAAGATCTCGAAACCTTCGGGCTGCTCTATGTACACCTCCTCCTCAATGACTCCGTTGAGGAACGCAGTCTTCACATCCATCTGATGAATGTGCCACCCCATCTATGCTGAGAGAGCAAGAATCGTCTGTATGGAAGAATACCTTGCGACAGGTGCAAAGGTCTCCTCATAATCGATCCCCTCAATCTGTGAAAAGCCTCGGGCAACAAATCTTGCCTTATACTTCTCCACACTCCCGTCAGCTACCTGCTTCACTTTGTAGATCCATCTCAAACCCACCACTGATTTCCCCTCCAGCCTCGGGACAATCTCCCATGCACTGTTTCTGACAATCGAATCATACTCTTCCACCATGGCATCTACCCATGCGGGGTCCTCCACAGCTTCCTCGAAAGAGGATGGCTCTGTCACGATACACTTGCTCATAAGAGCCATGTATCCAGTATACCGGTCAGGTGATTGTCTCTGTCTGCGCTGTGATGTCGGTGCTCCTACAACCTTCTCTGCATCTTGAGCCAGTCGCTCAGCTTCTGTAGTGCACTTCCGCCCTCTGATGGTTGGCGCTGCACGAGTGGTCTCTTCCACTCCATGAACCTCCTCTTGTGGCTGATCCACATCCTGAGGCTCATCCTTAGGAACTAATAGCTCCTCATCTGCATGCAAGTGTGGCTCCCTCTCAAGCGAACACTTCATGGCTTTCTCCTCATGAAATTTGATATCCCGTCGCACAACAGTCTTGCGACTGTCTGGAAAATACACACGATAGTTGTGGGGTGTATCGGTGTACCCCAAAAATATCCCAACCTCCCCTTGTTCGACTCCCGACTTCTTCCTGGCATCCTTCAGCCATGGGAATAAACGAATTGGAGCAAAAATCCTCAAATGGGAAATATCGGGGCCTCTTTCTGCAACGCCTCCTCGGGTGTACTCTGTGCCAAGTATCACGAGGACAATGGTTCTGCACATATGCGCGTGTGCATGCCTCCACCGAAAAGTGAATGGGTATGCCCTAATCTTGTCTGTATCACATGCAACTTGCCACGATCGTTACGTTCTTCCGCTCAGCAACCATTGTTTCTTTGTGGGTTATGAGAATGCCTATGATACTCTTAATTTCTGCGCCATAAAAGTCCTTGAATTGCTTGAGAGATGAATTCACCACCATTGTCGCTCCTAAGAGCCTTCACCTGCTTCCCCGATTATTTCTCAACCAGTGCCTTGAACTCACAGAAATTTGAGTATGTCTCGCTCTTCTTCTGCATGAAGAAGATCCAGCACTTACGAGAAAAATCATCAACAAATATCACATAATACCTGTGCCTTGCTGTCGAAGCTATTGAGAAAGGTCCATACACGTCTGTGTGAATTCTCTCAAGGATCTTTGTGGCGCTACTATCCTTCCCGTGAAAGGTGGCTTTCACAAATTTTCCCAAGGTACATCCCTTGCACTGATCTGACTGCGCAAGAGTACCCTTAGGAAGCCCTGTAGAAATTTGCTGCAGTATCTTCAAAGCTCCATGGTGAAGGTGGCCCAATCTCCGGTGCCACAACTCGCCATCATCCCGGCTCACCACTCCTTCTGCCTTGCCTGCCATTGCTGCATAGCCATCTACCTACAATTGATAAAGGTTCTTAACTTGAACCCCTATCCTCCGGGTCTCACCAGTTTCCTTACTGCACAGGAAAGCCTTTCCCTCGCTAAAGACAACATCATATCCCTTGTCTTCCAAAATCACCACAAAGATAATATTCTTCTTCAATCCTGGAACATGCATCACATCCTTCAATCTGAAGGGTTTACCAGACTCCCTCTCAAAGGAAATGGTACCGATACCGGTCGCACTGTATCTACCATCATCGCCAATCTCGATGTGCACTCCAAGATCTTTCTCATCCAGATCAGTAAACAAATCTCGATCTCCTGTCATGTGAAAAGACGCACCACTGTCAAGAAACCACACTGAACCCATCACACTTGAGACCAATTTGCGATCAGTGAAAAATACGGCTCAAACTGTGAGGCTAAGGCCTCTCCAGCTGCAGTCCCAGCAGCCTGCTTATTTTTCTTCTTCTGCAGACAATTTGTGGCATAATGTCCGTGTTGGTGACAGTGAAAGCACTTCACCTTGGACATATCCTGCTTCTTGCCTTTCGCACCAGATTGAGAAGCTTTCTTGCTCTTCCCCTTCTTTGCTTTGGCAGCCAAAGCGCAATTCTCTTCATCAGATGCCTTTGATGAAGATCCGTCCCTGGTACTCTGCCTCATCTCCTCTTGCACAAGATCTGACCAAAGTTGCTCCCATCCTGGCAATTTCTCCCGACCATTAACAGATTCCTGATAGGAATGCAAAATCTTCGGAAGCCCAAGGAGAGCCAAGCTCACCAATTCCTCATCATCAACAGTCACCCCCACACTTCCCAGCTCATCCCTGCATTGGACAAACTTCGTGAGGTACTTGGGCATACTGTCTCCTTTCTCCATCTTTATGTTTCTGAGTCTATCCTTGAGCGCCAACTTCCTCTGGTCGCTCTTGCTTTGGAATAAATCTATAAAGGCTTTCCACATCAAGAATGGAGAAGCCTTACCATGAAGGCTAAATACTATGTGATCCTTCACGCCCTCCAACAGAATCCTTCGACACTTTTCCGTCTTCTTTTGCCATGCGTCAAGTGTGGCAGCATCACTAGAAGTAGGCTTTTGGACTTCAGCATCTATGAACTCCTTCAACCCATTATCATCCAGCACTGCCTCCATCCTGTCCTTCCATGCAATATAATTCGAGCTGCCCTCAAGGGCATACTCCAATCGCAATCCATTGAAAGACATCTCAACTTCGACACCAAGAAAACACTGTTGCAAATTCGAATTCCACCAGCAAAAAACTCAATTGCTTCTGTTAGGTTCCCGTGATTTGGCTGATTGGCAAGCCAAATGACAGTGTAACATTAAACCAAGCTTTGGATCCCAAGGACCTAGCCTTCCTGGACTCAGAGAGGGCTCTCTCTATATGTGTAAGGGATATCTGTGTGTTCGCTTATGGTGTTATGATATTAGGCTAGTTATGAAGTAAGTTTTGGTTTTTGGTTTTTTAGGTTGTGAGGGATGAAACTGATCGAAAATGTAATATAGGTAAAAGATGTCAGATCAACTGGGCTATGGGGTCAAAAAGGTCAAGGAAGCTATCAGATGATGATACAAGGCTGCTGTAGGGCCGATTTGATTCAAGGTAGAAAGGATCTTTGGGAAAAATGGAATAAATGGACATTAAGTTTGTGAAAGACGAAGGATTTCAAGCATAATTAGTTTGATAGTAGACATAAACATGGTATGGCAAGCCATTAATCATGCAAAATTTAACTACAAGCTAAATAATACATAGAAATAAACATTCAAGCCATGCATAGAAGTATAAGACCCTCTAACTTTGGGAAATGGCTATCAGACTTTGGGGAAAAACACATAAGACGGACAAACAACTAAAAATACTATGCCAGAACGCCTAAACACAGTCTTTAAGTTATTGGGCACTTTGACAAACAAGCTTTCATAGTTTTAGGCAAAGGGCTAGATCGGGACTAGGCCTCCTTGGTTCAAACAAAATGATAATCTAATCAGTCAAAGAGATAGTTTCATGGATGGAACTATGGAGAGCCATAGGTAAGCAGGGCACACCATACATCCTACTTAACATGCATAGAACTATGAATGAAACTAGCAACAATATCCTTAAGTTACTAAAGAGCAGTTAAGAATTCTTTAGTATAACTAAGGAGGAATAAAACATGAAAGCTATGAAGATTCAGGAAATTTGAGGTGCCTCCATGGGCATATCTCAAATTTATTCTCTACTGATCTATAGCAAGCAAGAAACATGTATCATGAATGAAAACTAGAAGACAACAACAAAGCAAGAGACACTATATCATTCTACCAAGTCATGGAATCCATCAATAGTCCTTCTTCATTCATCCAAGAACATCCAAGAGTCAATCCAAAAGCATAACACAAGTATTTCCTTCAAAGCTCATATGACCAATATATTGCTTCTCTTCTCAAGTTCAGCCTTCTTTACAAATGAGAGCTTGTGGAATAAATAGGCTCAAGTGAGGAAAACCTCATGGTTCAACTTGCATCCTCATTGGCCTAATCAAAATATCTAAACTTGTCCTTGAGGCTTTGCAAAACCCAAGGCACAAAATATCTCATAAAATATCTAAAAAATGCTAAAAAAGGAAAAATAATTGACTTTGCATCATTTTCCAAGTGCTAAAATAGCTAAACGCACATTTGGAAAAAGCAGATTTTAGAGGTTCAAAAATTACAAAAATACTTCAAATTTTCATCAGCAAAAGGTCCCCTGACTTTCCGGCAACATTTGGCAGCCTTCCCGATGTCAAAATGAGGCACATGATAGCTCGTTGGAAAGCTATGAGTGTCTTATTTCTGGAGAAACTTGAATTTTCCCAATCTGATGCTTGGAAGTTTTCCAAAACTGAACCTGTGTGTAAAAAACCAAAAATTACAGTCTGCTGATAGACCGGGCAGAGTGTGCAAAAAGCGAGCATTTTTTGCCGATTTGAGGGAGTAAATGATCTCCAAATGTCCTGAAAATCACTGAGGGTGTGCTCATGAAATTATGGTATCCAATGGTACCACTCTCAAGATTTGAGGATGCTTCAAACTGAAATGGCGGCGCCCAAGATTTTATGCAATTTGGCCCAAAAATGTCGAAAAACAAGAACATGTAAAAAATTGCTCAATTTTGGTGAGCAAGTCCCTCAAGGCTTTTTAGGAACATGTCTAGAAACTCGAGCCAAAACTCCAAGCCTAAAGGTTTCCTTTTTCCTTTTTCTTCTTGAAACTGTTGTCCTTGGGGAGGTTTCTGAGGCTGAGGTGTAACATGCTGTGGCTGTTCCTGTTGCTTTGTTTTACCCTCATCATAAGTCTGATGTTCCTCATCATGTTGCTCTATTTCATAAGGCTGCCCCTTTCTCCTTTGCTTTTGGTACAAGCATGAAAAGTCCTGTAGCATTCAACAGCAACAAATCCTCACAATCAACACACTGTTTGTCTTTTCTTTTCCCTCACACATATTTTGACACACATCTCCAAAAGGTAGTGACAGCTTCACATACTGCATCTTGTTTTAAGGTCAAAGAGGTAGCAGTGGTTCCTTTCTGTTTTTACCCTTTAACGTTGTTTTGAGGAAAGCTTATATGGTCCTTTGACAGAAATGAAAATCCACCAGTTTTACTATGTAAAGGTTTGGGCAAACGAGACCATGGAAACTTTGAGTCCCAAACCTAAAACACTGCTCCTTGTGTCCAATATTTCTTACCCACAGTCAAACAAGAACAACCTCCAAATGCAATGGTAGCTCTACTTACTGAAATCAGCTTTATAGAACAAAGAGGCAACAGTGGTTATTTGCCCTTTTTTAACCCACAAAGATGTTTTTTGAATCAACAACACTTATATAGTGGTGTTTTCATGGAATTAAACCTTGTTTTGTTTATTTCGGTTATTGTATTTTACTCTCCTTGGTCACTATTACGCACCTTTTAGCTGTGTTTGGAGGGCGAGTTGGTGAGGTTTTGAATCATCAATGGAACCATCTTGGCTATGCTCACGCTGTGCAGGCAATCATAGTTACTGCAAGCCCTGATTTTTAAACAACACCTTAACCCTCCTTAATACTGTTTTTATGAAGTCACTGTTATTTTTAAAATACTGAACAAAACACCCTTTAAACTGATAGAAACACCTTTCCCAATTAACATCTTCCTTTGTGAGATCACTGCTTCTCTTGGCTTTGATGGACATGGTGCTCCTTGAGATCATTGTTTTCAAAGACTCTTTCAGATTTGTCAAATATCTTCTACACACACTCTGTTTTGCTTTTAGTAATTTGGAAAACAATGATGAGTGTCCCCTTACCAATTTTGCAAAATCAACGGATCAAATATTTGTCTCTCAATGATTTGCTCCCTTGAATGAGAGTCTTGAGCAGGATCTTGGGGAATTTGGGAACATTTCAACACCCCCCTATGTGAAAGATCAACCTTGTGAGGATGTTTGAACTTGTGTGCTGGATCAAGATTTTGCAAAATTGGAGGTTGGCCTTGATCGTGTACAGAGGATTGGAACTGCTTCATCGAAGTTGGAAACAATAATTTGCTGCGTTTTTCTATATTGGCACAATTTATATGTGATGAAGGATACCCAGGTACCCTTGTTTCAAGAATATGATTATGGAAGTATTCAAACCTTTTCCTGTAGGCAACTGATCTATTTTACCTGTATTTAACCTAGTGCCCCTACCTAAACTCACCCCCTTTTCAAAACAACTTTTAATCATAGTGTGCTATTGGCTTGGACATTGTTCTATTGCTGAGAATGCATATTGCATTTTCTACTTCATACTCTGGCCATACCCCTCCCTGAAACTAGCTTGAGTAAATCTTGATGATGTCAAAGGAGCACTCATGGCATAAGTAATATGACCTAAAGTGTTGAAGTGAGGCCCATGTACTGCTTTACTCCCTGCAAAATAACCAATCTCAAGTTTTTGTTCTTGCTGCTCTTGAAACACTGCCTTTCTTCTTTTGTATGCCAATCAACAAGCAATTCTAACAATAAGTGCACAGTCAACAAAAGATATACACAGTCAAAGAGTCACTGTGTTTGGGTAAGGTTACCCAGCTCTCTGTGATTTTTTTTTTGGTGTGAGAACATAAACAACCCTGTAGTAAGCAAACACCCTTCTAATCAAGATAGTATTCACTTATTCTTCACCCACAGTCAAATAACAACACCTTCAAACTGATTAAACTGCTTTACTCATTTAAAGTCTGCTTGATAGAGTGAAGGAGAAAACACTGATTTTTTTTCCTCTTTTTTTTTTAACACACAAAGGAGACCTCTGAAATGACAAAACCCTTATACCATGGTTACTTCTGTTTGAAAATAGACCACTAGCTCATTTGTTCAAATACTAGGTTTTCTTCCTTTAAATAGTGCTTCTACCTTTCATCATTGTTTTTGAGGGTAGTTTGTTAGGTTTTTTGAAACCAACGAATCACTCCTACCAGTCTCCCACTGTGACAACCTTTGTCAATAACATTTTAACAAATCACTTTGACACCCCTACCACGACCTTCACCCTTTCATCAACACTTAGTCCTTTGAAAAACACATCTTTCAACATCTTTTTAGAAATTGAAAAATACCAAGGATGCACCTAGAATACCTCAAAACTTCGATGGAAATATTTGCTTGACTGGTTGAGCAGCTATGGAAAGAGTTTTTAAGGTTTTTTTGATGAGTTTTCCAGGAGTGCCGCGCAGCAGTACATTCCTTTGTAAATTTTGTGCACAGGAGCGCCGCGCACTTTTCCAGGAGCGTCGTGCAAGTTTGCACCCAATTTTGAAGGCCTTCCCGGTGTCGGAATTGGGCGCGAGATGGCTCGTTGGAAATATGTGGAAGTATAATTTCCAGAAAAACTTGAATTTTTTCATTTGGAGTCCATTTGGTTGTTCAAAAATTCATTCTCCCAACACTGGTCAAAACTGGTGAATCCTGGTGCAGAAATGCATAGTGCTGTTTGTAAGCCACTTTTGGATGCCTTCCCGGTGTCGGAATTGGGCCCGAGATGGCTAGTTGGAAAGCTAGAGAAGTATAATTTCCAAAAATTCTTGATTTTTTTCATTTGGTGTCCATTTTGGTGTTCAAAAACTGACTGTCCCATCACTGGTAAAAAATGGTGAATGCTGGTGCAGAAAAACATAGCGTTGATTGCAGGCTACTTTTGGATGCCTTCATGTTATCGGAATTTGGCCCGAGATGGCTCGTCGGAAAGCTATGGAAGTATAATTTCTAGAAAAGCTTTAATTTTTACATTTTGAGTCCATTTGGCTCTTCAAAATCTGACTGTCCCATCACTGGTCAAAAATGGTGAATGCTGGTGCAGAAATTCTCTCGTGACATCTGAATTTTTCACATTTCTCACAAACCATGATACCTATTTAGAAACTGAAGGAGGTTTTTCTTCTTGAACCTATGATAGACAAAAAAATCTCTCAATGTTTTAAATTTCATCTCTGTTTGGTCAGAAAATCATTTTTAAACAAACTGCCCGGGCGCTCCTTAACCCTAATTTTACTGTGGCAGAGGTATTATGATTCAACAGCCATGCAAATTTTACTATCCCTTTGTATTTGCTGAGATGAGATATTTGAGCCTTTTTTGACTGTGGGTACACTGCTTCAGTGGCATTCACTTAAATTCTTTCATCCTCTGTCTAAAAAGGGCGCCTCTCCTCTGCTCAGAATATATCAGCAAGGCATCTTGGTTCTCTGTTATAGGAGCAGACCTCTTTTGGAGAAGTTAAACATAATTTGACTTTTGTCCACTGTGATGAGCTGTTTGAGAGACATTATCTTATGCATCAGGAAGCTGAGTATCCTTTTAAACATAATCATTATCATGTCCTTTGCCTGTGTAATAACGTAACTTATCAAACACTTCTTCAATTTGGTTTTGTTTTGACTGCAACCTGTCTTTTGAGAAGACAACTGCTAAGAGATAAGCTTTGACCTCCTTGGATTGCAGTGGTACCCCAAATTTCTTTTGGTCTCTTTATTTCTCTATTTCAGTGATCTCCTATTATGTCCATACTTTGTCTATCAGTTAGTGAGAAAACCTAGAAATAGTCACTGTCTCGGCCCACTGCTAATGAATGGAGGAAGGCCCTTTAATTGGAAAAATATCTGATGTTTTGTCAACCTTCTGTCTCAGCCATGTGAAGGCTGCCTGATGAACATATTGGTAAGGGTTTCTCTTGCATATGATGGTTGGAAAACAACTTTGGAAACATTACTGCTTTTACCTCTGCCTGCAATCATTACTTTACCCTGATCACTATCTCACTGTTTGCTAAAAACAAAACTGTCTCATAGTGAGCCGCAACTTTTCAAGTCAAACCTTGGCCATCACCCTCTGCTTGTAGATGAAGGAGGTGCCTTAACCCTCTGCTTATAAATGAAGGAGGTTTTAGCCATGACTTATCAACAACCTCTTGACAGTGTTGCTTTTTCTTCTGCTGTCCTTTCAAGTTGAATGAGTTTGCAAGAGTTTGATGAGTAACTCTTTATCCTGCAGATGTATCTCAGGCTCATGCTCACATTGAGAAGTAGCTGTTATTCTAATGTGGAGTTAATAATTTTCTTCTCAGTGAGATGGCATGTTTCTTGCGCTTGTAAAATCCTTAAACAGTGTAAAATAACTAATCATCAGCTTGAGACTGTGGTTTATGCAGTGCTGAGACTTAGGGGTGTGTGAGTGGCGCGACTTAGAGCTGTGACTAACTTCATTAGCAGAGTGGGAGGTCTGTTCTGATTGGTCTGTAGCAGATGGAGGTTTTTTGGCCTTTTGATGGTTGCTAAGGGTAAAATTCCTTAAAGCGCCACTTCCTAACTTAGGGTAGGTTTTTGAAGCAGACTTGGATTGGTCCTTTTAGAGCTGACAGGCAGAATTTGTATGGCTGGGGGTTAGGTAGGATTGGAAAATGGGGTTTCAACTTGTCTTGGACGAACTGAAAAACAAGGAAAGAAAAAAGTTTTATGGGTGTTTTCCCGGCTGGAAAATTTGACAAATTTTTAAGATCAGCTGCTGGAAAACTAGGCTATTGAACTAGTCATCACTAATAGGTAAAAAAAAATACTGATGACTAATAGTGGCTCCATTTGGGGAGGGCAACTCCTTTTCGGGAGGTGTCCAGAATTTCAGATCTGTGGCTTATGAAGACCAGTGCCTTACCCATTGGCGCAAATTTTAACTTTCTTTGATGCTACTTCTGAAAGAGACAACATGATTTACATCGATGATATTTCTACTTACCCCACTATCTTTCCTAACATTTTTTCTTCCTTTTTTGGCGCATTTGAACTAGCAGCCTTTTGACAATGCATATTTTTCTTTTGGCACAATGAACCTATCTAACTCTACACTTATATCTTCCGGGATTTCAGATTAAACTGATGAACTCCTTCATTACTCTACCTAAACTAGATCAACTGTCAAGATTGAACTGTTTGACAGGATTTTGTTCTCTAATCTAAAACATGAAATTCAAAATGATCAAATCAGGGTTAAACTGTCTGATTTGTCATGTATTTGCTGCATGATAGTACAAACTGCACACACATATTATTCTGCAACAAAAGGAAAACTAGACAAGCGGGGCTAAGATGTACAATGTATTTTTCATCCCTCGCTTCTCTCTTTGGTTCTGTTTTGGGCGTGTGGAACCAATATCTTTTCCTAATCTACTCTCTGTGATAAGTCAATCTTACACAATGTTGACCATATTTTCCACTCGCTAACTTATCAGCAATTAAATTTAAACATGTTCAGCTATGATTAAGCTAGATAGCTGAACAAGACATGGAAGTACTAGTAGCGGCATTTAGACTTGCTAGCTTTCCGAAGGACTATTTTTTGGAACATGGGGCTTTACCATTGATTTTTAGAAACTGCCCTCTTTTTCTATTGTTTACTGTTTTGGTGTTTTCTGCTTTTTCACTTTTTCTTCAAACAAACTACAAATGAAAAGGTGCTCACAAGGCTGAGCTTATTTTCTATTGCTGTCTTTCTATCCCAATCTAATCTGTACACAATAGACATTTGTTTGGTGAACTCTGTTTTCCAATGCAACCAGTCAAGTAGATGCTCACATGGGTGATTCTGGTTTAGTTCTTTCATGATGCATAAATAATGAAAAGGCCACTCCCATTTGGTTTGTTTCTGGACAGTAGAGCTTAAGTTTTTTCTCATTCTTGGTAGCAACTTGTTTATGATAGAACCCACTACCCCTACAGATTTCTCAAGGAAAACAAAAAATAGATCTTGGAATAATACCTGATCTAGAGGATTTGATACATAGGCTTCATTCAGGACTACTCTTTCTTCCACTTGGCTATATTTGGGACCCCCCTGGTAAAGCAACTCTTCCTCTTGCTCATGATCACTTGAAATGACAGGTTCATCATATATTGTAGTGTTGTTTTCTTTCCAAGCTAATGTGTTATGATTAAGTGGACTGAAAACTGTGTGAAGGCCATCAGGTTGATGAGCAGGGATACACTTTGACAGTAAATTATCTTGAAAGGATAGTGTGACCACTCTCATGTGTTTATCAACCTCTACTTCTTCATCTGCAATTTGTAACTCAATGGAACTTGGTCGCTGCAAATCTGGAGTTAAGGAAGGCTCCATGTCCAAAATGATTTCCTCATTCATTTTAGGAAAAGGCTCCTCATTAGTGTTATAGATGACTTGTAATGGCTGCTTACTTTCTTCAAGTTTATGAAACTGAGCTTCCTCCCGTAAAACAAAAACTGAGTCTTCTGCAAAGTCAGCTTCTGTTTGGAAATCATATAAGTCAACATATTGATCAAACATTTGAGAATCATTAACATATGTAATTTCACCAGCTATGTACATTGGACTGCCATATTGCTTTTCTTCAACTTGATTTACAAATCTATTTTCTGATTTATGATATGCAGGGTTTACAGGAGAAAAATCAGCGAAGTTTTGGTTATATGAAGTTTCAGAGGCTGTCTGCATGTTTATAAGTTGATCTATTTCCTATTCAGTTAAAAAGGGAGGCATTTTCATCTCTCCACAACAATCCTCTTTCTCTTGGGAAATATGATTTAAAGGATGAATGTATTTTTGGGCTTCACCTATGAGAGATGATGAATCATCACTCATGTCCTTAGAGAGATCCTGTGGGTTCTCTTTCATTTCTTGCTTGTTTTCATCTTCAACCAATTCTTTGTGATGTTGAGGATAGTTATCATGTAATTCATGAGTTTTTTCTGATAGATGTTCAGGGGGCCAATTTGCTTTTATGAACTCAAATGACTCCCAGCATAAAGGTAGAGATCCTACAGGTTTTGATTTATCTTCTATCTTAGATTTGAATTCCTCTTCAATCAGCTCTGCTTGATTTAGGTGAGAGTTAACTTGAGCAGGGTTTTCCTGAATAATTGTTGAGAGATCTTTAGGATGCAAATTTTCTTTCAAAGTCTGGAATGATTTAAAGCATAAGGGTATAGATCCTAAAGGTTTTGATTCTTCTTCCATTTCAGAATCTATGATTTCAAAATGGCTGATAGTGTCTTTAGAGCATTCCTCTAGGTTCTTTATTAGGCCTAAACATTTGACCTGACTTGAGTCAAAGGAATACATGTTTTTGTAGGGTTGAGTTACTTCTAGTCTTAGGTTTTCCATGACTGCTTTAGGCATGAGGTTATGGGAGGCACCAGAATCTAACATGGCATTATGTAATATCTTGTCCCGTATGTTCAGGCTTACATAGAAAGGAGAAACATATCCTTCTTGGTATTGACCTTCTATTTTCGGGCCGAATAAGAGCTCGGGTTTGTCGTCAGTTAGATTTAAAGTATCTGCCTCATTCCCTATGTCAAAAACTTTGAAAATTTGAGATCTATACCTATCTATAGTTATTAGCTCAGTAAGGGGTATGGTAATTTTTATTTCGGAAACTTCCCCTTCAAAACTAAAAGGAGTTTGTAGTTTGGGCAGATTTGTTTCAGCTTTTTCGGACATGACCTTTTCTATGCTCTTAATTTGCTGACTCTGATTCGGGACTTTGTTTGACACCGTTACTTCTGGGGTTTTTGTAGAGGTGCTAAGAGTATCTGAGCTAAGACTTGTTTGAATAGCTTTATCCTTGTTTTGGTCAATTTTCTTGGCCACAATTTTGTTGCTATCCATGGCTTTTTTAGGGATGGTGTCAGAGGTTTTAGCAGTGTCAGGGCTACCCTTTTGGAGTGGTCTTGGTTTTTTCTGCTTCTAAGGTTATACTGCCTATGAGCTTCAATAATGGCATTCTGAAAATCTATGGCAGGATCTTCGAGATCTTCATAGTTGTTTTCGTCTTGACTCGGGGAGCATAACTCTTGATTTTCTGTTGTGAGGTAAACCTTACTCTCGTTATCAGAACCTATGAGGTTCCAATGATTTTCATTAATGGGTTTAGTATCCTTATCATCTTTATCAACATAATTCTCACTGAAGGATGTTCTGATTTGCTGATCATTTCCTCTTGGTTTATTTTGAGACTGATATTTTCTAAAGCCGTGTTTCCGGTTTTGAGGGTTTGGTTGGTTTTCCCTAGGAGGCACTTTTTCACTCATTTTTTCCCACATCTTTGTCATGGATTTGATCAGGCCATCTATTCTAGGATCTAGGGAAGGATATGAAGTGGAGACCTTATCTCTATATGGGACTTTTCTTTCTAATCTAGTCCTGGCTCTTTTTTCTGCTAAGTTGGCTTCTGTTTTTATGGCTACTTGTTGCATTTCCTCTAGGGTAGGGGGATCCTTGTCTCTCAGATGATATGTCATGTCTGGATCAAAAAATTCGGGGAACTTTGCCAAGACTGAACCAAGTGGGGGTTTGAAGTGAGGTGGGAGGGCGTTATACACACTGTTGAACCTAGTGCAGTAAGCCTGGACACTTTCCCCATTCTCCCGTTTTAGATTTTTATATTCTGACAGAATTTGAATGGGGTTCTTTCGAACTTCCCACTTGCTTTTGAAGACTTGACATAGTTCTTGGATGTTTTGGATGCTGTTTGGAGGCAAGCTTTTGAACCATGTTTTGGGTTCTCCACCCAGGCTTTGGGCGAATATTCTCATTCTGACGGTCTCGTCTTGTACTTCTAGGTATTCAAAAGCATCGCTAATCCTACTTACATGCTGTTGAGCTGTGGCAGTGTCTTCTCTGGTAAAGTGTGGGATTTTTTCTTGATATTTATTTGGGAGAGGAGCCAAAGGTAGTGGCAACACCAAAGGTGCATACTAGGCTGCCATGACGGGAGCTAATGGATGATGTACAAGAAGAGGGATTGTGGGATGGATAGGTGTGGCGGGAATACTTGGACTGATGACCTGGTTTTGAGCAAATCTGGGATGGTATGAGCCAAAGTGATGGAGAAGCTGAAATTCGGGGGGTGTGGAAGGTGAGGCTTCTCTACTAGGGCTCTGTGGCGGATCTAGGGGCTCAAGATTGTCAAAGTTTATCTTACTATGTGACTTGCTTCTAACAAGAGTTTTTGCTGATTCTAAGTCAAAAGAAGAATCTGGTAAGGTAGTAAGATGCTCAGGTATTGATCTTGTTTTATGGATGGACCTATTGGTAGCTAGATTGTCAGTCTCGGAAACTTGCCACAAAATCTTCTCTGGGTCATCTACTATGATAGGGGAAATTGGGTCAGGGTGAGATCTGGTATAGATCCTTTGTGAAGCTAGATTTCAAGTTTAGAGTTTAGAGAGGGTGGTATTTGTGAAAGCTTCGGATGGATGGCCTCTCTAAAGTTTTACTAAGGTGAAGGATGGTCAAAATCAAAAGGGATGGACTAGTGGAGTCGCCAGGTGGAACTTGGTTGTTTTTGTGAGGATATAGTTATGGTCCACCACCAGTAACTAATCTGGAAATATTTTTAAGGTTTTTTATAGTTTTATGTGCAGCCTATGGTTTGAAGTATTCTAAACTTGTTTCAACACTTTGCTAGGGTGGTGAGAACAAAAAGAGTTTACTCTAAATGAGTCTATGGACTGCTTGCTTGTTTAAGTGTCTAAAGGACTAAAGAGTCTATAAGATCTTGCTAGACTGTCATGTACTCAGTGTACCACCATCTCCTGCTATGTTAGTGAGCGATGGGATAGGTTGATTGGATAGTAACCTAGAGTTCGGTAAAATAGTAAGGCCTACTGGAGGCTAGTGGAGTCGCCAGGTGGATTTTTAGTTGTTTTGAGGTATATGTGTATGGTCCACCACCAATACTGAAAAAAACCAATCTAAGGGAGTTTTTGTGGTTTTTTCTGAGTTTTATGTGCAGCCTAGGATGTAAGAGTGTTATAAACCTGATTCATCACTTTTCTAAGATGGTGAAACAGAGAGTTTACACTAAATGATTCTAGAGGCTGATGGTTTAAGTTAAAATTTGAAGGACTAAGGAGCCTATAAAAGTTTGCTAGACTGTCATGTACTCAATAGGTCCCACCGTGATCGCCATTATGTTAGTGAGCGGTGGGATAAGTCAATCAGATAGTATTCTTAAAGGTATCTAAAGATGAGGGAAACTAAGCTTTTAATCACTCAGGGTCCCACCGTGATCGCCATTATGTTAGGTTCCCGTGATTTGGCTGATTGGCAAGCCAAATGACAGTGTAACATCAAACCAAGCTTTGGAGCCCAAGGACCTAGCCTTCCTGGACTCAGAGAGGGCTCTCTCTATATGTGTAAGGGATATCTGTGTGTTCGCTTCTGGTGTTCTGATATTAGGCTAGTTATGAAGTAAGTTTTGGTTTTTGGTTTTTTAGGTTGTGAGGGATGAAACTGATCGAAAATGTAAGATAGGTAAAAGATGTCAAATCAACTGGGCTATGGGGTCAAAAAGGTCAAGGAAGCTATCAGATGATGATACAAGGCTGCTGTAGGGCCGATTTGATTCAAGGTAGAAATGATCTTTGGGAAAAATGGAGTAAATGGACATTAAGTTTGTGAAAGACGAAGGATTTCAAGCATAACTAGTTTGATAGCAGACATAAACATGGTATGGAAAGCCATTAATCATGCAAAATGTAACTACAAGCTAAATAATACATAGAAATAAACATTCAAGCCATGCATAGAAGTATAAGACCCTCTAACTTTGGGAAATGGCTATCAGACTTTGGGGAAAAACACATAAGACGGACTAAAAACTCAAAATACTATGCCGGAACGCCTAAACACAGTCTTTAAGTTATTGGGCACTTTGACAAACAAGCTTTCATAGTTTTAGGCAAAGGGCTAGATTGGGACTAGGCCTCCTTGGTTCAAACAAAATGATAATCTAATCAGTCAAAGAGATAGTTTCATGGATGGGACTATGGATAGTCATAGGTAAGCAGGGCACACCATACATCCTACTCAACATTCATAGAACTATGAATGAAACTAGCAACAATATCCTCAAGTTGTTAAAGAGCAGTTAAGAATTCTTTAATGCAACTAAGGAAGAAGAAAACATAAAAGCTATGAAGATTCGGGAAATTTGAGGTGCCTCCATGGGCATATCTCAAATTTATTCTCTACTGATCTATAGCAAGTAAGAAACATGTATCGTGAATGAAAACTAGAAGACAACAACAAAGCAAGAGACACTATACCATTCTACCAAGTCATGGAATCCATCAACAATCCTTCTTCATTCATCCAAGAACATCCAAGAGTCAATCCATAAGCATAACACAAGTATTTCCTTCAAAGCTCATATGAACAATATATTCTTTCTCTTCTCAAGTTCAGCCTTGTTTACAATGAGAGCTTGTGGAATAAATAGGCTCAAGTGAGGAAAACCTCATGGTTCAACTTGCATCCTCATTGGCCTAATCAAAATATCTAAACTTGTCCTTGAGGCTTTGCAAAGCCCAAGGCACAAAATATCTCATAAAATATCTAAAAAATGCTAAAAAAGGAAAAATAATTGACTTTGCATCATTTTCCAAGTGCTAAAATAGCTAAACGCACATTTGGAAAAAGCAGATTTTAGAGGTTCAAAAATTACAAAAATACTTCAAATTTTCATCAGCAAAAGGTCCCCTGACTTGCCGGCAACATTTGGCAGCCTTCCCGATGTCGAAATTAGGCTCATGATAGCTCGTTGGAAAGCTCTGAGTGTCTGATTTCTGGAGAAACTTTAATTTTCCCAATATGATTCTTGGAAGTCCTCCAAAACTGAAGCTGTGTGTAAAAAACCAAAAATTACAGTCTGCTGATAGACCGGGCAGAGTGTGCGAAAAGCGAGCATTTTTTGCCGATTTGAGGGAGTAAATGATCTCCAAATGTCCTGAAAATCGCTGAGGGTGTGCTCATGAAATTATGGCATCCAATTGTACCACTCTCAAGATTTTAGGATGCTTCAAACTGAAATGGCGGCGCCCAAGATTTTATGCAATTTGGCCCAAAAATGTCGAAAAACAAGAACATGTCAAAAATTGCTCAATTTTGGTGAGCAAGTCCCTCAAGGCTTTTTAGGAACATGTATAGAAACTCGGGCCAAAACTCCAAGCCTAAAGGTTTCATTTTTCCTTTTTCTTCTTGAAACTGTTGTCCTTGGGGAGGTTTCTGAGGCTGAGGTGTAACATGCTGTGGCTGCTCCTGTTTCTCTGTTTTACCCTCATCATAAGTCTGATGTTCCTCATCATGTTGCTCTATTTCATAAGGCTGCCCCTTTCTCCTTTGCTTTTGGTACAAGAATTAACAGTCCTGTAGTATTCAACAACAACAAATCGTCACAATCAACACACTGTTTGTCTTTTCTTTTCCCTCACACATATTTTGACACACATCTCCAAAAGGTAGTGACAGCTTCACATACTGCATCTTGTTTTAAGGTCAAAGAGGTAGCAGTGGTTCCTTTCTGTTTTTACCCTTTAACGTTGTTTTGAGGGCAGCTTATATGGTCCTTTGACAGAAATGAAAATCCATCAGTTTTACTATGTAAAGGTTTGGGCAAACGAGACCATGGAAACTTCGAGTCCCAAACCTAAAACACTGCTCCTTGTGTCCAATATTTCTTACCCACAGTCAAACAAGAACAACCTCCAAATGCAATGGTAGCTCTACTTACTGAAATCAGCTTTATAGAACAAAAGAGGCAACAGTGGTTATTTTCCCTTTTTTAACCCACAAAGATGTTTTTTGAATCAACAACACTTATATAGTGATCATTTTCATGGAATTAAACCCACTTTTTTGTTTATTTCAGATACTGTGTTCCTCTCCTTGGGCACTGTTCTGCACCTTTTAATGCTGTTTGGAGGGCAGTTGGTGAGGTTTTTGAATCATCAATAGGAACCCATCCTTTGGCTATGCTCACTGCTGGGCAATCATAGTTACTGCAAGCCCTGATTTTTAAACAACACCTTAACCCTCCTTAATACTGCTTTTATGAAGTCACTGTTATTTTTAAAATACTGAACAAAACACCCTTTAAACTGATAAAAACACCTTTCCCAATTAACATCTTCCTTTGTGAGATCACTTCTTCTCTTGGCTTTGATGGACATGGTGCTCCTTGAGATCATTGTTTTCAAAGACTCTTTCAGATTTGTCAAATATCTTCTACACACACTCTGTTTTGTTTTTAGTAATTTGGAAAACAATGATGAGTGTCCCCTTACCAATTTTGCAAAATCAACGGATCAAATATTTGTCTCTCAATGATTTTCTCCCTTGAATGAGAGTCTTGAGCAGGATCTTGGGGAATTTGGGAACATTTCAACACCCCCCTATGTGAAAGATCAGCCTTGTGAGGATGTTTGAACTTGTGTGCTGGATCAAGATTTTTCAAAATTGGAGGTTGGCCTTGATCGTGTACAGAGGATTGGAACTGCTTCATCGAAGTTGGCAACAATAATTTGCAGCATTTTTCTATATTGGCACAATTTATATGTGATGAAGGATACCCAGGTACCCTTGTTTCAAGAATATGATTATGGAAGTATTCAAACCTTTTCCTGTAGGCAACTGATCTGTTTTACCTGTATTTAACCTAGTGCCCCTACCTAAACTCACCCCATTTTCAAAACAAATTTTAATCATAGTGTGCTGTTGGCTTGGACATTGTTCTATTGCTGAGAATGCATATTGCATTTTCTACTTCATACTCTGGCCATACCCCTCCCTGAAACTAGCTTGAGTAAATCTTGATGATGTCAAAGGAGCACTCATGGCATAAGTAATATGACCTAAAGTGTTGAAGTGAGGCCCATGTACTGCTTTACTCCCTGCAAAATAACCAATCTCAAGTTTTTGTTCTTGCTGCTCTTGAAACATTGCCTTTCTTCTTTTGTATGCCAATCAACAAGCAATTCTAACAATAAGTGCACAGTCAACAAAAGATATACACAGTCAAAGAGTCACTGTGTTTGGGTAAGGTTACCCAGCTCTCTGTGTTTTTTTTTGGGTGTGAGAACATAAACAACCCTGTAGTAAGAAAAAACCCTTCTAATCAAGATAGTATTCACTTATTCTTCACCCACAGTCAAATAACAACACCTTCAAACTGATTAAACCGCTTTACTCATTTAAAGTTTGCTTGATAGAGTGAAGGAGAAAACACTGATTTTTTTTCCTCTTTTTTTTTTTAGCACACAGAGGAGACCTCTGAAATGACAAAACCCTTATACCATGGTTACTGCTGTTTGACAATAGACCATTGTCTCATTTGTTCAAATACTAGGTTTTCTGCCTTTAAATAGTGCTTCTACCCTTCATCATTGTTTTTGAGGGTAGTTTTTTAGGTTTTTTGAAACCAATGAATCACTCCTACCAGTCTCCCACTGTGACAACCTTTGTCAATAACATTTTAACAAATCACTTTGACACCCCTACCACGACCTTCACCCTTTCATCAACACTTAGTCCTTTGAAAAACACAACTTTCAACATCTTTTTAGAAATTCAAAAATACCAAGGATGCACCTAGAATACCTCAAAAATTCGATGGAAATCTTTGCTTGACTGGTTGAGCAGCTCTGGAAAGAGTTTTTAAGGTTTTTTTGATGATTTTTCCAGGAGTGCCGCACGCTGCTACAGGAGCGCCGCGTAGCAGTACATTCCTTTGTAAATTTTGTGCACAGGAGCGTCGCGCACTTTTCTAGGAGCGTCGCGCAAGTGTGTACCCAATTTTGAAGGCCTTCCCGGTGTCGGAATTGGGCGCAAGATGGCTCGTTGGAAAGATGTGGAAGTATAGTTTCCAGAAAAACTTTAATTTTTCCATTTGGAGTCCATTTGGTTGTTTAAAAATTCATTCTCCCAACACTGGTCAAAACTGGTGAATCCGTGTGCAGAAATGCATAGTGCTGTTTGTAAGCCACTTTTGGATGCCTTCCCGGTGTCAGAATTGGGCCCGAGATGGCTAGTTGGAAAGCTAGAGAAGTATAATTTCGAAAAATTATTGATTTGTTTCATTTGGTGTCCTTTTTGGTGTTCAAAAACTGACTGTCCCATCTCTGGTAAAAAATGGTGAATGCTGGTGCAGAAAAACATAACGTTGATTGCAGGCTACTTTTGGATGCCTTCATGTTATCGGAATTTGGCCCGAGATGGCTCGTCGGAAAGCTGTGGAAGTATAATTTCCAGAAAAGCTTTAATTTTTACATTTGGAGTCCATTTTTCTGTTCAAAATATTACTGTCCCATCACTGGTCAAAAATGGTGAATGCTGGTGCAGAAATTATCTCGTGACATCTGAATTTTTCACATTTCTCTCAAAAAATGATACCTGTGTAGAAACTGAAGGAGGTTTTTCTTCTTGAACCTATGATAGACAAAAAAATCTCTCAATTTTGTAAATTTCATCTCTGTTTTGTCAAAAAATTATTTTTAAACAAAATGCCCGGGCGCTCCTTAACCCTAATTTTACTGTGGCAGAGGTATTATGATTCAACAGCCATGCAAATTTTACTATCCCTTTGTATTTGCTGAGATGAGATATTTGAGCCTTTTTTGACTGTGGGTACACTGCTTCAGTGGCATTCACTTAAATTCTTTCATCCTCTGTCTAAAAAGGGCGCCTCTCCTTTGCTCAGAATATATCAGCAAGGCATCTTGGTTCTCTGTTATAGGAGCAGACCTCTTTTGGAGAAGTTAAACATAATTTTCCTTTTGTCCACTGTGATGAGCTGTTTGAGAGACATTATCTTATGCATCAGGAAGATGAGTATCCTTTTAAACATAATCATTATCATGTCCTTTTCCTGTGTAATAACGTAACTTATCAAACACTTCTTCAATTTGGTTTTGTTTTGATTGCACCCTGTCTTTTGAGAAGACAGCTGCTAAGAGATAAGCTTTGACCTCCTTGGATTGCAGTGGTACCCTAGCTTTCTTTTGGTCTCTTTATTTCTCTATTTCAATGATCTCCTATTATGTCCATACTTTGTCTATCAATCAGTGAGAAAACCTAGAAATAGTCACTGTCTCGGCCCACTGCTAATGAATGGAGGAAGGCCCTTTACTTGGAAAAATATCTGATGTTTTGTCAAACTTCCGTCTCAGCCATGTGAAGGCTGCCTGATGAACATATTGGTAAGGGTTTCTCTTGCATATGATGGTTGGAAAACAACTTTGGAAACATTAC
Source organism: Pinus albicaulis (assembly GCA_034641835.2). Lineage (NCBI taxonomy): Eukaryota > Viridiplantae > Streptophyta > Pinopsida > Pinales > Pinaceae > Pinus > Pinus albicaulis. The sequence goes on along the minus strand of CM076583.1, from coordinate 1,283,546,226 downwards.
TGCTTTTACCTCTGCCTGCAATCATTACTTTACCCTGGTCACTGTCTCACTGTTTGCTAAAAACAAAACTGTCTCATAGTGAGCTGCAACTTTTCAAGTCAAATTTTGGCCATATCCCTCTGCTTGTAGATGAAGGAGGCGCCTTAACCCTCTGCTTATAAATGAAGGAGGTTTTAGCCATGAATGATCAACAACCTCTTGACAGTGTTGCTTTTTCTTCTGCTGTCCTTTCGAGCTGAATGAGGTTGCAAGAGTTTGATGAGTAACTCTTTGTCCTGCAGATGTATCTCAGGCTCATGTTCACATTGAGAAGCAGCTGTTATTCTAATGTGGAGTTAAGAATTTTCTTCTGAGTGAGCTGGCATGTTTCTTGCGCTTGTAAAATCCTTAAACAGTGTAAAACAACTAATCATCAGCTTGAGACTGTGGTTTATGCAGTGCTGAGACTTAGGGGTGTGTGAGTGGCGCGACTTAGAGCTGTGACTAACTTCATTAGCAGAGTGGGAGGTCTGTTCTGATTGGTCTGTGGCAGATGGAGGTTTTTTGGCCTTTTGATGGTTGCCAAGGGTAAAATGCCTTAAAGTGCCACTTCCTAACTTAGGGGAGGTTTTTGAAGCAGACTTGGATTAGTCCTTTTAGAGCTGACAGGCAGACTTTGTATGGCTGGGGGTTAGGTAGGATTGGAAAATGGGGTTTCAACTTGTCTTGGACGAACTGAAAAGCAAGGAAAGCCAAAAGTTTTATGGGTGTTTTCCCAGCTGGAAAATTTGACAAATTTTTAAGATCAGTTGCTGGAAAACTAGGCTATTGAACTAGTCATCACTAATAGGTAAAAAAAAATACTGATGACTAACAGCTTCAATGTTTTGCAATTGCTCCAATGATCAATATAGCTCTGATACCATGTATAAAATTTGAATAACTGATATATTATTCACCAAGATTCTCCTGATCACACACTATTTTAGCTTCATGCATAATACATAATCTCTTCTACCATTGATCATCACATGCGGAAATAAAATCAATTGCATGCATACATTAAAACCACAAACAATCACACATATGAACACAGTATTTAATGGGAAATCTTAAAGCTGAAAACCCCAACTATCTGTATATTATACATGTCATGTAACAATCATAGTACAAAGCTCTTTGCAAGCTCTCAGCACTACCTCACTTGCTACACACTATCAAGCTAGATCTAGCAAAACTCATGCTCCAACCTTTTGCCACTTGATAGCCAACCTCTATTGCTTGTTTCAATGCTATGGGATGGCCTCTTTATATAGATAAACCGCTAGCCTGAACTGCGCAATCCTCATGGGCTTACTCCACCTATCTGTGTGTTGCAAATAGCAACAGTATAGTCACAACTGATAGTTAACCTGCTCTTTCACCTATTCCTGCACTGGTCTCCACTGAAACTGTCCATGCATTGAAGTTAACTGATGTATTCTTTAGTTGATTAATGAGTATTTAATTAGTGAATTAATTAATAATTAATTCACTCCACTCTCACTAATTTTATCAATTAGTTAAACTGAATACAAATAGCTCAACTATGTTTAGATTAGTTAAACTGAATACAACTCCACTAACTTCCTCAATCAACTCCACCAAACTCTGTCACATGAGTTCTAACTGAAGTCTTCATGCAATAGCTCCAATAAACCCTAGGAATTGCGTAATTCCTTCTGTCAGCTGCATGTGCCACTTCTAGGCATCAAGCTGAAGTGCTCCAAGAGAATAAGATAATGTTTAGAGTCTAAATATTATTAAGAGCTAATAATATTTGACATCCCTATTTTTAGACTGGCAATCTAAAAATAGATTTTGCCCAATATATCTAAAAATAGAAGTCCATCTATTTTTCCAACTTGACCAGCCCTCCACAAATAGCATCCTGCAACTCATAGAATCATGATCCACATGTCTAAAAATAGACTTTGCGCCAAAAATAGCCTGCGGGCCCACTTAGTGAAGGCGACTCCTTTCCACTAAGCTCATCATCTTGTTGCAATCTCAACACCTAGTGGGATGAAGACAAAGTTCTAGACCTCCCAGTATTCCCAATTCATTCAATTAGACCTCAACAAGAACTTCTGAAATACTGACCTCAATAATTCATACATTAGTTAGCAGGCAATAACATCCACTACACTAGTTAAATTAATTGAAATCAATCTTCAGATACACATATAGCAGAAAAACATTAAAGGCAAGGAGAGCAAAAACATAGGGTACCTAGCAAGGGTAAATCCTATGCCAAATTTCTGATGCAAGCCAGCATAAATGTAATGAAATGAAATAAACATAGAGATAGAAAAACATCACCAGCTGCTTTAAATCAGGATCCAAATAAATGTGCTTGTTATATTAAGACCAACACCAGTCAAATAAAACATTGCCAACAACTTGAAAGTTCAGTCTAAATACATCTTCCTCAACCTATCTTGCAACTTTACACAGAGACTATGTCTCAAAAGAAACAGCTTGCAATTCTCTGATAATCGATCAACAACCTTTATAATGAGTTTCCTCCTGATTTTATAGCTGAAAGATGAGCGGAGGAGGTAGGTGAAACACTAAATGAAACATTAAACTCAGAAAAGAAAGAAGGCCGAAGCCCATTCAGTTTTAAACTCTATGCATTTATCTCTGGCATGCCTTGGACGAAAGAGCGATCTTCTTCATGCTTCCATTTACTCCGGTATGGCTCTGATGCACTCTGGCTGCAGTACTCTGTAGTAATTTTGGTGAATAAACAAAGGAAAATTAATGATAGTGAAGTGCGCCATGCTGCATAACAAATGCTCTGATAGCTTAGGACTGTGGTCAAGGCTGAATGTTCTTCTGGAACATGGTAAATAGAGGAAACAATATGGGCGCTTTGTCTTTTCACAGGTAGGGATGTTCTGCTGATGTAGCTACCCTGATGGCATAGTTTTCTGTGCGTTGGACCTTCTGAGAGATCCATGATGTCTTCAATCTGATAATTTGCCTCTAAATCACTAAGTTAAGGCTCAAAGACCTTTATTTTCTTGCCTTAAACTCTTTGCTGCTCCATTTCTGTGTCCGTCAGTGAAATCTGCGCTTTAATGGCTCTAGAGGGTTTTACAGAGTTCAAAACCTGTCCTTTTTATGCAAGTCCAGTCGTTCTGCCACTGTATTAAAGACTGTGTAATCATGGCGACTTTCACCACCTGATAATCGTGCAAAACACGAAACTCAGTTATGAATTCCATGCGGATGTCTATGGAGGGCGTGTAGAATGATAGCGCGACGGTGGTAAAACGGTGGTTTTAGATGAAACAATGGTGAAAAATGCATTGATATGACATAAACAGCGAAAAATAGGGTTTTGGTGGAGAAATGAGCGTGGACCGTTAGATCATGGTTCGGTAGCGAAGATCGACGACAGAGATTAAACAGTGGAATGGTTTATGAAAATAGGCAGAATGCATTAAAATGAATGAAAATTTAATGAAAACGATCGTATGTGGTGGGACCCGGTGTGGGTGGAGGGTGATTAGTTTTGGACCGTCGGATCTCAGGATGAGATCGACGGCGGAGATCGAACGATGAACTGTTCAGGAGATCCAATGAAGAAATACGATGGAGGGCGCGATCCAGCGTGGACCGTCGATCTTGGATCAATGGATGGATGAGATTGGATCAGGGAGTTGCAATCGCAAAGGGCGAAGAGTGGTAGCGATTGGAGAGACGATGCGATTATGCGATGGCCGTTGGATCTGCAAGGAGATCGACGGTGGAGATTTGATCGGAGGGGCGAAAGGGGAGGAGCGACGGGCGTGAAGCGATTAGTGCTGGGCCATTGGATCTGCATCAGATGGACGGCTTGGATTCAATCAGGGAATCACGATTGCAAGGGGTGGAAAGTGGTATCGATTGGAATTTGCGATTGCGATTGAAGCAGGAGTGCGATGATCGTCGAATCGTGGATTAAACGGACGGCTGAGATTGGATCGACGAATCACAATCGGAGTGGAACAAAGAGTGACACGGTGAATGTTGCGATTGAAATCGGGGCGGGAGAGCGATCGGCACAGGGCCATCCGATCAAAACAATAGATCAACGGTGGGGATTGCGGCGGGACCGATGGAGTGATAACACTATCGCATCAGTGTTTTTATGATTTACAAAGGAATTGAACGTTCTGCTTTGATTCTCTGATGTGATTAGCGCCCAAGCCGTAAGCGCTCGGTCTTGGGCATGGGGCATATGGGGAAGTGGTTTAAAGGGGCTGGCAGAAAAGGGCTTAGGCCTTATTATAAGGTGTAAAGTGGGTTTTTTGCCCCTTTTTAGTGCATTCCAAGGCCAATGGGGGGTAACGATAAGGAAATAAGGGAAAATTAAACCAGACTAGGGGTGAAAATAGGATTTAAAGGGGATTTTGGGGGGATTTAGAGGGAAAAAGGGGAAATTTGACAAAGGGAAAAAAGGGTAAAATGGGACCTTATACAGGGATACAAAGGGAAAATAAAGGCCTTTTGGAGCACAATTTTTTACATCAGTGAGGCTTATTTACTCAAGAACAGAAGAGGGAAACAGTCAAAGGGTAGGGAACATGAAAAGGCTTCAAGGATGATGTGTTTTCAAGGGAAGTGCATTCCTTGAAGGCTCATAAAACTAATTAGCCCCTTGCTTGCTTGTCAAGGAATTTATAAGGGGCTAACAGGAAGTACAAGGACCTTCCTCATCTTGAAACCCTATTGTGGTTTCATGATTTTCTCCATTCTTCTTTGCTTGACCGCCTTAGTGAGGCCCCTCGTAGATCTGAAAAGAGATGAGATAAAAATCATTCCTTCCATAATTCTGATCTCTTTCTCCTTCTTCTTATTCTCCTGATAGCAAAATGGCTGAGATCCACAGGCTGAGCCAAGATTATGCTTTGATACCACTGTAATATTCCCAAATGGGAAAAGCAGGAATATAATGCATAAACATGGAAATAGCAGTGAATAAATCAATACACCATTACATGAGACAAATGTACAACCATATTATTAAACATATCAGCAAATAATAGGCACAATATCTCTAGGATCAAGTCACTCAAGCAATACAAAAAAAGCCTCTACTAAGAAAATATGTCAATACATGAGAAATAACTGCCATAAAAATGCTACGAGCCAAGAAAAAATAGTTTTAGGGCATGAAATAATACAAAAATGATATAGCAATGCAGATCTACTGTTATATAACTCAAAAGGTGTTGGGGCTAGAGATCTATGCACCCAAACACATTTCCAAGACAACCTAGAAAGGGTTTCCTAAAATACCCATAATGCAAAAGTGTCGGAATGCAACCCTAGGGATGAATTGCACCTGCAACTGAATAACTGGATGGAGGTGGCTGAAACTAATGTAGAAATGTATGTATCTCCTCCAATATATCCTTCAAGTGAAAGGCTGATCCCAACACTGAAGATCTCACCCTCCAAATCAAGAACTGAAACATCCACTGCAAATGCTCACTAGAATAACGCAGTCAAAGAGGGAATTTGGACTGTAGATGAGGGAAATAGGTTGGCTTGGTGCCAAGATATGAGATAAAGCTCAAGAACCTCCCTTTCTGATCTTCTAATGGGAATAATTCTTCCTCCATTGAAAAAATAGCTCAGAAAGTGGGTTTCTCAACCCTCCACTGTAACACCCTGCAACACAACACAACTCTGAACAGAAACTGCGTTGTAGCTAAATACTGAAGCTTGGCCTGATGCCTGGATGTGGAATATAAAAATCAATAATATCTCCTAAGTATGATGATTGTGGGATTCCCACTCGGGAACACCCTTCTACTAAACAGTACAACAAACCCTGCTAAACAACAAAATCATGCATAGAAATGTCACCTGACAATTTCCAAATCTAAAAAGATAAAAATCAATAATAATCTAACATACCTTCTATGGCTACCTTTCCCTTCCTTATATGCATTGTGATCCTTCTCACCTTGGGTCCCACTCATTAAAGATACTACTCTCATGGAGACTATCTCCCATTAACTCTGCGCTGTTTCACATTGATGATCCACTCTCTCTATACCAACGCTGTTGATTTGGTAAACATTGACCCTATCCACATGATTTTTCCCCTATTCACACATTGAGGTGATTTATCCAGCTATCATGATGATCCATTTTCACATTAAGAGGGATTTTTTTCCTACTAAATATATTTATGGGTCTCCCTACCCACTTATTCATCTATCTAAAAAACAAAAGAAAAAATGAATATTCCAATTAGATGCATGATAATTTAGGAATACTAAATTTTCTGACAGGTTGCACTTGTCAAGTCATTTCCTGGGATAGGTCGTAGTTTTCTGCCTAGTACTTGCTACCCAATTCATAGAACAAACCCCAAAAAGTGTGACCCAGCCTGAGCCTGAGCTCTGTGTTATAGGTCAATTTGGGCATCATTCCCAATGACCTGGTTAAACTGGACATCATCCCCATTGTTAGTCATTAGTATTTTTTCCAATTTTTAGATGACTAAATACTTTTCCTAGATTTCTAAAAACAAGATTCTTGAATATTGTGAGTTTTAGAAATCTCACTGCCTTCATTATCCTTAAGATAGATTTTTTACTATTTCACTACGCTGCCATTCCCTGGTTAGCCTTTCACTCCTAGAAGATCCCTCATGGGCTCATGCCACTAATATTTGTCCCATTTTTACACCCATAACCTCAGTACTCTGTTTTTCCTACCCCTAACCTTTCCACTTCCACCTAGAATTGCCAAACAACCTACCCTTTCCCACGTTCATCAAATGCCTCAAGCATTTATGGTCTCAAAATTATCTCTGTAGGCTCTTTAGATAAATCAAGTACATTGGATTTTGGATCGTCAATAAATCAAATTGTCAAAAACTCTATTTTTCATACTTCAAGACCCTAAGCCAAGATTCAGTCAAAGGACCAAGTCAAAGAGCCTCCCACTAGGTCACTAGGTTTCATAGGTTGTAGGATTATCCTTGATGTTCTAAATCCCTGTTTTTCATGTGCCAAGAAGGTGAATCAAATGGAAAATAAGTTCAGCATCTGTTTTTTCAAAACTAGATCAAGAAAAACTTCAAGGAAGACTACTTTGCCAAGGACCAAATTCTGCAAAAGGAAAACTGTCCATTTTGACATTTCTATAGGAGTGTCAAGGTGGTTATCAACAGAAAATTAGGTAAGGTAAGAGGCTAGCTCCTCACTAAAGGAAGTCCACAGAAAAGGAGGAAGCAGCCTATGTTCAAATAAAATCAGGTTTTCCAGGACTGACTGGACCAGTAGTTTTCCAAGCAAGGAGTCAAGCCAACAAAACACAAGGAAAGAGGTACACCAACACAACCAAGCATAAAATGAAGGTTTTTAGAAGTTATGAATGAAGAAGGGAAACAAGTGAGGTGAACTGAACAGAAATGAATGAACTTGAAAGGGCTATAGAGAGCTTAGAAGACAACATTAAAAGCCTAAGGTTCTAGAAAGATAGGCAAGATGGTGAAATTAAGATTATAAGCCTCCATGATAACAACAGGTAGAAGGTTTGAAGAAAATGTCAGAAGGTGACTTCTAGGGTTTTCCAAGGTAATAGTGTTTCACTGCCTCAAAGGGAAAGAATGAAAAGAGTATCAGTGTGAGGGAGGTCAAGTTTTCAAGAGCAGTCAATTGCCCTCAAATGGTCAAAGGAACAAAAGCCTAGGTTTGAGTTTCAAGATGAGAAATCAAGCTAATCATGAGGTTATTGTTATGTGACTAAAGTTTTCAAAATCCAAGAATATCAGAAGGTACAAGATCAGTATGACATGGAACCTGCAAATCAGAAGTGGCTAAAGGGAAATGGCATACATGGTTGTGAATAAAAAACACTTGTTAGAAATAGGTTTATTATGCCTCACTACCCAAATTAGTAAAAAGGAAAGAAAACATGTTTTCATGTCACTCACACTCAGAAATGTAAAAAAATGGATAAAAACATGTTTTCAGTTTCTCAGTGCAAGCAAAAAGAGGTTTGACAGTGCCAAGACCCACAAGGTTAAAAAGGACCTTTTTCATTTCTCTAGCAAGCTATCACCAAAGGAAGAAGAGATACTTTGAAAAGTTTTCAAGTCACCTGCGATAAAAGGTAAAAAAGATATCAGTCAAAGTGATAAAGTGACTTAAAAAACTCAAAAAATTAGCAAAAGTGGGTTTTTAAGTTTAATTTATTTTTTCCCTAAAAAATTATAAAGGACCTCTATGATCTCTTCATATCTTATTTTTCATTTGAAAGAGAAAAGAGCCTTGAAAGGAGAAATTTCTGAGTTTCAGGGAAAATTCTGGGCAAGGTCACTGGCGCTACGCTCAGGAGCTGGCACTGTGCTCACAGGACCCGACGCTGCACGAATAAAGGTTCCCGCAGTGTATTTTTGCACTATGCTACGCGTATAGCCGAATGCGTTGCGCGTACAGGCGGGCGCTGCACCCAGGAATACTCGACACACCTAGAAGCCTGGCATTGCGCTTAGAGGCCGATCTAACAGGCCCGACGCATTGCGTAGGAGCCCGGTAGGCCTGCACGCGGGAAATGCTACGCCTATAGGACACGGCTGGCCCAGTTTTATGCCCGAAATTGCACTTAGCGAAAAAAGCCTCTTTTTCTTGCAAATTTCCCTAAAAAATCATAAAGGACACCTTCAAATTTCCTTCAAAGACCTACAAAGGAGTCAAAGGTGGTAAGTGGAATTTTTTCCTTCTCCTCAAGTGGTTTTTGTGTTTTGATAATTAAGGGAAAATTATCAAACCCTAGTGCCTAAATGAACCCTAAGTCTTCATGGAAAACACCTTGTTTTGACCTCCCAGCAAATAATTTGTCTAAAAAATAGCTCCAGTCACCATGTCAGGAGAAGAAAGGAGTGATAGCAGTGAAGGAAGCCAAGTACTTGTAAGGCCAAAGCACAAGAAGGGAAGGTCAATAGATTTGAACCCCAGAGCACAGTGGATATTACTTCATCTCCCATGATTCTCACATGCTTTCATAATGTGGGGTGTTTTCAATTTTGTGAGAAAGTAAAATAAGTGCATAGTCACCCTGAACTCACTAGGTTGTTTGTCCTCAAATTACACAATAAACAAGTAAGCCTTGCAAGGGTGGATTTTGAACTATCAGCAGATGCCATCTCTAATGCTACATGTATACCTGCTGTTAGTGAGAAATGGTTCAAGAAGGAAAAGTTGGACATGAGCCATTATGATCCATCTATCAAACCTCGGTACAAAGAGGGATGCAAGGCTATTTTCCCTTTCTCACACTTACTAGAGAGGTATGCACCCCTAATGAAGGTCATCATGAAATACTTTACCTGTGAGGGGAGATACTCCAGGCTCTACTCCTACCATGTCAGATTACTCATGCATTTCACTAGGGTCAAGATGCTTCATTTGCCCTATTACTTGTATAGGAGTATAGATAAGATGTCTTATGTTGTACGAAAAAGAAGTTGTACCCAGAAAATGCATAGTTTTTTCCACCGCTCCTTGATCAAGATGGTGGTATTACATCAGCTAGAGCAAAAAGGCATACCTTGGGATGTGTTCATAGCTAATGAAATATTCACACTCCCATAGCCTCATCATCAGCCTAGTTTACCCTCTTCATCTCATCCTCCTCCCTCCACTCCTCCATATCCTCCTATAGATCATGCCTCGTCATCTACACAAGCAACCTCTCCTCAAGAAAACCTCCCTTCCTCACCTTCTCCTGATGCATCAGAACAGGAAGGAAGTGGCAGTGAGAAAGATAGTGACAATGAGGGTGAAGATGACAATGAGTCAAGCCTAGATGAGGATGAGGGTGATGATGAGTTAAGCCCACAAGAAGAAGAGAACATGGAGATAGAAGGAGATGATGAGTTGAGTCAACAAGAGGTAGAAGACATGGAAACAGAGCAGGGTAATGACAGTGAAGAAAGTGAGGAGGTTGACAGTGAGACTGAATTGAGCATTGATGAAGAGGAGGTAAGCAATAAAACATAGGACACAGAGAAAAAAAATGATGAAGAAGGAGTAGATGATGAAGAAGAGGCAGATTATGATGAAGAGGCAGAGGAGGATGATGAAGAAGAAACAGAAAATGAAGAGACAGAGGTAGATAATGAAGAAAAAGGCAGTGAGCAAGCCAGTGATGAAGAAAACAGTGACAAAGAGGTCAACAATAACAGAGGCATATAATAAAGAAAACAGTGGGAGCAAGGAAGAAAAAAATCATGACATTCATGACATCAATCATGAAAATCATGACAACAGTCAGCTCCATAGTGATAATGAGGATGATGACAGTGTAGAAGATAAAGAGGAAATCAATCTTAATGATGAAAAAAATGAAAGTGAAGAAAGTGTAGAGGGTGATAATGAAAATGAAGATCACAACAGTGAAAAGGCAAGCAGCTGCAATGAAGGACAAAATGAAGAGTTTGATGACAGCAGCAAGGATCATAGCCATGAGGAAGACACCAACAAGACCACAATCACACCTCTTTCATTGACATATCAAAGAGGGCCAAGGCTTGTGTTTGCTGCCTATAAAAGGAAAGGGACCATGCCATCCACCTCAGCTCAACGACTAAACAAAGGTAAACAAAAGGTAAAGGTAGAAGAAGAAGATCATGAAGTGGAGAGGGAGTTTGAAATCATTTAGGTGGACAGTGATGAGGAGAATGAAGCAAGGATCTCAAAATTTCTCATCCAAAACAAAAATTCCCAAATTGAAGACCTCCAAGCACATTTGGATAGGGCCAAGAGTGTGAATGATGTCCTTAACTTGGAGAACAGGAAGCTAGGAGCAAAAATTTCTATTTATGAGGCTAGAGCCATTAAGGCCCAAAAATAATCCCAAAGGGCACAGGTAAAACTAGAAGAGTTCATGGGCACTTATGAAGAGAGCAAGGATGAGGAAGGACAGTCAAGGAGGAGACCTAGAACAATGGGGTTGAAGAAGGCATTGGAAAAACAAAGGGAACAAGAATCAGCCTTAGCAGAAAAACTCCCTCTAGATGAGTTGTTGGCCATGGAGATAACACATGATCGGGAGCCTTGGTTGGAAAGAGCCAACATACACTTGGAGGCTAAATTGAAGAAAGCAAATCAAGATCTTTATCTCCAAAGGAGGATGACCAAGCATTATGTCTGGAGAAACCAAATTGCAAGGGCTAAACTCAATAAGGCCCAAACCAAGATCCAAGCACTAAAAGAGGAAAAAAACCAAGTTAACCTTGGAATTTTGGCACAAGCTTTTCTACAGGTCTCTCGAAACCCTTGAGGCACACATCCACCAAATTTGAGAGAATTTTGATAATTTTTGGTTTTTTTTGAATTTGGGGGCCTATAAGTGCAACACCCCTGGCGCTACGATTTTTACTCAGAAATCCTCAGAGGGAGAACTTGGCATTTTTGGAATCCTCATGCCTAGTACACTATGCTCACCAAATTTCAGAGCATTTGGAGCATTTTTGACCCCTCAAAAGGTCAAAAAACACCTCATTTTCTACCTTTATGCCTCATTTTCATGCTTGACGTTGCGCTCAGAGCAGTTTAGGGAATTTTTCTTTTTGGACAGGTTGCAGGAGCTCAATCAGAAAAAAAGGTATATTTGTAAAGTAGACTCAGTAGGCTTTCCAACGGGCCATCACGGGGCAAATTTTGACATCAGAAAAGGTCACCAAAACTTAGCTGCAAGTGGACCTATTTTCTGCCTGTGAAGGCGCTGCGCTTTTAGGCCTCACTGTGTGTTTTTGGCCAAAAGACAAAAAAACACATTCATTAATTGAAAAATGACATTTTAATGTTTTTTGAGGCAAATCACTCTAAAATTAGGTGCTAGGATTTATTTTGGAATTTATTTCATGGATATTTTGTGCCTTGGGGCTTGCATGGTCTCTTGGGCATTAATGACATTTATGAGTGATTTTGACATTTTCCAACCCTATCTAGGGTTTTTTCCCTCCTTTGCTAAATAAATAGAGCATGAGGGCTTCATTGTAAATGTTGGAATTTGATGACTCTTTGGAGCAATACATAGTTTTTTTGGAGATTGGAGAAGAAATTGGTGTTGTGGAGTTTGTGAACGACTTGTCTTGATTGATGATGGAGAAGGATACTTGCAGGATCCATGAGCTTGGTTAATGGTGATGTGCTTCCATTCAGTTATTTTTTTCTTATGTATCATTGTGTTTCATCCTTATTTATTGCAGTAGGACAAATGTTTTAGACTAAGAAATGTTTTAAAAGGCACCTTAACTCTGTTTGTTCTTCATTTCCTCTATGTTTTCCTCTACTGGGTCTTTTTAGAGAATTCTTAATTGCTCTTTAAACACCCCAAGCTTGTTTATTTCATGAATGGTTTAATAGAGTAGGTATAAAATATTATTTATGGTTAGCGCTACTTGTTTTATGTCTCTAAACATTGTTCTTAAGGTCTCTCTCGAAAGTACCATTGATTAGGTTTGCCAAAGAGGCTATGTTTCGATCATACCCTTTGTCCATGCTTGAATAATTGTTTTGGAGATCTTCATAGCTATGATCAATGATTTTTAGGCGTTCCCTTTTCTTTTATTAAATTTATATTTGTATCTTGAATGTTTTCTAACCTTGAAGGTGAAATCACTAGAAGTTAAATGAGTTTCTCGCCTTCTATATTTCATTGGATTGTATGTCTGAAATGCTTATTTGCTTAAGTTGAATCAAAGAGTTATTGGTGTGCCCTGCCTATTAATTTATTCTTCATGCTAAATAGTGTTGAAGTCATCCTTGTTTTAAGTACATGATAAAGGATTCTTAATTTCCATTTGTCCTACTTTATTCACAAACTTGATGTTCATTTCATTTCACAAAAACCTTGAGAATCCATCTGACCAATGCTAGATTTTCCTTGTGATCCAACCTGATTTACTATTGAAACTTTCTATGAATTTTATTGAATCCATAGCCCAATGACTTGAATATTTCCTCACTCTATCTATTCTACTTGATCATCTTTCCCAATAAAAAAAAACAAACAAACCCTACACTTAACAACTAGCCTAAAATATCCCGAATGCGGGTGTACAGTTGGGCGATTAATGAGACGGGACATGGGTGGGGCAAAGTGTGGAGACACCTGCCCACCCATGACATGGCTTGCAGTCGGTAGATGAACGATGAAAGATGGAATTTAAGACGCGCAGGGATCATTCTTATTGCATTAAGTTGTAATGCTGCTCATAACCAGACCTCCTCTCCTGTTCACACCTCCGCATGCTCCAGCATGCTCCGACCTTCGGCTCTCTTCAATGAGAGATTAATGGCGGGTGTTTTTCGATGCCGTCACAGGCGGGATGATAAATTGGAGTTCCAATCTGGTTTATCTGAAGATCCACATCCATTGAACAATCTACATTTCTCTCTGGCCTCTGGCCTCTGTCTGTCTTCTTCGGCTTCTTGGTATCCTCTCATCTCTCATTCCCTCGTCATTCCTACTGTTCTGCCTCGTATTATGCCCACTGATGAGTCCTCCCCTATGCCTCGCCTGCATCATAGAATGCGTAGCCGTAGGGGCAGCACCAGAGGCCGTCCCCTGCGTGCACCCTCCAGCCCCTCTTCCGAGTCGCCTTCCCTCTTCAGCGAATTTTATGCAGGCCACTATCCTCACACCAGAAGTGGGAGAGGGCGGTTTCATGGTTCTGGCCACCGTTTGGGCTCCCCTGTTCCTCACCCCCCTGCCACATTGCCTTCTCCCATGACAGGCTCAGCGCTTTTCTCCTTTAACTGCTCTCTGAACCGCCCATGGATCACAACTTCAATTACTGTGGTTTTCCATGAAGAAGCCCAGATGGAGGAGAAATGCACTCGTCTGGTGGGCCTATGCTCAGAGAAAGCTCAGCTTTCGAGCCTTCAGGTGGGGATTGGAAGCGTGAATGTGCAAGATCCGGAGGCTCAAGTTCACAGCGCTCGTGATGTGGAGATGGCGCCGGTTGATCCTGGTCCTTCCGAGTCTGGAGCCACTCTTGCCATGGATAGTGACTTGCTGGGAAAAGGTTGGTGCCGTATTGTTGAAGAGCCACCGGATGAGTAGCTACTTCTCTTTGGTTTGGTTATCTTGCTTCGCAGCCCACATAATTGGGCATGTTTTTGTTCATATTGCTATGCTAAAATTTTGTTTTATTTTGGAACTCTGTAAACTCTGCAAACGTCAAAGATATCAATGTTGGCTCCCCTGCGTGGGCATTGCTAATCTGTTCAAGACTGGTTACCCCGACAGTGGGCAGTCCTCTTTTATGTTTTTCTTGACAAATATGCCATTAATCTGGGCAGTGTTTTTGACTACGGTCATGTTGTAACTTTATTCCCTTTGTTAATAGATTAATCTTGCTTAGAAAAAAAAAACAACTAGCCTAAAGTCAAAACCCTAGAAGCAAACAAGTTCACATCCTTTGCAAAAATAGAGAGAACCCTCTCTGAGTCCAGGAATGCTAGGTCCTAGGACTCCAAAGACTGGTCTGATGTTACCATGTGCATTTTATTTCACCAATATAACAAATCACGGGAATCTAACACCCAGAACCAATGAATAGGGTCTATCATCCCCTATCATTTCAGTTGCTACATGCCCTAAGACAAAGAACAAAGACAAATCATCCATGACTTCCATTGCAAGGTTTCCAAGATTTGAAGTATATGTTATATCGCCTATGACCTCACCAACGCAGTCTCTCAAAGGGCTAATTGTGTTGCACATGCATTACCTCCATTCAAAGGTGCTCTACAAAGCACTTCCCGACACTCAAGGATGCATTGGTCAATTGGGAGCGAAATTCTCATTGTTTCGGAATCTCCACATGGCCAATGCCTTCTAGAAGTGTGCATATGCGTCAAAATTTGAATCCATGTGTCCATTTGATACCTATGAGCTTGGTAACATGTCTTGCCTATTATTAGAAATCCATTGATTGTGAAACTACCTTCAACTCATCTATAAATTGAGCATAGATCCTAGTGCTTGAGAGGGAAGAAATTGAGTAGAGAAATGCTGGTGGAATTTCAATTTGAGGATTTGATTTGAGTGATATGCTTTTGGAGAGATTTTCATTGTGATGAGGCTAGGATGATGCTAGAGATGGTGACATCAAATCAATCGCTGGTTGTAACCTTCCCTTCTATCCATTAATAAAGATTGTTGCTTACTTTCCCACATATGTATATGTATAAGCTTCTATTTTTCATATTATGAATTATTATCTGATGTATATGGTTAATGTTTCATTGATTTAACTGAATAACTTGAATAGGCATCTGTATATTGCAATCTCTTTGCTGTTTAGTGTTCATTCTTGCAGGAAATATTTTGGTGATCTAGCTTGGATTTGAAGCTACAGCAAAGCAACAGAAGGAGAATAGGAAGCGCTTGGACCCAAAGTAGGTTTCTTGATCTATTTTGTGTGTTTATTTACTGTTAGGAAACGTATATGAAAAGTCTTTAACTTGTTGTTATAAATGCATAGCACCGCATTTAGGAAAGAATGTTTTATCTGTAATTCATAAGTCCGCATAACAAATTGGCGACTCCGCTGGGGAGTTTACCCGTTTACCCTTCATCCTTGGTGTGTTTTCCTCTATTTATCCACCTAGTAGCATTTACTCTTAAATATTAGGTTTTTTGTAATCAAAATGTGCATTAGAAGTGTGTTAAACAGCTTGAGTTTTTGTTCTTTGCTGCGCCCAACGCATTGTTGAACATGACACAATGCTTTGCAAAGCATTCCCTTCCACTCAGGGGTGCATTGCAACGCACTGTCTCCCGTTAGAGATCGCTTTGACCCTAGAGCCAACCAAATTCCCATTGAATTTTTCATTGCATTTGTTTTCAACATTTTGTTTGCTATATTTTCAAGAGCCTGATGCCTCATAGAGACCAGTGACTTTACCTGCATCTTCCTCCTTTGAAAGAAAAGTTTGTTCAATGTTTATTTAAAGTGTTTTTATTTATCATTGACAAATTAATTTTGAAGTATTTTCATTACTGCATTAGATCCATTTTCTTTTGAAAAGGAAATTGTCATTAAATTATTCATTTCCTATAGGAGAAATTGTAGTTAAAATATTCATTTTTTCTAAAAAGAGAAATTGTTGTTCAATTCCTCATTTCTCAAAGTAAAAGGAATTTGTTTTTTATTGATTTGATGCACTTAGTTTCCTTTTATACATTTACATTAAAGGGTCTAAAAATAAAAACCTGCATTTTCATGTAATGGATTGTATGTTTTGCATAGGAACAAATTAGGAAAGCTGCATATTAGTATGTGCTCTTTGTTGTTTGCTCTCAAATTGATTGCTCTTTCCCTCTAGTAGCTAGGATTTTCATTGAAGAAACTAAAATTGAAAGTTTTCTTATCATTTTAGTTTTCATTTTAGGAATTTCCATCACATCATCGTGGTGAACCTTGAAAGGAAAATTTATAAACAAGATCAACTTAAAATTTACATCAATTTACCTAACAAAGCATTGGAACCATAACAATAACATTTAAAAGGTTTAGGCTAGAGACATGTTCCGACATCATAAAACATAGCAGCTGTCGTTAATTGTCTGCGATACATTCTGAGTGTGATACCTCACTCCACGTACGTAAGTACATCATAGTTCATCCACGTACTTTCGGGTAGATTAGGTAGTGTTATAGTATGGAAAGTATAAAGGGGTGCTCTCACTGTGCGCTTTTGCATCAGACAACGCTAATACAGACTTGGGCCTCCACGTACCTTCGAGTATATTTGGGAGGAAAAATTTAGGTTTCTATCCATCCATAGTGAACTGAGTCGGCTGCCTTGTAAATTGTGATACACAGAACACAACATTCGGGGAGATTGCCTGCCCGTACTTCTTGGTTTTCCAGGAGGTATTTTGTAGTTCACAGTTTCTTGGTAAACCTTTTTCATAGCATTACCCTTTTATTTTGTTTATTTGTTTTTTTTGGTTAAATTAAATCAGTCATCGTGGAAGAACAAAATCCTTTTCCTCGTCATTCGCATAGATTAGCATTGAAATCACCTTTACCATCAGAAGTTACTCCTGGTCGGCGAAGGCGACACCGAAACCAACACTATTAGTACCTCTGGTGAAGCATCATCTTCTCATATACCAGAGTTGGCACAAGTTGTTTCTACAAATCCTGGTTTGTCTACTGTTGTCGAGACAGATTCCTCACAGCTACACGTGGTCACGATCCATCCAATCAGTGAGACCATACATCCCGAACCTGATGTTGTTCAACCGAAAGTTGATCCAGATCCCGTCTCTTCTTTGCCAGAAAATCTGAATCCCAAAGTCGAATGACCAAAAGTTGTTGCTCCATTAGTCATCCCACAATTTTCTGTGGCCATTGAGTCTCCCATATCACACAGTCAACCTCCTGAAATATACTTTGGGCCTGACGACGAAATACTTCCACCTGGTTTGATTTCGATTGAAGAAATCCCACAAGACGAAACACCTTTAACTTGAACCCATTTTGGGGAGGATATTTTCTTATACGAGTCTTTTCCTTAATCACCACCCTCTACTTTTGTTGATCCTATGCCTATTCAAATTCCCGTCGTTTCAAAAGGGTATAAATTTGGTCAAGTAACCATGCCTGAACCAACATCTTCGGTTGGGCCATCTATTCCAATTATGTCAGCACCTGCCCTCACTACCCCGTCGATGTTTACAACTTCACCAGAGTCATATTTACATGGAGGTCCTTTTCATCCATCAGGCTATAAATCTTTATCTGGAATTTTCTCTAGTGCATCTTCAAACCCATGGACTTCACCAATGTCATCGTTTGGTATTCTAACTGGTAAACCTATAGTGAGTACTGAATGTCTTTATCCTTTATATACATCATCAGGGAAATATCAAGTTGGTCCATCTGGGTCTATTCCATCCAGTACCATATCAACTGGACTCCCTGCATTTGAAGAATAGTATTTTTCATCTTATTATCCTCCTCATGCTGGGAAGAAACCTTTGGTCACCCACTTTGATAGTACTCCGTCATTTTTCGGTCAACCTAATGTTGAAATGAATGTTTGTCAATGGCAACCCACTCTGCCTATCCAACCACAAACGATTGTACATTCGTATCAACCAGTTCAACCTGTTACACCCACATCAATTCCACTTGTTAATACATCTTTACCCCTATTACATAATCAAACTGTTGTACAACAATCATTTCAGGCGGGTCCTTCAACTCAATATCCTCAAGTATTGGGCCCACAGACTCCAAATCCTCTGGTTAATTTACAACAACAGCCTGTACTTGGAATCATTTATTCACACGCTAGTTTACCATATTATGGAATGTCACAACCACAAACAGGTTATAATTATCCTCAAACGAATCCAAGTTATTCTAATTTGGGTTATAACATTGGTGGCTAGACCCCTTGGCAGCCTCAGACGCAAATGCCTCAACCTTCATTTCAAAAAGTATCATATCCAATTTTTGGTCAACAACATCCTCAAGCGTTTGCTTATCAAAACAACCCCTATCTGGGTTACCAGCAGTAGATTTCTTATGCTCGTGCTCAAAGGCCTGTTGCCTAAGAAATTCCATCATACCTTGGCTATGCTCAACCTAACCTTAATTGACAGTTTCCCTTTGTTGCAAATTTAGAGTTACCAGATTTAAATCAGCTAACCAATGATCCAATAAACTATGCTCCTTGGTGGCCGGTGATACCTCAAAAATTACCCTCGGATATTCCTAAGTTCAATGGAAACCCTGGGGAAGACCCGCCGACTCATGTTATGAATTATCATTTGTGGTGTTCATCAAACTCCCTGAATGATGACTTTGTTCGACTACGTATTTTCCAGCGTATGCTCACGGGTTTGACTGCAAAATGGTACATTGAATTACCTAGAGCTTCTTTTGATAATTTCACTGCCCTAGCTGCTGTATTTTTGACTCACTTCTAGTTACCCATACGATATGAAACTATAACGGAACTCTTGAATAATTTTAAACAGACTAATGCTACTCACATTTATGATCCTATTCATGAGTGGTGTCGTCGTCATAGAATGGTTAAGACATTTGTTCCTGATCATCTCCTTTCTAAGTAGTTCATTAAGTCCCTGTTACCATATATAATTGAGGATGTGGCTAAGGGTGGTGTGGTCACTGAAGAGCAAGTCATTTCTCGTGCTCAATATTTAGACTTGATTTATACACAGTCTGGCACGCTCTATGAAAAAATTCCAAACACGCTGCGATCTAATTTTACTGTTCCTCCTCAATTAAATGACTCTCATGCCAAAGACGACATGATTGGTACTGCAAGCACACATCATACTACTGCATCTGATCCTGCACCTTCTTCCGAAATCAATGCCGTGTCATTTGAAAAAGGAAAAATTGACAATCAACCTGGAAGTAAGAAAAAAGGGAAATCAAAGAAAAAGAAAACTTTTAACCTGCAGGAAAGATCATCTGATCAATCATCTGGAACTAGGAAACCTCGTTATCGATGCATAATATGTAATGAGGAACACTTTATTCGGGATTTTCCTCACCACTTTGAAGTTTAAAAAATGGTTAAAACTTCACATGCGTCAGCTGTGTTGACAGATCTGCTTTCGAATCCAGACACAAATTTGGTTGCTACGAATTCAGCTTCTAGTTCCCAAGTTCTTATGTTATCTGTCACAAAACCTTCAACAGATATTTTGGTGTCAATGCATAATAAATATTATGGTAGTTAGGTCACTGATCAACCTACTACCTCGACTACGAATCCATCTTCGGAATCGGTACCACCTACTGCATTCCTGAATTGACAATCAAGCCACCGAAGGGAGTCGTTCATAAATCGACATATAATCCTCAAGCAAGAACTGCTCAAAATTATAATATAGTTGAAGATTTGGCTCAATCCCCTTCAACTATGTTAGCTCTTGAGGTATTACAAAATTTTCCCTCCCAGAAACAGGCTTTATTTTCGGCTATTGGTGGAATTGATCCGAATGATTCTAATCTTGTCATCTTTAATCATATGGGCTATGTGCCACAATTAATAGTAGAATTGGCATTCTATATACAAGTAAATGTTCTCAATCACCTTGTTCATCGTACTATTATTGATGTGGGAGCATCTACGTTCATTATGTCTCTAAACTGTTGGAAGTCACTTGGCTCGCCGCGACTATCTCAATCATCAAAAATGTTGAAGGCTTTTGACGGACGTACATATAAGCCTTGTGGTATATTTATCAATAACCTGCATGTTGAACTAGGGGGAAAAACAGTGAATGTTGATGTCAAGGTCGTTAACGGACCCCATGACTATAATATTCTACTTGGAAGATGATGGGTATATGCTATGACTGCAATTGTTTATCCATATTTTAGAATGATCTCCTTTCCATATAAAGGTTCCATCACAGTCATTAATCAACTATCCTTCTTTGCTTCCACTTCGCAGGTAACTGGAAGTGTTCCGTTCGTTCACGCACCTCAACTAGCACTTCATAATATTGGTGTAGGAATCTTAAAGGATTCCACTCTCATGGGAACCTTTTCATTACCACTGTCTGCGACATCGGTAGAAATTGCAAGTATAGAAACCTACTACATTATCTCTTCCACTCCATTTGGCTTAAGGAAGAGTATGGGTGATTCTGAAATTGTTACGTTGTGTTGTCACTCCTAGAGACAACCTTGAGTTGTAAAAAGACCAGTGCCTAGGACATCTTAAATGCAAGGATTTTTTGATATAAATGATAGCATTAGACAATAATATGGCCTGCTTGATATGGACCAATGGTAGAAATTTGGTGATAGTGGGACCAAGCCTTCAAAGATAAACGTAACAACTAGGAATACTTCTAAGGATTCTGTACGAGACTAAATAAGTAGATGTATCAGAAAACTACAAATAATATTGCTGTAAAGAGGGCCGACTATTAAAATGATAAGCAGTTATCAAAATATGCGTAAGCGGAAACTATGAAGGAAGATGGAGTGGGATATACACTATAAATGGGCTTATATTAAAATAAGAATCCATAAAGTGCTTATCAGAAGAATTCTGGAAATGAGTTAGGAAGTGAACAAAATATCATGCCTGAGCAATATTTAAAGCGCTGTAAACATAAATATATGGTACCAATTACGATAAATTCACATCCAATACAAATCACTTGCATTCCAGAACATTTAGATACAAGAAAATGGATGGAAACGAAGTGAACACTCATATATAATCAAATAGGAAGGAGTAAAAACTTTATAGAATTTCATGTGGAATCCTTTTCAACAACAAAACTCTTTATACCAAGTCCCAATGGGTTCTTTGACATCAACTATTCAGATCATACAAAAATACATACACAGAACGCTTTTAGTTGATAGTCTCTTCAAAAATCTGGAACCCTGTATATGTCTTTCCTCTCTGCTTTTATAGCTTCTGATGTTCTATACAAGGAAAGATATTTTGGGAAAATATCTTTTCCGCATGCCTGTATGCTGTTTCAAGTCTTAATAAAAAATCGAAACTGATGATGGGGTGGAATGCCTCCCATCATCTTACAAAGTGGGCTTAAATCCATTTCTAATGGAAACACAAACAACTTACTAACTGAAAGTAAAAATGCAAGAGTGAAATATGAATTTCACTCGAAATTAAAAGTAAAAAGAAAATAAAGTAAGATGCCATGTAGGCCCAATCATGAGTTATCATTGCTTTTGGTGAGACGGAGTCGGGGCTGCTGCTGGAGAAGGCGGTACTATAGCTGTAGAAGAGTTGGATTTATTTTTGGCAGACGGAGTTGACAGGGACGTAGACGCAGTGACTGGAGAACTCGCATGATCACTACACCTATGCCAGATGTCAGTTGCAGGGCCAGGTATTGCAGCGAAAGAATCAACCAAAGCATGTACTTCTGTTAATTTGACATAGTTTGCTTGAGTAGGAAACCATTTGTTAACTTGATAGAGGAGATAGAACTCCTTACCGAGTGCATAAATTATTGTTTCGGCCTTAAGTCGAGTGGTATTCTCAGACAATGTATTTGTCTGATTCATCACCTCTGTCAGTTTGCACTCGTATACTTGTAACGGTTGAAGTACAACATTTGTAGGCTCCCAGCATGATGGGAGGCTAGCAAGCGTCAGTTCAGTCCATTCCATTTCAAACTGTCCCAAACTCGTCACCATCCGTTCCAAACTACCCAGTGCAAGGTTGCGCATGGCTTCCTTTTCCATCACCCTTCTACATTTTGCTACCTCCTTGAATCTGTCTTTGATTCCCCAGTTGGCCAATTCTTCTGAGCTCAAATTATTTAGGAAGGTAATATACCTTCTGGCACTTTCAACCTTAGTTGCAGTGCCTGTATGCCCTTCATGTAGAGTCCTTCTGAATTGACGATCTACAACCTTCTTTTCTTCAATTAAGGTCAGAAAGGCCCAACGCTTATTTACCTCCATGATGATGTCTGTCTAGATTAAGCGTCAGGCTTCCAAGAGGGTGATATTTCCTTTCATTCGGCTCGTCAGGTCCCTAATATTCTTTTCCTATTGTAGCTTCTCTTGTTTCCCCTCTTCTATTTCTTTCTGCAAAGCTGCTACCATTTTGGTATTCTCCTTGAAACAGGCCTCGAGCTCGTGAATATTTTGTTGTGCAACTTGAGCCTGCTTCTCTGCTACCTGAAGGTCAGCTAGTGATGTAGTTAGTTGTTCCAGAAGTGAGCTAGATACTTCAGGAAGTGGCGTGGAGCATACATGTGTATCCCAGCTTCTCTGCAAATCTTCCATCTTCTTCTGGAGGGCAGTCATCTCGCTAGTAATTTTAGCCCTTTCCTATTTCTCCTTAACTAGGGAGTCCGCTAGGTAAACCTTGTCCTTTTCCATCTGGGCTAATTCAGCAGTTTTCACATGTTGAAAACCAGGCATATTCAATTTATGCTTCAGAGCTGCGACCTATTTTTGCAACTTCGAAATGACATGACCCTGAGGATCTGCTTTATCGCTCCCTTTTCCCTTCACAGCCGCTTGAAGACTCTGCAGGTCGTTCGAAAGTGCTCAGGCATTAGTCTTCTCCACCTTAAGGTTCTTGACCACTTGGTTGTACTTGGTTTGCAGCTTCCTTAGGGTGAGAGAGAGCTTCACAACCTCATCCTTCAGCATGCCGCCGAAACACTGAAACAGATTGCATTTATCAATTGGGTGAGCTTGTGACATGTTTACTACCACCTCCAGAGCTCTGTAGCTGGTGGTCCTAGCCTCTGGATCTAGAACCGCTTCAGTCATGGCCATCAACAATTGTTCCTTATCCATATCAAGCTCGAAAGTAAACCGAGTATGATATTTGTCTACATATCCCGCTAATTCTAACCAAAGCTTCTCCCTAATAGTTCTGTTCTTCCCCTTTATTTCGTCCCCCGCCTTAGACCTGTTTACAGAGACGACTTGTGAAACCTTTGAGAAATCAGACGATGACGGACCATCATATTTTATCATGAAACCTGCCTTTCCCTTGTTCGACTCTCCACACAGTGCCACTTTTTCTAGCGACGACTCTTCCTCGACACCTTCCTCATCGTTTTTTCTCTGCCTTTTAGGAGGCGGAGAATCTTCTCCTATGACTTCGGCTTCTTCAACCTGTTTCTTACCTGCTTCTCCTGTTGAAGCAGTGTCTCCTTTTTCCCCTGTCGCAGATGAATCAGTCTCCATCTGTGAAAGAAAAGGCCAGGTATCAATATTACCTCTCCACTCGATGAAGGGTCTATATTCGTGAGCATATGCAATTGATTTAATCTTCCTCCTTTTGTTCGAGATGATTCCTTTTGGATCTTAAGGCCAAGCTTTCCCTTGCCTTAAATCCATATCCTTGAGCAAGGTTTCCATTATGGGGAGGGCATGCCTTGAGTTAACAATAAAGGGGCCGATGGTGGTTGGTAGTTTAAGAATGAACCCATTTTTTTCTGGGGTGAAGTGGAGCTGGACAGCCTTCAAGGTCTGCCAGAGGTATTCCAAGGCGAAAATCTGCATGGCGGGAAAAAATGGCAGTCTGTAAGGGGAAAAATTTGCACCGTAGACCCTGATCTCAGTGTAGTCATCAAATAGGTACCAATCTCTTGTGCTTTCTTCCTCACTTAAATGTAACCAGTTCCTCTACTCAGGAAAAATCGTGGGCGGAGGGTTGTCGTGAATAATAGTATAGGCTATTGTCATGAATTCATTCAAGAAGTTTGAATAACCTACCCCATTAGCCAACTGATGAACTGAGGGGTTCCACTCAAAGACAATTCTTGGTTGAGAATTTATCCTAGAAACCTTTTCCAGATCCAAACCCTCGAACTTGTCAGCTTGTTGGAAGAGGAAGAGGTAGAACACCATGGAGCAGAAACAAAAATGGCCGGTGGCCGGGAGGTCTTGAAACTGGGTTTGGATGGCGGAGGCCAAGAAACCAAGGATATCCAAAACAACACCTGATTATGACATTAACCATAAAAGGGCTACACATTCCTTCGAGACTCGCTCAACCCCCTCTATACCCAGTAACCCTGCAATGAGAGCAAGAGTTGGTTGAAGGTTTTCCTTGAATGTATTCAGGGGCACCGAGTCTGAAGACGGGAAAGCTGTAAGGCGGGAGTTAGAAATAGCAGCGATGAAATCACTCTGCTGCCTCCAGGGTAGCTTGGAAAACTGACGAGATAAAGATATTTTAGTGAAACTGATATAATTTGAACTGGGAGGATAACAAAGGGCTTTCCTGATGATCTCAGGAGATATACTAAATATCTTGTTCCCTTGAGTAGATAGGAACATATCTCGATGCTCATCATAAGCTTCTCTGAGCCAACATATCAATTCCACAACTGGGTAGATGGGCGGAGAATTTTGGTGGTATAGTCCCGATGAAACAACTCTGAACCTATCCCTATTTTCTAAATGTTTCCTCAATATGTCAGGCTTGACACTACTGATGAGGAAAGGGTATTGTGGGTCTCGAATGTGGGTTTGCATGTCTGTGAATGGCTCAGGTCCAGGAGCAGCCCTGGACTCGTGAACTTGAGGGGTTTCGGGCTCCAAATTCTTAATCTTTATTTTACACATGACCATTATGAAAAGTGAAAAGCAGAAGGAAAATTAGACAGTGAAAAAGGGATAGAATACCTGTGCAGTAAGGAAAATGCTCGGGAGAAAATGACGCAGGGAAGTTGAAAGCGACTTGGTAGAACTGGTACTGGGAGCTCGCACTTTGGCTATAGATATCTTGTAAAAGAAAGTATTTTACCATAGTGAGCACAGAACAGGGTTAAACGGGTTTAGATTACCCAAAAACGAGGCTAGGACGACACTTGTAGGGTTGACGTCATAAGGACGTCGACATTGGGACACGTGGCATCTGGCTATTGGTTATCAGAGTTTGGTTAGGTGTTGTTGTAATTGCTACAACACCACCCAAAATTTTGGGTATATTTAAAATTTCGGGTCCCCCTACTCGCTTAGCCATTAGGGTTTTGACGCGGCCTGTAGTCATTGAACCTTCTCACCATCATGACGAGATTCTTTTGCCGCAGCCACGCCATGTGTGGGAGGATCATCATGCATACACTCAAATGGAAACTTCTCTGTGCATTAAATATATTCATTGGAAGCCCTTTCATCATGGATCATTTAGGCATTCTGTTTGGATACTTCACCAAGCTCATGTAAATTATTTAAGGGCATCATTCTATATAGGGTAACTGTGAACTAATTGATGTTATAATGTTTCATACAGGTCAATCCCATGGATGATATACTCATCAATGTTATCACCACACCGAGGGAAATAAACAGAAGCTAAACAACGAGGCCACAGCGGCGAAACAGGAAAATTTCATCCACATGCCCCCTGCCCATGTGGGGATGAGACTTAAGGCTACCGTCTAAGACCTCGTTAAGGCGGATGACAAGGATGCACCAACAGGTGAGGGGGGGGAGAAAGTGAGTAGCATTGTTAAAATTAGGACGGTGTGGTACATGTTTATCCAAATAAAGAATCAAGGAAAGAACTCTTCATGTTGTTGATGCAACACCATTTTTCACCGATGAAAATTAGATACTTAGGATCACTCCATTGGGAAATGTTCGTACCTTTCACCATCATACATGAACCAGAAGAATTTGCTACATTTTATCAAATCTAAGCTGAAGGAGGAATCAGACGAGGTAGTTATATTCCGGGATGGAAAATATTTCACCTTAAAGGAAGTTTTTGAAAGCCCCACAAGATACCAGCTCAATGTTGATCTCCTAGATGTACGAGCACAAAAGAATACATTTCACCAATTTGATAAGTCTATTCTAAAGTAGAACCCATGTGGACAAAGTAGACTCAAAATATTTCCCTAAAATAAGACAATCTCATTCAAGGTTGTTTTCTTGTTGCGCTGTCAAAACAAGTATGATCTGATCCAGAAGCAAGTGAATGTCATATGGTAGAATATGGGATATTTGTCTATGAAAGGAAACAAAGCGAATAGAACCAGTCGGCAAGTAGTTTTGTTAGCAGTGAGATATACAACGAAACTTCCATTTGGTTAATTCAGTCTCCTTGACTGTACAATGTGTACAAATGGATAGGACTCACTCCATATCTTCTAAATATTTTGGATAACATGTTCATTCCTCTCTTTGAGGTTGCAGTTGGTCCAAGTTCTCATCCTCAACTACGCATCTTCTTGAAACAACTGTTCAGCTTCGATATGGTAGATGATGTAAGTAAACCTGAAAGGCGTCCCACAAAGCATATGCTAACCCCATCTTAGTGGACACATCATTTCAATCCTGATTGTTCATATTATCCTTACTATTGCTATGCAAATTGGTACACACGAAAGGAATGACAACAATTAAACTTCGTCCTCATTATGGCAAGGCTAGTGATACTAATCACCTGGAAGCTGCATTCCTATTTCACTCACAATATTGTGCACGGAAATAATCTCAGGAAGCCTCCTGCTTTGCAATATTTATTTTAGCTTTCCTATATTGGCGTGGACCCATGTTTCCCTTTCAATAGGCGATCCATTGCAAATCCATTTGGAAAAAGAACCTCTTGTGGTGAAATACAGTGTTGCTGTTCAGATTTGGAAAGCTCAGTGCTCGTGACCTTTGTGAAAGTGCGCACCGGCCTGGATTCCATCATCCGTGAGAGTCTCATTGGGATGGAAGGAAATAATACATCAAAGGCCCATCCCACATACATACCAAAGCCATAGTAGAGGACAAAGGGAGGGCTCTAATGACTACGCGTTACAAAAGTTTGTGAAAGGTCGTAGGCTAACATAGGGATGTGTAAGTAAGTGAATAACGTAGGAGTTCGGAATTAAAAGCCCGCGTCCTAGGGAATGTCAAAGACAAATAAGAGCATTAAGAAACCTCCCATATAAATAAAGTTGGCCCGCTGATCCATATTGTTCAGAGAAAAGAAATCGTTTGTTTTTTTAAAAGGCCACCGAAATTATCATTATCCTCCTTAATGTGTTGCTGGAAGCACAGTATCCACGTCTCGAAAACCTGAAGCACTGTAACATGTGACTCCAATGCATCGGAGGAGTTACGATTAGAACTCAGGCTCTAATGACTACACATTACAAAAGGTTTTTGAAAGGTCGTAAGCTAACAAGCAAATGTGTAAGGAAGTGAATGACGTAGGATTTTTTCATTAAAAGTCCACATCCTAGGGAATGTCAAAGACCAAGAAGAGTGTCAAGAAACCTCCCATTGAGATAATTTTGACCCGCTGGTACATATCAATCGGAGCAAAGAAATTGTTTGTTTTGTTAAAAGGCCACCGAAATTATCATTATCCTCCGCAATGTGTTGCTGCAAGCACAGTCTCCACGTCTTGAAAACCCGAAGCGCTTTAACATGTGAATCCAATGCATTAGAGGAGTTATGATTAGAACTCAGGCCGGAGTTGGTTTATATCGCACAGTCACACATTTTGGAAGGGATCCACAATATGGCATAAGCATAAACCTGTAAATTGCGCACCTTATTGGAAGCCCGAGGAAACACAGTCGTGAAAACATTGGCACGTAATGAATTCCTGTGCGTTGTTGCGACTGCTTTGAGGTTGCGACTGCATGAGTTAATCTTCATTTTTCAATCCATGTCTACTAGAGGCCTGTAAGAGAAGGAGGAGGCTTATTTCATGATCTAAAAATGCAACTACATCAAGGACGCAATGGGTTGCTAGGTCGCGAAACAAGTAGGGTGAATGAGGATGTGACTGGGTTGGAGTTGCGACCCTGCGAAATGTTTGAGGTCGCATCTCACAGTAAGAGCAAAATCGTGCAACCCCTATGAGTCGTTGAGTCGAAAAAATATGAAGCAAATGAAAAATGTGACTTGGTGGTAGTTACGACCCTGCGACCTGTTTGAGGTCGCATCTCACATGAAGAGCACAATCGTGCGACCCCTCCGAGTCGCTGAGTCGCAAAACTATGAAGCAAATGAAAAATGCGACTTGGTGGTAGTTGCGACCCTGCGACCTGTAAATTTCATGCTCTGCGTGTACACAATGAGAGAGCCTTCCAATGGTGTCTGGGGAAGGAGCATGACGGGTGGCATCACCGTGCTTCCAAAAACATCAAAAGTGTCAACTTGCTGGCTCGTGGGAAATTTTCAAGGGCGTCATACTTGCCTTACCAAAGGTTCTCGATACAGGATTAAGAAGTCAATGTTTTGCTGCCAAATTTCGATACAGGGTCACGAGGAAGGGGTTGCAAGAAATCCTATTGTTCCCTCATGCCCAAGGAAGATTTAGTTAAGATCCCCAGATGTCACTTGCATTGACCAATTAAAAGCCCAATTTTGAAATACGTTGCATCACAGTGGGAGCTGAGTGCAATGTCAACCTTAGACCATTGTGGTCGTGGAAGAAGCGGTGTTTCATAAAATGTGTGTCTGTAATATGATTGTAATTAATGCAAATGCATCGTCGGTTGCGTAACAAAAGGCAGTGGAAAACTTAAAGATATACCTCCTTTATATGGTCGTTGGATTCCTCTTTGGAGGTAGTCAACAACCTCAGCTGGTCTAGAACTTCAAGAGTCAAAGATGTGGAAGGACCCATCTCATCAACGTCCCTCCCCTCATTCAGAACTAGTCATTATTTATTTTCACCACTGCAGAAAGTCATTTGGTGGACTTAACATGAAAATTATGTGCACTAAGCCCTCAATGAAGTGTGAGCAGCAGTTCCGTGTCTGTACCCGCATTTTATAAATTCATCTCTACATGGGGCAATGTTTAGAGGGGATTAAGGGGCATCATGTCTCATCAACCAAGCCACCCTTATGAAGTAACAACTACCAGAACTAGTTAAACTACAGATCCACATTTGGCACTCAGTCCATAGCGATACCAATGGACATTACACTGATTGAAGAGGCACAGGGAAAGCCTACACGAGCCATTATTTCTGATGACATAGTGGCACAACACTTGACCACACAGGGGTGGAAGCTTTGTTTGCACGGAAAGCCAAAGTCTTTCCCAGTAAGCAAAGAGGTCCTTTGCAGAGTAAGTGGATTCTCACGAATCCCCAAGGCACTCACTCTAAGCTCAAAGGCACCTGGTCACATTCATGAGATAGAGATGCAGGAAAATAAAGCTTGCCGCGAAGCCCAGAGATCACCGAAAGAACGCAAGTAAAAAATTTCACAAGGTCGCAGGTCGCATATTTGCTCGAGGTCGCAAGTCGCGGATTGACCGAGGTCGTAGGTCACAGGTCACGAATTGACAGAGGTCGCAGGTTGCAGATTTCTCGAGGTCGCAGGTCGCGGATTGACCAAGGTCGCAGGTCGCGGATCACCCGAGGTCGCAGGTCATGGATTTCCCAGGGTCGCGAGTCGTAAATGGACCAACTCGCAAACCAGCCCAACAGTCGGGAAGACCAAGAGTCAAGGGGGAAACTCAAGAGTCGTCTCAGTCTATATGTACAACTTGGAGAAAAAGTACGAGGAATTTTTAGCTCGACAATGAAAGCTAGTATGATAGAGGAATTGTTGCTAGAGAGTTAAAGGCACTTAGCTCTTGGTATGAAGTAGAAAGAAGGGCAGTGAGGCTAGGGTTTTGCATCATGCTTTGAGATGAACAACCCATGTTCCACTACTGGGTTTTAACGATTTGTAAACATGTATTTGGTGTTGCAGCAGAATTAATAATATATTCTCCTTCCCAGCACTGATTCACGTGCTTGTGTGTGGTGATAATACTAGTTGTCTAGTACTTCATTA
Source organism: Pinus albicaulis (assembly GCA_034641835.2). Taxonomy (NCBI): domain Eukaryota; kingdom Viridiplantae; phylum Streptophyta; class Pinopsida; order Pinales; family Pinaceae; genus Pinus; species Pinus albicaulis. The sequence goes on along the minus strand of CM076583.1, from coordinate 1,283,515,911 downwards.
TGTTTTACATTTGCTTTCATGCATGTCATCGGTTATGAACTATTTCTCAATGGTTATATGTATGTCTGCTTTTGGATTAGTGTTCATTTGTCCTTGCCACGGCGGTAGTCTATTGTGAACTACTTTGTAGTTAACTTTTGGCGTGTTTTATTTCATATATGTTTGACTGGTTTTCGGCTCACTGATCCCAGTTACGGCACATCCCCCTTTTATTTTTGCTGCTTAGACTTGCTTGCATCTTTGTTTATGGTTCGTTAATCTTGGGCTGATTTTTCTTTGCTAATTGGTCATTTCATCTTCGCCTCTGCTCCATCATCTTCTCATCCAACAACCAAGAGTGGAAACAATCATGGCGGCAGCCGAGCCCACATACTGGATGGGGCTCCTATCCCAAACAGTGTGAGGTCTAATTGGGACCTTTCACCAGGGAGACCCCCTTGTTGTCGGCAGTACAATTTTTCCCGTCAACAAATTGGCGCTAGAAGGAGGGCCAGATGAAAAGCTGAGCCCTCAGAGCTTGTAGTTAATCTCATATCTACGATGGCTCATCCCCAAATCATTCTCCCGAGATGTTTATCAGATTTATTTGGTTCTCGATGCTCAATCCCCGATGAACCTATGTATCACTTGTCCCAGTTAAAATTCGATGGTGAAAGCAGAGTTTCCATAACCGATCACATTTCGGATTTCTGTGAGTTTTGTGAGTGTTACGAACTTGACGATGAAGAGTTGTCTTGCGTACGTTTCTCCCTCACTCTCGAAGGTGTCACTGAGAAATGGTGCCACACATTGCCGGCAGCTTCCATCCATTCGTTCGAACAGCTCGCCGGTGAATTACAACAAGATTTTCACAGGTACTATTTTCAAAATGTATTAACAAGGTTAAATGAAATCAGAATGGAACCTCAAGAATCTATAGAGGAGTTTTATATCAGGTTTGTTCATTTTTGTCTTGAGTTCCCTAAAAGGGACGTCGTGGACATATTTAATTGAACAGTTTCGACTGGTGATTTTCTTTTCCCTAGAACAATTTCAATCAGTAACTAAGCCTATTCTCGGTGTTTGTTATGATAACCCTCAAGTTTCCCGTTGTTCAGATTTTGTCCCGGAATCTTTCGCGGACACTGTCAAATCGGAGCTTGAAAAGCATATTGGCCTAACATCTCTCCCTGTCAATGAAACCTATCTTGAGTCCACTGAATGTTTGCCTGGGTACGATTCTAAATATCATCCTCATACTGATAAAAAATGAGTCATGTCCCGGGAAAAGTTGATTTCCCTACAAAATCATTGGACCATGATGGGAATATGAAATCATTGACCTCTCCGAATGACACTGATATGAAAATGGAAGTCCATGTATGGTTGATACCCCCGCATCTGAATCGTTTCATCCCTTATTCCCTGATTTATTTTATGAGTCCGCCACACCTGTAATTCCTTCCAGTCATTTAAAATTTTCTTATACTAGTGTTGGTGACAATCATAAGCACACAGGTGGTGTTTCACAATCACATTACGAAATTGACGAGTCTATTATGCTTGATCTTTTTCATCCGCAATATTTAACCCAAGGGGAGCCTAACATGTCAGGAACCCAACCTGCCCAAATTGATGGCTCCAATAATCACTACTTATCTGAAACATTCTCACTCACACCACCGAGAATCATCATCAGCATTCACCTGTTGACCACACGAAGCCACCGAAATTCGATGATCCGCTTTGCGATGATTCAAGGATCCATCAGGAAATCGAAGCAATTCAGCTTCTGCTGGCTGTTACCTCAATTTCTTATGTTCCTAATGAGACCCCTCAAACAAGTCCAACTAGGGTTCCTCAAATTAGGGTTTCTGAAATGACGATTCCCATGTATCACATGCCTCTCAGCATAACTGCGTTGGATCTCAGCTCATCCGAGCAGGTATTCCATTCGAGTGATCTTTCCCTGACCACAGATCTCTCTTACCTAATGGCCGGTATGCAACAACCCATATACCCTAATTTTTTCACTCGAAGGGAAACACCGACCATTGTCTCTAATATTTCCAGTGGTTTCCCAGCCAATACCAGTTACACTCAGGCGCAAGCGTGTGATGTTCGGCAAACCTCTCTACTGCCTAAAATCTTCTGGGCAATTCATCCCATCCTGGGAAATCTAAAGAACCTGATACATTGGATTTTCAATTTGTCAATGCGCAAACATTTGTCCATATTGATATAAAGCCCACTGATATTTTTCCAATCACTACAATTGATGATCACACCCATTCGTCATTTAATCTCACGAAACCATATAAGTGTGGAAGCCCCCTACTCGAAGGTCTGGAGCTTGTCTAGGACGGTGAGGAATGTCGGCCTTCACTGAAGGTTGCTTCGGATCCTCGCATTCTCGACAAAACCCAGGGACAACTTCGAACCAGGGCTTTCAAAATTAGGGTTTCTGCAAGTGGATTCGCAAGCATCTCAAATTCACATGGAAGATGCCTATTTTTTGGGTTCTATTAAAGTGATCATCCTCAAAATCATGATGAGATTCCCGGATGGTTTGACTAATCCTATCCAATGAATATACCTACAAATAGGCAGTGTATTTCCCCGCTTCCATCGGACCTAAGGTTGTGCATCGATGGATGTGTGTCATTTATTAATCATTTTAGATTTCAAGTACCTATGTATATGTATCAAGATGAAAGTGAAATTCAACTAGCACAATCTATTCTGGCACGTTCTCTGGTAAGTAGCCATGACCTTCTTTCTATTGCACATGATCTTTAGGCAAGTCTTGTTGTTGGTGCATGATTTTGTATGCTGGCTCTGATTGCAAACATTGTTGTTCTTGTAGGGTGGGAACTAATGCGGTGGCTGCACTAGAAATCTGATTTCACATAACCCGAACGCCTCTTTGGTTAAACTAGGGTTTTAAGTTTAGGCTAGCTAGGATCTCGAGGTCAGTATTTTATGCATTATATTTTTCCATTTATTTTTGCACTCATGCTTTTTCAGTTTTCTTATTGCTGCATAATGTCCGAATAATCACTGCATGTGCTTTGCCTTGTTTTCCACCTGCAACTAGTTGATCTTTCTCACACATGGAATTGCATTGCGTCATAAGCCTCGTCTATGGCATCGTGTTGTACACATTCTTACTCACATCATTTGCACTAGTTGCTGAGATAGCTTAGAAAATTCCCGTACATTGCATACCGCTACATGAGCCCTCATTAAAGCCGAAACCTTCAATCCCTCGATCCCCTGACTAGCCTCCTTGTGTCTCCTTGTATATGTTTGAAGCCAGGTAGGTTGCCTTCACCTATCCACACGCATCGAAACCTTGATGATCTTTCACGTTTTCATGATAATAACTACTGAAACAATAACTCCATGGTTTGCGTGAGGTTGTGGTGGTTACCTCAAGAGGCAGCTTCTCTCAGAACAAGCCATCAAAGCTGCATTCTCAACATGATGAGTTTAAATTCATTGGACAGGGAGATACGAGCCAGTTGCTTGTGGGGAACCCTAGCGAGTTCGAATGGCCTATATCTGTAACCTGAGCCTTGTGCCCAAAATAGTCTCAAACGTCTTAATGATCTGTTTTGCACGTTTCACCTGGGGTGGTAGGTAGGATGTGAAGACTTGGAATGAGGGAAAACCTAAACCAGGATATCTTTCAGTTTCTGTCAAACAAGAAACAACCTCTCTTGCCCGTAAAATATGTCGGGATCCCTCATCCGCCCATGCAAAATAAGTGCCACGAGCACATGAAAATAAGTGCTGCAAGCACATGAACAAATGAGGGTAAAGGATTGAGAAATGCTTCCTGCATAGAGAGGTAACACAACAACTCTGCCGGGGTACTCACCAGGCTTGCTGGTAGTGGAGCAACATTTATGATTTCTTGAAGTGACTCCGCCGGGGTACTGTCCAGGCCTGTTGGTAGCGGAGCAACACCAGAAAATTATTTTAAAAATTCTAAATAAAATAAGCCCGCTGCCTTGCTCTCTACATCATCAACCAACCATTGGCATCCGTGAACTTCCTCCTTGACGCGTTTTGATTAACGAGACCTAGCTGGGGCATAAGGATTGGGTATATCTAAAAAGGTAAAAATAATACATGGATACCCTCAGAACTTGTTCAATATTCCCTTGCATCAATACCTGGACTCAGACTTTTGTTGGGGTGTTGACAGAGATTCTGGATTCTACTAGTGGTTCACCAATTGTTGTAACCACTACAACACCACCCAAAATTTTGGGTATATTTAAAATTTTGAGTCCCCCTGCTCGCTTAGCCATTAGGGTTTTGACCTGGCCTATAGTAATTGAACCTTATCACCATCATGACGAGATTCTTTTGCCGCAACCACGCCATGTGTGGGAGGATCATCATGCATACACTCGAATGGAAACTTCTCTGTGCATTAAGTATATTCGTTAGAAGCCCTTTCATCATGGATCATTTAGGCATTATGTTTGGATACTTCACCAAGCTCATGTAAATTATTTAAGGGAATCATTCTCTATAGGGTAACTGTGAACTAATTGATGTTATAATGTTTCATACAGGTCAATCCCATGGATGATATACTCATCAATTTTATCACCACACCGAGGGAAATAAATAGAAGCTAAATAACCAGGCCACAACTGCGAAACATGACACTTTCATCCACATTCCCCCTGCCCATGCGGGGATGAGACTTAAGGCTATCGTTGAAGACCTCGTTAAGGCAGATGGAAAGGATGAGCCAATAGGTGAGGGGGAGGAGCAAGTGAGCAGCATTTTTAAAAGGAGGACGGTGTGGTACATGTTTATCCAAATAAATAATCAAGGAAAGAACTCTTCATGTTGTTGATGCAACACCATTTTTCACCGATGAACATTGGATACTTAGGATCACTCCATTGGGAAATGTTCGTACCTTTTGTCATCATACTTGAACCAGAAGCATTTGTTGCATTTTATCAAATCTACGCTGAAGGAGGAATCAGACGAGGTAGTTATATTCCGGGATGGAAAATATTTCACCTTAAAGGAAGTTTTTGAAAGTCCCACAAGATACCAACTCAATGTTGATCTCCTGGATGTACGAGCAGGAAAGAATACATTTCACCAATTTGATAAGTCTAGTTTGAAGTAGAACCCATGTGGACAAAGTAGACGCAAAAGATTTCCCTAAAACAAGACAATCTCATTCAAGGTTGTTTTCTTGTTGCGCTGTAAAAACAAGTATGATCTGATCCGGAAGAAAGTGAATGTCAGATGGTAGAATATGGGATATCTGTCTATGAAAGGAAACAAAGCGAATGGAACCAGGCGGCAAGTGGTTTTGTTAGGAGTGAGATATACAGTGAAACTGCCATCTGGTTAATTTAGTCTCCTCGGCTGTACAATGTGTATAAAGGGATAGGACTCGCTCCATCTTTTCGAAATATTTTGGATAACATGTTCATTCCTCTCTTTGAGGTTGCAGTTGGTCCAAGTTCTCATCCTCAACTACACATCTTCTTGAAACAGATGTTCAGCTTCGATATGGTAGATGATGAAAGTAAACCTGAAAGGCGTCCCACAAAGCATATGCCAACCCCAGCTCAGTGGACACATGATTTCAATCCTGATTTTTCATATTATCCTTACTATTGCTATGCAAATTGGTACACACAAAAGGAATGACAAAAATTAAACTTCGTCCTCATTATGGCAAGGCTAGTGATACTGATCACCTGATAGCTGCATTCCTATTTCACTCACAATATTGTGCATGGAAATAATCTCAGGAAGCCTCCTACTTTGAAATATTTATTTTAGCTTTCCCAGATTGGCGTGGCCCCATGTTTCCATTTCAAAAAGCGATCCATTGCAAATCCATTTGGCAAAAGAACCTCTTGTGGTGAAATATAGTGTTGCTGTTCAAATTTGGAAAGCTCAGTGCTCGTGACCTTTGTGAAAGTGCGCATCGGCCTGGATTCCCTCATCCGTGATAGTCTCATTGGGACGGAAGGAAATACTACATTAGAGGCCCATCCCACATACATACCAAACACATAGTAGAGGACAAAGGGAGGGCTCTAATGACTACGTGTTACAAAAGTTTGTGAAAGGTCGTAGGCTAAAAAAGGGAGGTGTAAGTAAGTGAATAACTTAGGAGTTTGGCATTAAAAGCCCGCATCCTAGGGAATGTCAGAGACAGAGAAGAGAATTAAGAAACTTCCCATATAAATAACGTTGGCCCACTGATCCATATTGTTCGGAGCAAAGAAATCGTTTGTTTTGTTAAAAGGCCACCAAAATTATCATTATCCTCCGCAATGTGTTGCTGCAAGCGCAATATCCACGTCTCGAAAACCCGAAGCGCTGTAACATGTGACTCTGATGCATCAGAAGAGTTACAATTAGAACTCAGGCTCTAATGACTACGCATTACAAAAGGTTTTTGAAAGGTCGTAAGCTAACAAGAAAATGTGTAAGGAAGTGAATGATGTAGGATTTTTGCATTAAAAGTCCACATCCTAGGGAATGTCAAAGACCAAGAAGAGCGTCAAGAAACCTCCCATCGAGATAATGTTGACCCGCTGGTCCATATAATTCGGAGCAAAGAAATTTTTTGTTTTGTTAAAAGGCCACCGAAATTATCATTATCCTCCGCAATGTGTCGCTGCAAGCGCAGTCTCCACGTCTCAAAAACTTGAAGCAATTTAACATTTGACTCCAATGCATCAGAGGAGTTACAATTAGAACTCAGGCCGGAGTTGGTTTATGTCGCACAATCGCCCGTTTTGGAAGGGATCCACAATACGACATAAGCATAAACCTGTAAATTGCGCACCTTATTGGCAGCCCGAGGAAACACAGTCGTGAAAACATTGGCACGTAATGAATGCCTGTGCGTTGTTGCGAGTGCTTTGAGGTTGCAACTGCGTGAGTTAATATTCATTTTGAAATGCATGTCTGCTGGAGGCCCGTAAGAGGAGGAGGCTTATTTCATCATCCAAAAATGCGATTGCATCAAGGACGCAATGGGTCGCTAGTTCGCGAAACTAGTAGGGCGAATGAGGATGCGACTGGGTTGGAGTTCCGACCTTGCGACCTGTTTGAGGTCGCATCTCACAGTAAGAGAAAAATCATGCGACCCCTCTGAGTTGCTTCTGCCTTCCCCCTGCAATCCTTGATCCCCCCGGAAACGCTTAGCACGACCTTCCTCTCTTGAATGTTTGTAACTCAGGCGGGTCTCGCTCTTATCCAGCTATCTTGCACATATCTACTTCTTTATTTTGGGTAAGGTTTCACAGCAAAGTTTAAAACTCTACGTCCTGTCCCCTTTTATATGCATTTTCATTTACATCGACCCACTCGCTCCTTTAAATAATTCTCCCCTTTATTCTTCGGGTGATACCCTTTTTGAAGTTTCTTAGGGCGGTGGTGAATGACATAAAAACACGTTGGATGAGTTTTTTCCACCCAGCCCTATTGATCTGGAATTGTAATGAATATATCTGGATTGAGCTATGAATCCGAAATTAGCATCGCCGATTGTCTGGGTTGATTGTTCCTTATATTTTGGTACTGCATCTGATCCTTTTTCCTCAAATTTCTTGATAAATGAGAATATTTTGGAAACCATGATGTTAGAAGGAGAAACATGGGAAGATTATCATCATCGTTCCCATATTCTTGATTATGAAGAAAATTATCTTAGTGAACTATATCACCCACCGATCAAAAATTTCTTTTCGAATTCTTTACCTATTAATGCAATCGCTTCCGAGCGAAAATTTTCAAATATTGAAGAACTATTTCTATTGATATTTCGACCAAACCTAGCATGGTAGAAAATATTCATGTTGGCATGTCTTGTTCTCCATCAGAACTTGAAACATATCGCTCTCTATTTCATGAATTTCGAGACATATTTTCCTGGTCTTATGAGGAGATGCCAGGTATTGACACTAGTATTGTTGAACACACTATTAATATGTACCCTAATGTCAAGTCAGTGCGTCAACGCCTTCGTCCTGTTCATCCGAAGAAGGCTGCTACCATTAAATCATAAGTTGAAAAAAATTTGCGTGATGGTTTCATATACCCTGTTCCGCTAACTGAGTGGGTTTCCAACATCGTTCCTGTAATGAAAAAACAAGGAACCATCAGAGTGTGCGTCGATTATCGGGATGTTAATCTAGCTTGTCCAAAAGACAACTATCCTACTCCCTTTATTGACTAGATTATTGACGATTGTGCTGTATGCGAAATTTTTTCGTTCATGGATGGATTTTGCGGCTACAATCAAATCAATATCCGCCTAGAGGATCAACATAAGACAACATTCATCTATCCCTGGGGCACATTTTCTTATAGGAAATTATCGTTTGGTTTAAAGAACGCCGGGGCTACTTTAAGAGAGCAATGGATTATGCTTTCAATGACATCAAACACATTGTTCAACCATATGTAGATGATTTACCCGCACATTCACGAAATCAGACTGATCACCCAATGCGTTTGAGAGCCATCGTTTTATGATGCCGGCACTACAAAATACGCCGCAATCCACATAAAGTTGTGTTTTGTGTTGGGTCTGGTCGTTTGATTGGATTCGTAGTCTCAAAAGAAGGAATTAAAATAGACCCAATGAAGGTCTAGGCCATTCTTGATTTTCACGCGCCATCAAATTTACTTCAGATATAGAAAATTCAAGGAAAGGCTAACTTCCTAAGGAGGTTCATACCCAACTACGCTTAAATGGCTAAAGGATTTACTCGACCCTTGAAAAAGGGGGTTCCCTTCCATTGGGACCAAGTTGCACAATCTTCTTTTGATGCTTTCAAGGATACTCTTGTCCGGGCGTCATTAATGTATCCCCCAAATTATTAGAACGATTATTTATAATATATCGCTACGACTGATACGACCATTTCCATGGTATTGGTCCAAGTAGAAAATGGGATAGAACATCCGATCTATTATTTGAGTCGTAATCTCAATGACATGGAAGTTAAGGATTCGTACGTAGAAAATCTTGCCTTGGAAGTTGTTCAAGCTATCCAAATATTTCGCCACTATATCCTATTCCAAAAGACCATTATCGTTTCAGAATGCAACCCCATGAATTATATCTTATCACGTCAATTTCTGGGGGGCAAGTATTCAAAATGGATTTTCATTTTGCAAGAATTTTATTTGGAATTCATAAAATCCAAGTCAAAGAAGTCTTTATTTTTGGCAGAGCTTCTCTGTGACCTTCCCTCTGATAGTACTTCTACTACGTCAGAACCATCAATTCCTGACGAGAGTTTGTTTCTGATAGGATCATCTGATCCTTGGTATGGAGATCTTATCATTTATCTCCAAACCCAAAATTTTCGGCCTGATACCTCTCGCTTTGAACAATGACGTATTTGAAACCAAGGAAAATATTATCTAATCGTCAGTGATACCCTTTATCATCGTGGTGTCGATACTATTTTAGGAAGGTGCCTCACTCATGAGGAGGCTGAAAAGGTTTTAAATATGGTGGAAATTTATCTGGAAACATTACCACCCAGAAGATACTCCGCGCTGGTTACTTTTGGCCTACTATATTTCGCGACTGCATCCTCGCGATCAGAAGTTTTCATGCGTGCCAGATTTTTGATCGTAAAATCCGCAAACCACCAGCACCAATGCATCCTGTTGTCTCTTGGGACCATTTTCGAAATGGGGTATTGACTTCATGACCTGTAACCCTCGTTTATCTGGGGGGCATGGTTATATTATTGTCGTAGTAGACTACTTTACCAAATGGGCCAAAGCAATGCCTACATTCAACAACACAGGACCGATAGCTACATTTTTTTTCTGTAATCATGTTATTGCACAGTTTGGGGTCCCATAGGCTATAGTTACAGATCATGGGAATCATTTTCACAACCACATGATGACTGAATTGACTGCCAAGTTAGGATTTTCACATGATAATTCTACTCCTTATTATCCACAATCAAATGGAAAAATTGAAGCTATCAAAAATATTCTTAAACGTATGCTTCAACAAATGATAGGAGTTCATAAAATATACTGGAATTTGATCCTATACTCGGCCTTGTGGGCGTATCGAACCTCGGTGAGGAACGCAACCAGATTTACTCCTTTTCAATTGGTATATGGTCTGGAATCTATCTTGCCTATCCAATGTGAAATACCGTCGTTAAAAATCATAATCGACTTGTTACCTAACACCTCAGAAGAAGAAGCGCATGAATCCCAATTGGCCAATGAAGCACATAAGATATGTATAAAAGAGAAATACGACGAAAATGTCCAGGCTCGTATTTTATCAGAGGGCGACTTGGTCTTTATTTATGATCAAGAAGCTGATGTAATAGGTACAAGGAAATTTGAGCCATTATGGCATGGCCCCTATATTGTCAAAAGAGTTCTTGCTAAGGGTTCCTATGAGTTGGTGGATTACGATGGAATTCCGTCGGCGTAGCCCTGAAATGGGTTGTATCTAAAACGTTACTATGCTAAATCATGAGCGTAATGATGTTTTGTATTATATTGTATATATATGCTTTTGATTTGCATTCACTATCTTAGTTTGTTTTTAGAGTTTTCTTGACGTTAGTAATCCGTTTTACATTTCATCGCAGATGTCTGAATATTTGGAACCATTTTTTGGATATGCTGATGGTGCTAGTCGTAGTACGCAGAATCTATCCTCTGCAGTGTGGGCCGTTTTCGCTCCGAACGATGAGTTAGTGAGTTTTCGAGGGATTTGTATTGGAAGATCAACAAAAAATATTGCTGAGTATAACACTTTGATCAAACTTCTCTCTGATGACTTTTCATTACAACTTGTGGTATTACAACTTACTAGTGTTTATACTGTTAGAAATCCAACACTGCATCATTTGTTCCTAAGAGTTCGACTTTTGGAAAGAAACTTTGATTTTATTCAATATCAACACATTTCTAGAAATTTAAACACATTGACTGATTCTTTAGATAATCAAGTTTTAGACAGACATTTGCAACACATGCGAATATACATTCACATAATTGAATAATATTACACAATAATCACAGGAAAACACTGAAATCAAATAGATAGATAGTCGTAGGTTTTTACAAAAAAATGTGCCCAAGACACATTGGTCATCTGAACTCAAAATGTATGCAAAATGTCGAAAGTAAACTAGTGATGCTCATGGAAACATGCTATAGATCTAGCTATCCTACACAGTAACCGCATCCAGCGGTTAGGAATGCCTATAGTGTGGTGTTGTAGTCGCATGGGTAACTCTTCGATCTAGAAATCCGGAATCCTGAAGGTCAAACCCTTTATGTGCTGCCTAAGTGCAGTCAGAGTCTCAACCATGTCTAAATCCCGAGGGAATGCTCTCCCGACATCCCTCTCTGCTGGCTCATCTGCTCCATGCTCTAGTTCCTCCACCAGTTGAACTCAACCAACATCTGCGTTACATCAAAAATTTAGTTTAGTCTTGGGAAAACATCAAAAAATACAAAAAAATTGTATAAACCTTAGGAAAATAAAAAACATGGTCAAACAATTCTTACTTGTTGCACCCCACTGAGCGCCTTCCGGTAAGGGTAAGTTTGGATCTCCTCGGAAATAGACGCCTGCGTATGCATATTCATTAAAGGGGAAAACCTGTCACCTGAACTAGGCAAAGAACATAGTTGAGAACACAATGGTCAATTGGAATGCATGCCTACCCATTAGTTCTACCCATCTATGCATCCTCAGATCTCTAGGGTTAGACACACCTAGTGTCACATGCTGAGGCTGCATCAGCGGAATCCTCTCTAAGGCAAATGAAATGAGGATCGAACCATAACTGAAGTTCTTCTTCCTTAATCCATTTGCTTTGTTCAAATTTTCCTTTATTTTGGAAAGTATAGCTTTAGACTAGTTGAAAACTGTTGGCTCCATGCACTCTAGCGCATACTTCATATATGATCTATTCGCTACATGTAGTGTGACGGTGCCGAAAAGTTTTGCGATCGTGAAAAGAATGGTTCTGAAAGGAAAATATCGAACATTACAGATGTTTATCTTCCCATATTTGCTTGGCTCTACCCCTGGATAGAAATACTGCAAAACATAGTCTCTCACTGTCTCTCCTCCAAAAGCAGACCCTAAGAGGGAAATGGGAAATCCTCTCCTCGACAAACCTGTGAGAAAATATACATCCTCCACTGTAATGGGAACCAATTTTTTTCCTAATGTGAAATGCCTCGATATCTGGATCCCATGTTCGAACTAGGAACTCCAAGATTTCTATTTGTTGCCTCATCCTTGACAAGCGAAAGTACTTTAACAACCCACAATCTCTTAGAGCTCTTACTGTACCGGGATCATTTAGGGAAACTATATTTTGTTCTTCATGCTCTCTTTCTCTCCATGTAATCATCATTATAGTCAAATGAAATCGTGAAACATAACCATAATACTCCCTAGACTCCTTTCAATGCAAAAAATTAGACAAATTTTGGGCATAGTGCAAGCATAAAAATGGAGATTGCGCCCAACGCAGCCTTGAACAAGGGGCAGTGCATTTCATATGCAGCTAGACTTCAATTCAGGTGCTCTACAATGCACTTTTCGATGATCAAGGGTGTATTTTCCTCTTTGGAAGAAAAATTTACCCTAAGGGGCATGAACCTGGATCAAATGATGATGAAAACCGTCCACAGAATCGATCACAATCAGCAGCTGAAGTTCGGGGGCAGAAACAGGTTCAGAGCTCCAAAATGCAAATGGTAACTATTGAATGGTAAAAATGAATAGTAAATCTCTTTTTATTAGTCATTTAATTATTTTCAACGAATATTTATTTCTATGACTATGGTTTTATTATATTTTTATCACGAAACAGGTATTTTTAATCCATTTTATGTTGTTCTGAACAGGTTTTACAACTGATGAACAAATTGGTTGTGTAGATTTATTTAAAGAATGATTTGACCACAAGGCATACCTTTATCCTTATTTTTTGAGCTTTGTTAAAAAGGAAAAAGGACTTGAAGCGCACTTTTATCTCTTTTTCGAGCTTCGATAACAGTGAAAAAGGAACCCCTGGAGTCTTCTTTTAGCTCTTTTCAGACTCCAATAATGTGAAAATATTTCCAAGCACTTGTATTTTCGAGCTCATAAAGGTAAATGAATTGATATCTACTCAGTATAAGTTTAACTCTTTTCCGGACTGAGATAAATTATTTACGAAAAAGGAATACCTTAGTCAAACATGACTAAAGAGGTTCTCTCAGATATTATTTTACACTTTTTTGGATATGAGCGAAAACTTTACGAAAAATTACTTATGGAGTTTTTTTTCATCCTCTTTTTCAAACTCTCTAAATATGAAAAAGGACCAGGCTATCACTGTCGTTAGGCTCGTTAAAACATAAAATAGTGACGGGCTTGTCGATCATGGCAAGAATCGAGTTTCATTCATCGCTAGACTCATTAAATTATTAAATAGCAATACATTGTTCGCCCGAAGGGTTGAATTATAGATCAAGCATATGTTATCCTCCTCAAGCTTGTTAAAAATTAAAAGAGGTACTGGTCGACAAATGACTGGGGAAAATTTGGGAAAGTGAAAAGAACTTTTTATGGTAGCAGGTCACTCTTGAACATGAGACTTCACTCCATCACTATGACTGTTTGGGTTGGGTAATATTTTTGACGGTTCATTCATACTTATGTTTCATCATACCTTCACTTTGGTTTTGGGTCAATGTTGCCAACTCATCTCAGTGTCGCCGATATGTTCAAGAGAAGTCATCCAGTGAATACTCATCATTATGCAATACTCATAAAATTTCATTCTCATGACAGTCATCCATGAAAATTGCTATATCAAGTCATCCTTTGTCTCCGAAATCAGTAACTCCCGTTTCGCAATAAAGTGGCTTCCTGTCGATGATAAATCATCATCCAGGAAGTTCACTTTGAAACATCATATTCCAGTACCATGAGGCTTGTTACAACATCGACAAGATCCTCGCTTCTGGACTTTTGACCGAAATATTTTGTTTGGCATTCGACATCAAATCATCTATTCACACCTTACGAAATGTATTGCAGGACCTTGAGGTCCATTGACATCAATGGTGGTTCTCTAGTGTTTGTTAACATCTCACATCATTGGCTCGTAATCAAACAATGTCTTACCATGTTTGACTACAAATCATATATTCGCATGGTTAGACTTGTATCCGAACGATCGAGTGAACGAGATAAGAAGACCCCAGATCTAGTTTCAGCCATCCGGGATGCGTTTTTAGGATTGTTTTACACATCATATGTACGGTGACCTTACATACATATCATCATCAGAACATGGGCCTATATCTGTAGGCATGTCTGTATTGGGCATCATTCCAATGTAGACGACTTTCTACACTATGTACATGTTATTAGATAGTTTATGTGTTGAGCATGGGAATGCCTTCCCTCAACAATTCATGATCAAGAGGATAGATCATGATGTAATGTATTGTAAGGTTGATGCAGGTCGCCACTCTGCTTCAGATCCAGCCCATCACAGTGTAAAGAATCTCATTCAAAAAAAATTGTTATTATTATTCTGAATTCATGCTTTAGGGGGCAATCTGTTATAGGTGAATTTGGGCATCATTCCCAATGACTTGTTTAAACTGGACATCATCCCCAGAACCAATGAATAGGGTCTATCATCCCCTATCATTTTAGTTGCTACATGCCCTAAGACAAAGAACAAAGACAAATCATCTATGACTTCCATTGCAAGGTTTCCAATATTTGAAGTATATGTTATATCACCTATGATATCACCAACGCAGTATCTCAAAGGGCTAAGTGCATTGCATATGTAGTTACCTCCATTCAAAGGTGGTCTCCAAAGCACTTCCCGACACTCAAGGATGCGTTGGTCAATTAGGAGAGAAATTCTCATTGTTCTAGAATCTCCACATGGCTAGTGCCTTCTAGAAGAGTGCACATGTGTCAAAATTTGAATCCATGTGTCCATTTGATACCTCTGAGCTTGGGAACATGTCTTGCATATTATTAGAAATTAATTGATTGTGAAACTACCTTCAACTCATATATAAATTGAGCACAGATCCTAGTGCTTGAGAGGGAAGAAATTGGGTAGAGAAATGCTAGTGGAATTTCAATTGAGGATTTGATTTGAGTGATATGCTGCTGGAGAGATGTTCATTGTGATGAGGCTGGGATGATGCTGGTGATGGTGACATCAAATCAATCACTGGTTGTAACCTCCCCTTCTATCCATTAATAAATATTGCTGCTTACTTTCCCACATATGTATCTATATAAGAATCTATTTTTCATATTATGAATTCTTATCTGATGTATATGGTTCATGTTTCATTGATTTAACTGAATAAATTGAATAGGCATATGTATAATGCAATATCTTTGCTGTTTAGTGTTCATTCTTGCAGAAAATATTTTGGCGATCTAGCTTGGATTTGAAGCTACAACAAGAGCGACAGAAGGAGAATAGGAAGCGATTGGACCCCAAGTAGGTTTCTTGATATATTATGTGTGTCTATTTACTGTTAGGAAAAGGATCTGCAAAGTCTTTAAACTGTTTTTCTAAATGCATATCACCACATTTAGGGAAGAATGTTTTATCCGTAATTCATAATTTCGCATAACACTCTGGGTGCCTAATCTGAAAATTTAGTCCACTGATTTGAAAGAGTATGGTTAGGCCTCTTAGTTGCAACTGACGGATCTCGATTCCAATGGTCGGTTTGTCTGCTACGATCACCGGAAGATTTAGGGACTTTTCTCCTCTCTACATTCACCACAGCTACACTTGCAAATGAGTCAAATTGGAGGGAAAATGCCTTATTAAAAGAGAAACTTTGAATTTTTATTTCTCCAGCAGCGACCAAACCGTAGCTCAGTTTGAAAAACCGTTAACACCTTTGGAAAGCTCTCACCGAGCTCTCACATGGGTATCCTTTCATTTTTTGTGATTTAATACTTCACCCGGATACATTTTTTTCAAGAAGGCTCACTTCACCACTCCTTAAAATCGAATTTATTCACTTGCAACACTTGTACTTGGGGCAACACTTTGCCTTCATACTTGTCCACACTCGTGTCGATTTTTGTCATGAGTAACCATCTTGTACTCATGTTTTTATGGTCCCCACCAGGCTTATTTTGTGTGGCAGCTGTTATCACTCAGGTTTTCCTAGAAGTTGTGTAAGAGGAAAGTATACCCGAGGTAACCACAAACCAACCTTTTAGATGCAGAATCTAGCCAATATGCATCCAGAGAGGGCTCTCTCTTTATGATTTATCTTTGTTCTTGAATGGTTTTAGGCTAGTTATAGATTCAAATTTTGTTTTGGGAAAATGGTGGAATCCACAAACTAAGGGCAAGGTTGAGGGCTTTCAGTCCATTGGGCTATGGAGTCAAAGGATGGCTTTACTGGATTTCTATTCTACGCACAAGATGGCTTTACAGGGCAAGATAGCTAGACAGAGAAAAATCCTTAAAATTTAAAGTGGATGGGATGATCTTGAAGGGATGAAAGGCAGCTAAGAATCTTTCACCATGTTCAAAAGAAAGAAATGAGATGACTACAAACAAAGAGCAATGAAGAATTCTTTATTATAGTAATCAACAATGTTTAAATTCGCGAAGCAAGAGCATTTAAGAATTCATGCTTATAACTAATTTAGAAGAAAACATTAAGAACAACCACATTTGAAATCAGAGTACAATTAAGCAAATTCTGATTCAATCCTTTATGTAAATTATTCAGAAATGGATATGATGATATTATAAACTAATATAAAATTTCAGACAAATGGTAGAAAAACTTATTGAACTGTAGTCCAACACATGAATCCTGCAACAAGTCCAGTGCTTTAAATCGTCATCCAGTAAGCCACGAAAAATTTCTCCAAAATGCTTTTATTCCGAAAATCTCAATGTTACAGCAAAGTAATAGAATCCACCCCCAAATGCTTCCAAGAGTGGAGTATTTATACAAATTCTAAACTAAAATATCTTGAAACAAATATCAAAATTGGTTCACAAATCTCTCCAACTATTTTACATAAATAGAACTTAATTAAAGGACACTCAAACTAATGCATCTATTTGGCACTATTTTGTATGGATAGGTGATGACAAAGAGGAGAATTTGAATTTTATCCAACTCTTAGTTGATGATGAGGCATCCAAGTCACTAACTGCTTCCTTTCTTTGTGCAATTCTGCTCCAACAATTCTGCAAACTTGGGGTCCAATGATACCTTGTTATTTCTCAATCCGTAATATATATGTAAAAATTGAAAGAGGTTATTGTAGATAAATATGTTGGTGAGATACACCTCTTTCACTTTCCTAAAATTTCTCTCCAGCTGTGCGCAATAGGCTCTGCAAAAATATGTGTAAAACAGAGTTTTACAGAGTCTGAAAAATAGCCTCTAAAGATGTGCATGTATCTCTCAGTATAAAATCACTGTGGAAAAACTGAGATAGGTTTTTGTAGATGGGTCTCTTAGGAACAAAAACCTCCTTCCGTTTTGTAAAATGTATTTCTAATTGGCCACAATATCCTCTGCAAAAGGATGACTTAACAGGAATTTTCTGCAAAAAGTGCTTTCCAACATTGTTTAATATTTCCACAAACATAATGGCTGTTAGAAAAGTGAGAGAGGTTTTTGTAGATGGCCCTCTTAAGAACATAAACCTCCTTCAGTTTTGTAAAATTCATCTTTTATTGATCACAATAGTTTCTGCAAAACTATGACTAAAATATGCAATTTCTGCAAAAATGTTCCTTCTTGTTATGTTTTTTCATCTTTTTACTTTCTTACTCTTTTGACTGTTTTACTTTCACTTTAGAAAAACCTCAATATTGGTGAAAGTATTATCATCTCTTTTTACCATTTTACTGCCTTCTGTATTTACTTTTACTGTTTACCTTTGACTGCTCTGTAACTTCATTTTAACTTTCACTGACTTTTACCTGATACACTTTAACCACTGATACTCTTTAGCTGTTATGCTTTCTAACCTCTGTTTGAATAGATTTGATAACAATCTCAGAGTAAACAAATATTATGACTAGTATTAAGACTGTTTATCCAAAGATGTGATCTTCTGATCACCTCTTCAGGGGACAACCGAGTAGATTTTTCAAGCAATTCCCCAATGGACAAGGGAGTGAGGTTTTGACCAGGTTCAAAATGGAGCATCACATTGATAGCTTGGGGAGTAATGGGGAAAAGAACACTCTGGTCAGGGGATATTACAGCTCTTTGAGTCGGATCATAGTTAGAATGGCAATAGTGGATTATTTCTGGGAAAGAAATGACTGAGGGGATGAGATATCTCGGGAGATTGGATTCCCACAACCCTATAAGATCTTGCCCCTTTGAGTATTCGTCTCTGCAGCGACAATAACTCAATAGGGGACTTTCATCAAAATGCAAGTCTTTAATTTGGAAATCTTTATCTACCAAAGGTAAATATTCCAATTCACGGTGAGGAGCATTCAGTGGAGTGATATTCAAAGCTGCCGAGGCCTCCATTTTGGTTCTTGTGGATTCAAAATGGAGGTTTTTGGTTTTCCTCACAGGCCGGGCGGGATTTCTAAAATGAAGGAAATTGGCACAATTTGTTGGTCCAGGGAACAATTACACAGTTTTAAAACCTCTGGGGAAGACTCAGTGATGATTTTTAATCACTATTTCAGCGAAAAAATAAAGAGAACTGAGTTTTACTTGCAGTCGGGGCGGAAAAGGATAAATACTTGTTTTTAGAAGGAGGCTGGTTCTTTAACAGGTAACAGGTGATGGTGGGACTGTACTTGAACACGGGCGCAGCGGAATCTTGGAGTGAATCAGTCAATTACAGTGGAAATTCGAAAATCGCAGCAAGGAGCACTATCGTTTTCAAATAACGAAAATAACAGAAAAACACGGAAAAATGGCTTTATTTACAAGTTAAAAGGGTTTTTTATTTTTCCGAGGAGTGACGTCATCGACGTACGGGCTGACGTATGCAAGGTCGGGCGGTAAGCGGTAAGCGGTAAGTCCCCGCACCGCTTTTGGTCGAGGGTGGTATTAGTCGGGAGGGCAGCGATTCCACAAAACGTTGGCCACGTGGATGGTGGACTTTTCAAATACCACCCATTCCCCGCTGGTTAACGTTCTCACAAAGGATGGGTAGCGGGGTTCACGTGGATCGTTGATCTGCGGAGGGTTGATCCGACGGCTGAAGCGATGGGGGAATAAGCGGAGGTTTCAGATGTGGGCCCGTCGGGCTTTAAAACAGTTTAAGGTTTAATCTAATCACCCCGGGCGATATCTAATAGGCGGAAAAGGTTATTAACTAGTCCTGATGACTAATTAATCCCGTATGCGTACAGAAAAGGGTTGCGGCGGGGTTTAGTTAAGTGGAATTCCAGGTGGACAATCCACGGTGGCACGAGACTTTTCCAAAGTTTTATTTGCATTTTTGTGTTTAAACATACATATTGCATGTTTAAAGTTTTTGTATATATATTTTATTATATGGTAACCAATAAACATTATTTAATTACCATAAGGGCGGAATTATAATATAAAGATATATTTAACCAAAGGGCTTATAAAGCGGGGTTTTTAATGAATTTTTGGGAAAATAATTACTTTGGTTAAACTATATAATATAAGGGTTTTTGGGATATTTATAAAAAGGGAGTTATATACTTAGGATAAGGTATTTTATTAGGGATTTAGTACAATAGAGTTAAATGTAAATATAGCAAAGGACAAGGAAACTCAAAATATTTTTGCACATCTAAGAAAGTGATAACTTCTGAAGTAAATTGCAATATCTTATCTTCAACACTTAAACTTAGAATAGCAAGTTATCTTGAGGGATTTTTATGGAATTTTGCATGAGTTTCCTAAGTAAAATAGGATTTTACTTAGGACAAAGTTAAAGATGGAAGATTATAATGATGGGTTATCTCAAGTACTTAGGCCTTTTTTGATCATTAGGCCGAGGGTCCGGTCCCTCCAGAAGTCAAGGAAATGCCTTGAGCCCCTTTGATCTCCAAATACCTTAGTGCTTTGGGGGAAATTAGTAAAACTTTTGAGGGGAAAGTGATGAGGGAAGTTAATGAGTTTGACTTTGCTTGCTGTGATTTTCCAGTGTATTTCCTGCTTTAGTACTTTGTGATGAAAGTAAAGGATCAAACATGTAGCAGCATCATTCATCAGATAACACTTTGCAGCACCATCTACCTACCCTATCTACTTAACACTACCATTTTCTCTTCTTTATTAGGGTGCATTTAGACTTGCAAACCCTTTTCAATCTTTTCTTTTTACAAGGCAAATCTATCTAATTTTACCCTTATTACATCCGAGAGCTCAGATTAAACTGTTGAGCACCTCTTATTAACTCTACCTATCTACTTATCTGCCAAGATTAAACTGTTTGGTCAGATATTTATTCTCTAATCTACAACATGAAATTGAAATATGAGTAAGCCAATTTTAAACAGTTTGACTTATTCATGAATTGTGGCAAAGGTTTGACAAGCTGCACACAATTGCTTTATTACAAAAATGAAATAGTAGTGGCATTTGGATTTGCACACTTTCCTTGGTCTATTTTTTGTTTGGGGTTCATTTCTTTCACTTTTTTGACCACTTTATTTTTCTTACCCTTTGATTTTTCTTTTAGGGTATACCCTCTTTACATTTTTTAAATTTTTTGACTTTTTTGGTTTTTCAAGAATATGGAACACCTTTGCTCAAGAAAGAAGGTTTGAACATATTCCGTAGTTCAATCAAGACAATCATGAAAAATGACACCTATTGGTATAGGAGTCTAACAGTGGCTCCACTTGGGGATGGCTTTTCCTTGTGAAAAGTCAAGAACAGCAGGTCAGATGCCTCAAAAATGTCTTCAGTCTGAACATGTAATCTCCTTCTTCTGGTAGCTTTATTGTATATATGATGGTGCAACTTCTGAAGCTTAGGGCCTTCTCCTCGGGCTTCAACTCCAGTAAGTTACTATCCATTCAAAACTTAAAACTTTGTTTCCCAGTTGGAAATCTTCTGCATTGTTCCAATCCCAAACATGCATTTGCTGTGGTTGAAAAATCTTTAATTGAATATAGTCCTTTTTCTGCAACCTGAAACCTGATCTGAAACTAAAACAACACACAAAAATTTTCAAACCAACTTAATGAAAAACTAGCTGAAAATTGAAAAACTAAAAAATGCTCAAAATTCTGAGCTTATTAGCACTCATTTACCTACTCTAATCTACTAAAAATCTTATTGAATCAGGTAATACAAAAATGCCAATGAAGCCAATCAAGTAGATGTAAAAATAAATGGATAACTTGATTGCTTGTGATCAAAATTGGAAGTATGTTATGATCATGTGCCTTTATAATAAATGATATGATGTGTAAAGGCCACTTTTGATGTATTTGATCCTTATAGAGAAAACATGTTTGCAAATTTGGGCTCAAAAGATTCTCCATATAATCTAATATAGGATCAATAAAAGCATGATGTATGTTATTTACTTCTAGGCCTTCAATGACTAATTGTTCAATTGAATTATGAATATTAGTCCATGAACTTATTTCTTCAGTCTTGTGTTTGAAAGAATAATCATCTTCAATATGCAAGTCATAAGATAGTACAATTTCCTCTTGCTTTGGAGAAGGAAGATTTTCAAAGAATTCTTTAGGATTTCGGAAATTGTATGACTGAATTTGAGAATGCAAAAGTTTGATTTCATTTTCATAATTTTCAGAAATTATTTTGAGAACACATATTTTTAGTTTAGGAGAATATTTTCTTGATTTCAAAATAAGAAAGAAAGCTCTTAGAAAATCCTCATCAAACTGAAGTTCTAATATCTCATCCCTCAAAATAGCTAGTGATTGTTTTGTGAAATTATCATAATTATCATCATACTGATCGTATTTAGGCAAATCTTCAGAATAAGGAATGTCATTAACTATAAACATTCGATCAGCATATTTCTCTTCCAACAATCCCAATATATCTTGATTAGATTGGTTGCATTCTGTTTGAAAATCATTGTTTTGTTCAATAGGCGTGATATCAAGCAATGGGCCTTTTTGGGAAGGTAGAATAACATGAGCATCAATTTGTTCTTCTGTCCCTTCATGGATAAAAACCTTTGTACATTCATCAATATTAGAAAAAGTAGAAACAATTTCTTCATTATGTAAATATTCTGAGGATGGTTGCATGCTTAGAAGCAAATTGATTTCTTCTTCGGTGAGGGGGGGTGGGAATCTCTGAATTCTTATATTGAAATGACAATTGTTTTTTCCCTTATCTAAAAGTTGATCATGATGTTGATTATTGTCTTTAACTCCATTCAAAATATTAAATGAAACATCATTTGTTAATACAGAGGGGTTTTGTGGATCTTGATTTATCTCCTGACTTATTTCATCTTTGTTTAACTCCTCTTGATTATTATGATATTTAACTTGAGAATGAAAGTTTTGGACTTCTTCTAATAAATCTTCAGGAGACCAATTTGCAAAATATCCATCAATATTTTTAAGGTAATGTATAAGATCTTCAGCTTGATCACAACAATTTTCAGCTAATGATAAAGATGGAAAATCTTCTTTGTAATGCTCATAAAATACCTTATGAAAATCTTTTAGAGAAAACAAACTTGCAGGTTTGAGAGCTTCATACCATTCCCTTGCTTTTCCTTCTAAGGTTCCCATGAATATCTTCATGAGGCAATCCTCATGCCAATCACCTTTCAATCTTGATGAGTGTATATGAAATTTAATGAGATGTAGTAAGGGATCATCAATATTCTCATCTTGAAACATGGGCAGATTTTCACCCCAATTTACCTTCGGTAGTTTGTGTGGAAATCCAGGTATGTGATCTCTGCTCATGGGAGCATATCTTCGTTTTATTCTTGGATCATCTTGAAAATCAACCATAATGAAAGGCCACTTTATCTGTACAACCAAGTTAGATCTTTATATAAAATACAATACATATTGAATCTTAACGAGAAAGAACATAATGTCTTGGATTAAGATCCAAGTTGAAAGCCTGATCTTTCCATATTGTTCTTCCAGGTTCATTCCTCCAGTGGAGTCTTGATTGTGAAATGGATTTGGAGTCGCCAGGTGGATGATTTTAACCTTTGTGTGTCTGATCCCTGTCCACCATCATAGATCAGATCTAAACATGTAAAACAATTCTGAAGAGAAAGTTAGTTCTTAAGGAAACTAAATTTTTGTGAATTTTCAAAACAACTTCTACAAACTCTTCAAGAAATTTAAGATTTTTAATTAAAATTTTCTCAAAGATTTATTAAACTAGAGAGTATGATTAAACATTTGAAACTAAGGTTCAATGTATAAGCTAAATCAGAGATAGACTGAAGCAGCTTTTATTTACTTTTGCAATTGCAAAGCAAAAGCAATTTCAAAGGCTACCTGGCTGATCTTCAGACTCTGTCCATAGCTTATAAATCAAACAATAGTATCAATAAAATGATTCAGATCCCCAGTATGGTCGCCACTATGTTATCACTCAGGTTTTCCTAGAAGTTGTGTAAGAGGAAAGTATACCCGAGGTAACCACAAACCAACCTTTTAGATACAGAATCTAGCCAATCTGCATCCAGAGAGGGCTCTCTCTTTATAATTTATCTTTGTTCTTAGAAGGTTTTAGGCTAGTTATAGATTCAAAGTTTGTTTTGGGAAAATGGTGGAATCCACAAACTAAGGGTAAGGTTGAGGGCTTTCAGTCCATTGGGCTATGGAGTCAAAAGGATGGCTTTACTGGATTTCTATTCTAAACACAAGATGGTATTACAGGGCAAGATAGCTAGACAAAGAACAGTCCTTAAAATTTAAAGTGGATGGGATGATCTTGAAGGGATGAAAGGCAGCTAAGAATCTTTCACCATGTTCAAAAGAAAGAAATGAGATGACTACAAACAAAGAGCAATGAAGAATTCTTTATTATATTAATCAACAATGTTTAAATTAGCAAAGCAAGAGCATTTAAGAATTCATGCTTATAACTAATTTAGAAGAAAACATTAAGAACAACCACATTTGAAATCAGAGTACAATTAAGCAAATTATGATTCAATCCTTTATGTAAATTATTCAGAAATGGATATGATGATATTATAAACTAATATAAAATTTTAGACAAAGGGTAGAAAAACTTATTGAACTGTAGTCCAACACATGAATCCTGCAACAAGTCCAGTGCTTTAAATCGTCATCCAGTAAGCCACGAAAAATTTCTCCAAAATGATTTTATTCCGAAAACCTCAATGTTACAGCAGAGTAATAGAATCCACCCCCAAATGCTTCCAAGAGTGGAGTATTTATACAAATTCTAAACTAAAATATCTTGAAACAAATATCAAAATTGGTTCACAAATCTCTCCAACTATTTTACATAAATAGAACTTAATTAAAGGAAACTCAAACTAATGCATCTATTTGGCACTATTTTGTATGGATAGGTGATGAAAAAGAGGAGAATTCGAATTTGATCCAACTCTTAGTTGATGATGAGGCATCCAAGTCACTAACTGCTTCCCTTTTTTGTGAATTCTGCTCCAACAATTCTGCAAACTTGGGGTCCAATGATACCTTGTTATTTCTCAATCCGTAATAGATATGTAAAAAGTGAAAGAGGTTATTGTAGATAAAGATGTTGGTGAGATAAACCTCTTTCACTTTCCTAAAATTTCTCTCCAGCTGTGCGCAATAGGCTCTACAAAAAGATGTGTAAAACAGAGTTTTAGAGAGTATGAAAAATAACCTCTAAAGATGTGCATATATCTCTCAGCCTGAAATCACTGTGGAAAAACTGAGATTGGTTTTTGTAGATGATTCTCTTAGGAACAAAAACCTCCTTCCGTTTTGTAAAATGTATTTCTAATTGGCCACAATATTCTCTGCAAAATGATGACTTGACTATAATTTTCTGCAAAAAGTGCTTTCCAACTTTGTTTAATATTTCCAAAACCATAATAGCTGTTAGAAAAGTGAGAGAGGTTTTTGTATATGGTCCTCTTAAGAACATAAACCTCCTTCAGTTTTGTAAAATGAATCTTTTATTAATCACAATAGTTTCTGCAAAACTATGACTAAAATATGCAATTTCTGCAAAAATGTTCCTTCTTGTTATGTTTTTTCATCTTTTTACTTTCTTACTCTTTTGACTGTTTTACTTTCACTTTAGACAAACCTCAATATTGGTGAAATTATTCTCATCTCTTTTTACCATTTTACTGCCTTCTGTATTTACTTTTACTGTTTACCTTTGACTGCTCTGTAACTTCATTTTAACTTTCACCCTGACTTTTACCTGATACACTTTAACCACTGATACTCTTTAGCTGTTATGCTTTCTAACCTCTGTTTGAATAGATTTGATAACAATCTTGGAGTAAACAAATATTATGACTAGTATTAAGACTGTTTATCCAAGGATGTGATCTTCTGATTACCTCTTCAGGGGACAACCGAGTAGATTTTTCAAGCAATTCTTCCATAGACAAAGGAGTTAGCTCTTGATCAGGTTCAAAATGTAGCATTGTATTGATAGCTTGGGGAGTAATGGGAAAAATAACACTCTGGTCAGGGGACATTACAACTCTCTGAGTGGGATCATAGTTAGAATGGCAATAGTGGATAATTTCTGGGAAAGTAATGACTGAGGGGATGAGATATCTCGGGAGATTGGATTCCCACAACCCAATGACATCTTGCCCCTTCGAATAATCGTCTCTGCAGCGACAATAACTCAGAAGGGGACTTTCATCAAAATGCAAGTCTTTAATCTGGAAATCTTTATCTACCAAAGGTAAATATTCCAACTCTCGGTGAGGGGCATTCAGTGGAGTTATATTCAAAGCTGTCGGGGCCTCCATTTTGGTTCTTGTGGATTTCAAGACGGAGGTTTCTGGTTTTCTTCACAGGCCGGGCGGGATTTCTAAAATGAAGGAAATTGGCACAATTTGTTGGTCCAGGGAACAATTACACAGTTTTAAAACTTCTGGGGAAGACTCAGTGATGATTTTTAATCACTATTTCAGCGAAAAATAAAGAGAACTGAGTTTTACTTGCAGTCGGGGCGGAAAAGGATAAATACCTGTTTTTAGAAGGAGTCTGGTTCTTTAACAGGTAACAGGTGATGGCGGGACTGTACTTGAACATGGGCGCAGCGGAGTCTTGGAGTGAATCAGTCAATTACAGTGGAAATTCGAAAATTGCAGCAGGGAGCACTGTCGTTTTCAAATAACGAAAATAACAGAAAAACACGGAAAAATGGCTTTATTTACAAGTTAAAAGGGTTTTTTATTTTTCCGAGGAGTGACGTCATCGATGTACGGGCTGACGTATGCAAGGTCGGGTGGTAAGCAGTAAGCGGTAAGTCCCCGCACCGCTTTTGGTCGAGGGTGGTATTAGTCAGGAGGGCAGCGATTCCACAAAGTGATCGCCACGTGGAAGGTGAACTGTTCAAATACCGCCCGTTCCCCGCTCGTTAAAGTTCTCACAAAGGATGGGTAGCGGGGTTCACGTGGATCGTTGATCTGTGAAGGGTTGATCCGACGGTTGAAGGGATGGGGGAATAAGCGGAGGATTCAGGTGTGGGCCCGTCGGACTTTTAACATGTTTTTAACGTTATTTAATCACCCCGGGGAATATCTAATAGGCGGAAAAAGGTTATTAATTAGTCTTGATGACTAATTAATCCTGTATGCGTAAAGAAAGGGGTTGTGGCGGGGTTTGGTTAAGTGGAATGCCAGGTGGACAATCCACGGTGGCACGAGACTTTTCCGAAGTTTATACATATTTTTGTGTTTAAACATACATATCGCATGTTTAGAGTTTTTGTATATATGTTTTTTATTATATGGTAACAAATAAACATTATTAAATTACCATAAGGGCGGGATTATAATATAAACATATATTTAACCAAAGGGCTTGTGAAGAGGGGTTTTTAATGAATATTTTGGGAAAATAATTACTTTGGTTAAACTATATAATATAGGGGTTTTTGGGTTATTTATAAAAAGGGAGTTATATACTTAGGATAGGGTATTTTACTAGGGATTTAGTAAAATAAAGTTAAATGTAAATATGGCAAAGGACAAGGAAACTCAAAATATTTTTGCACATCTAAGAAAAGTGATAACTTCTGAAGTAAATTGCAATGTCTTATCTTCAACACTTAAACTTAGAATAGCAAGTTATCTTGAGGGATTTTTATGGAATTTTGCATGAGTTTCCTAAGTAAAATAGGATTTTACTTAGGACAAAGTTAAAGATGGAAGATTATAATGATGGATTATCACAAGTACTTAGGTCTTTTTGATCATTAGGCCGAGGGTCCGGTCCCTCCAGAAGTCAAGGAAATGCCTTGAGCCCCTTTGATCTCAAATTACCTTAGTACTTTTGGGGAAATTAGTAAAACTCTTGAGGGGAAAAAATGATGAGGGAGGTTAATGAATTTGACTTTGCTTGCTGTGATTTTCCAGTGTATTTCCTGCTTTAGTACTTGTGATGAAAGTGAATGATCAAAAACATGTAGCAACATCATTCATCAGATAACATTTTGCAGCACCATCTACCTACCCTATCTACTTAACACTACCATTTTCTCTTCTTTATTAGGGTGCATTTAGACTTGCAAACCCTTTTCAATCTTTTCTTTTTACAAGGCAAATCTATCTAATTCTACCCTTATTACATCCAAGGGCTCAGATTAAACTGTTGAGGACCTCTTATTAACTCTACCTATCTACTTATCTGCCAAGATTAAACTGTTTGGTCAGATATTTATTCTCTAATCTACAACATGAAATTTAAATATGAGTAAGCCAAGTTTAAACAGTTTGACTTATTCATGAATTGTGGCAAAGGTTTGACAAGCTGCACACAATTGCTTTATTACAAAAATGAAATAGTAGTGGCATTTGGATTTGCACACTTTCCTTGGTCTATTTTTTGCTTGGGGTTCATTTCTTTCACTTTTTTTCCCACTTTATTTTTCTTACCCTTTGATTTTTCTTTTAGGGTATACCCTCTTTACATTTTTTAAATTTTTTGACTTTTTTTTGGTTTTTCAAGAATATGGAACACCTTTGCTAAAGAAAGAAGGTTTGAACATATTCCGTAGTTCAATCAAGACAATCATGAAAAATGACACCTATTGGTATAGGAGTCTAACAGCAGCATGATCGAGTCGCCATTGTTAGAGCATCCGAGTTGACTCATCATCGCATCCATGGAGTCTATCCCGAGTCCCTTTGTATCCCCCTATAGTCCTCCATCCTTCATTGCTTTGTTCCTCTCTCATGTCACACATTTTGGCCTTCAGTCATACTATACCCTATCCCCACCGATGTCGAGTCAATAACTGCCAGGTCATCTATGCCCTTTATGCTCTAACAAGGGAAGTCGTCAGTCCGTTACTCGGTACCCCCCATTCCACCATCATCCCTGGTGTCAGTATATTAATCGCTCTAATATTATCCCTCGTACCTTAGTTGAGGATCCCTTCTTGCCTCACCTATGGTGGAACTCCTTCTGTCGACATCATCTTATTCATTCCATAAGACAGGTCTAGAGGGCGATGTACCTTGGTTCTAGCTTCCACTCTTGTTCGGTGCCTCAGATCAGGCAAAGGGACTCTTTATTTCCCTTTGACTTGATTGTTTCTCAGTTCCAGCTCCATATGGAATGATCGAGATATGTATACTTGATGGTTCCGTGATGCAGCAGATTGTACCGGTGATTCCCAAGTGTGCGTGAGATGTTTCAGACCTCATGAGGGGGTGGCCCTTTAGGTAGCTCCCCACACGTCCAGATGAATTCTCTAATATAGCCTTGGATGCAGCTCCATAGATTTGATGGTTCTGACCTTAGCCGCTTGTAGCACCTTTTGGTTTGCATGTATCATTCAGATTTTCAGAGCCCTTTTCGGTTTTACAAGCCCTCTTTGGTTGTACTTATATCTCATGTATTCAGATATTATTGTATAAATCCTGACTATTGTCCCAGGCATAGTATGTATGTGGGATCCATTATCATGTTTTTATCTGGCCTATGTTTATGCCAGCATGTACTATATAGTTTAGTTCCTTGTTTACTGGACACATTATTCTTTGTACTTTGTTATATCGGCGGGCATAGGTATGCCTCCACTGCCTCATGTAGAATAGGTACTCACTCATAAAAGAGATTTGTTGCACTTGCAAGTCTCGACTCCTTAGGGTCTTTTCCTCTCATGATTTAGTCTACCTTATATTTTTCTCTCTCTGACTCCCCCTTTTGTGTCTAGTGATTGAGTTTTTACAACGTACTTTGGTCATACGATTAGCTTCTAATGCTCGCATGCTGGGGGGCAATCTGTTACACCAAATTTTGGTCATCTAACCTGTTACTATTAGATGGACCAAAGTACACCATGTAAGACCAATTTTACCCTAGTAAAATTGCTTTCACTATGAAAAATAACTTAGTAATCCATAATTTATTAAGTTGTTTATGGTCTACACAGGGAACCCCATGAGGAAATATTAAATAAATCCCTATTTGTTTGGTTTTTCTCAAGGGATAATTAATTATACCATATTTTAATTAATATTCCTGGTCATTTAACCAAAATAGGAAAATTAATTAGATAAATCACTATTTATCTTATTATTTCCTAGGAATAATTATTTAAAACGTTATTTAAATAATATTCCTTGTTAAATTTGACTAAATCATTTATAAATAATTGAATAAATCACTATTTATATAAAAATTACTCAACCATATTCTTAAAATAATAGATAAATCAATTATTTGTTTATTATTTACAAATGAATGGATTTGACCAAATTCAAATTCTTTTTCCCTCCAACAAAAATAATAAAATATTCCATAAAAGTTGGATCTAGATTTGATTAATAATATTTTAATTATGCACCAATATCTAGACTAACTCAATATTTTATTATAAATAGAAGAGTTTTTACATTCATTCACTACCTTTTGTTACCTAAAGATTACTCTGGATCTATACTTTTGGTTTGACTTTGATCCTCCATCATTGTCATATTTTCCTACTTTTTGCTTGTGAGCTCCCTTTGAGTTCCATTTTTGTCTGGATTTTTTGCACCATCAACAGAGAGAGATCTTGGATTTGAAGCACTGAGGACATACAAGAATCCATCCCATTGAGGGGGACTGGTAACATCTTTCTATGTTCCCTTCTGAAGTGGCATAATACAAAAAATTATTTAAAAATTCGTGTCTTGTTCATTGGATGCGTGGAGCAACTCTTGCTTATTATTTGCTATTTAATGTCTTTAACTGCATAGATCTGGATTTTGTAGCATTTATTCTAATCAACTAACTGTATATCTAAGGAAATTGACAACCACCTTTGATGTTAGGGTTGTTTGTTATGCACAGCTATAGCGAGTTTTTTTCGTATGCTTGCGATTAAAATTCACCCTAATAAAATGGAAAGGAGGAGTGTTGATGTATAAAAGGTATATTTTTAACACCTATTTATCCTACATTAATTATCAATCCAGGAACGACTTTTTATCTCAAGAGTGTACTCTGTCTGAGGCTGCAATTCAATCTAAGAGTAATGCTTTGTAATATGTAGTACAGTGCTTTAAATACAAGAGTAAACGGATGCTTGGAAATGAAATCTAACTATAATAACATGAACTCAAATTCTCTGAAATCCAATTATTCACTTGGCAAACATCAATCAAGGATACAGTAGCGATAACTCATTCCTCTAGAAATTGATGCAACAAGATAATCAATCTGAGAACGTGGGAGAAATAACCAGTATTATTTACAGTTGATGATCCTGTTTTAAAGCAATTGAATGGAAATAAATCTTGAACTAAGTGCTGCTAATGAAAGGAAACTAGGAAAGCTCTCAAAACCAAACTCTTTGAAATTAATCAACTGAAATGAACAACAACTCTAGAATTGAACATAAATGTAAATGAACAACAAATCCTATTTAATAAGTCCGAACAACAAACTCTTAATAATGGAATCGAATGGAAAATTCTATTGAAAAACAATCTGCAAATGAACAATAGTCAAACGGAACAGCAAATGAATCAAATGCTGAACATCGTAGCTCTGTTAAAGCATAACAAGACGAGTAATTAAGATTCTTGTTAAATTAGAATGGGACGACGATGCAATTCACCAATGTAACACGCCAATATCCATAAGCAATTAAACAACAAACCGATTAACTTGCAAACTGCAATAAAATAAAATATGAACTATCTCACAACAATAATGAAAAGATAGAGATACAAACAACGGATCGATCCACTAGGGCCGGGCTAGTAGCCACTAGTGAAATGCCGCTGGGCTTTACTCCAGAGTTAAGAAATGGAATAGAAACGCGTTCTTATATTAATCAAACATAAATAATGCTTACAGCAGTCACTCTCTGATCACGAGAGTTAAGAAATTACAGAGTTACAAAAGAAATTCCATCCATCCCCCAATACATAATACATGCTCTCCTTTTATAATCAGAAATATGAGAAATTAAATAGTAAATATGATCTCTCATAACAAGATTGGATTGTCCCCAACCAATTGATCAACAAGAAAATATATTTCCATCAATCTTTCAACAAAAGCAAGTCGAATTTGGATTTGCAACTGAGATAATTTGTAAGATGGCCGCAACAGTAAATCTAAGAAAATCGTGCTCAAAGAACCTTCCATTTCTCTCAATACAGGCTGAATTTGGGCAAACCATTCTTCGAAAAAGTTAATTCGGTCTGTTCTGGACAAAACCCATGTTCCGGATTTTCCAGATTCTTCTCCATTTGCCCAGAATATCAACCGCAAAACTGTCACTTATTATTCCAACGAATTTCTGAGTTGGAATATTGAATGATATGCTGGAGATCAAATCTGCAATCTAGCAAATATCTTGGAGGCTAAAATGGTGAGTGCTGTTAAAATATATTAATAAACCATCATTGATAAAATTATGCATAATAATAATCAATTTATTAAAAATAAAGGAAAAGAAATAATATTTATCCATAAGAGCATAAATAATTATAAAATGGATTTATATAATAAATTATGATAAATTACATGATAAAGAAGAGTAGAAATGGATGAACTAAGTGTTAAAAAGTGGTCATATTCGCGGCCCAACATACCCCCAAACTGAATATATTGCATGTCCTCATGCAACCTAAAGACAAAAAACCCATGTGTTAACCAAGCAAAAAAAATGTTCATCCCAACTCATGAAATGGATGGAACAAATGAATTTTTCCTCAAATAATGAATATTCGATTTTAGCAATCTTGATGAAGGTGTAACAATTTTGATGTTCAACTATATGTATATGAAGTTGCAAAAATGTGATATAAGTAACAACAGACTTCATTAACCACTTTCTCAAAAATCAGATCGTTTTGATGCACAGATCATGGGATATAAACAAAATGGTTGTAGGTGATAGTGCATAATTTTCAAAATTTTATGAACTAATTTAGCGTGAAATTATCTGGGTTTGTGTATTTTAATGATACCTCTTTATTATCACAAGAATTCAGTTCATAGTTTTAAAGATATATGAAAATCAATTTCTGCACTGTATAAAAATGAAATTGTATGCCTTAAATGAGAAAGAAAGTAGAAAACATCCATCATGTGTAGCAATTCCTCCCCCAAACTAAAGAATTAGCATGTCCTCATGCAATGCTAGAAAACAAAGAGAGGTGGTTGCTACAATCTGTTGAAATCGATGCTTGGTGTAAAACAACATGGAAGAAGGGAGGTGTTGAGAATGAATAAGAATATTAATGGATGATAAAGAATATTACTAACATGGTCATAAGAAAGAAATGAAGGAAAGAAACACTTCCCCAAACTGAAAGATGATATGTCTCTGAAAAATGGGAAGTGGCAAAGATGTGGAATGAATGATGAAAAATAATGCTCAATGGATTTTCATAAAATTCTCCTAAATTCATAATAAATCAGAAAATTATGCTATTTTACTTCAAGTGTTACCTCTGAAAAAAATGTAGAATGACATGTAGGGATTGGAATTTGTTGAAGCTGATGTAAGCTGAGCGGATACTGAAAGTGATGCAAAAGGTGGAAGCCATGCAAGCACATCATGTTTGAAGAATTGTGCACGTTCGCGAGTTGTGCGAGCCTTTGCTGTTAGTTGCAATAGAAGTTCCCCCCATACTTCTTGTTCTCCCGTAACCAAATCATGATTCTGCATGCAAATTTCTTGAATCCATAGTTTTACTTTTGAATGGAAACAAATAAGATGCATGCAAAAATTTTAATCAGAAAAACTTCTGTAGAAATATTGTGGAAAATCAACAGATAGAAGAGCAGCATACTACACAACAATTGTACAACATGGAAAAGCATACATACTTATGAGATGATCAAGAAATTATCGCATTACTGAAATCAATGCATATTTTGAAATCGTGAGTAGATATGGAAATGTTTATGTAATGATTCAAAGAAAAGGACAGCTGATGTGAAAAAAAAATACTTATGCGATCATTATCCACATAAACCATTATGATCGATTTATAAATAAATTTCATGCATAAGAGGTTCCGAACAAGGGTTTAGGAAGATACTCTCATTTGATATTAGATAAAGATAGAAGAAAATGGTTTATCATTACTATTGATTTGTGAAAAATATGACTCCAATACCATCAACAGAGCTCTGTTGCCCACAGGTGTCTATAACCTTGACAAAGTTGCTTTTTTACCCTTGGAACCATTATCCTTTATTAATGCCTAGGGAAGTGCTGTGTGATGTCATGATGGAGGCCACTGTGCTGGCTTGGGAACCAGATGAATTACAATGCCATTCACCAGGAAGGAGTGAAAGGTGGGCAGACCGGCTCTTGATGAGACCTCCTATTCCAAGGACTTTTTATTTTTTTGAGTTGTCCATTGGATCATATCCCTAGTGTGGTGGCCATAATGGGAATGCCACTTCACTGCTCCCTTATGATCATGGTAGGCTGGCTCTTGATGAGACCCCCTATCCTCCATCTGCCATATCATAGAATTGTTAATAATTGTATAGAGAATTTTCTTTTTCTTTACATATAGCACTTCTTTATTTATATATACAGGGTGGCTCAACACTCCTTAAGAGTAGGGATGGTGGAAGAAGTCTAAACATCTCAATAGAGAAAATATGCCCTTATTCTTATTCAATAAATAAAAATCAAAGAGAGTTGTGAAGATTTAGGGAAGAACCAACATGATAAAGATAATCGATCATATTAATTTTAGTGAAAATAAAGACAGCAAAGTGATATAGATGGTTGTGTCATTTCCTTTTCTTATCACTACAGAACAATTTCTTAAAAATTACAATTTCTCTTGATTTGCTGATTCCAGTAACATCTAATTTTTGTGTCCTTGCATAAATTGTATGTTTGCCTTTAGAAGAATTCACAAAAATCCTCAAAATGTTGTTCTAAAACAAGAAAAATGCACTCAAAAAGTGCTATTCCTTATATGGAATAGCTGCTGTTCCTTAAGAGGAACAACAAAAACGATCTGCGAAAACGCTGTTCCTTTTGAAAGGAACAAACTGCTGTTCTTTTTGAAAGGAACAGCAAAAAGAAACACAAAAACGCGTTGTTCCTTTAGAGGAACGACTGTTTTTCCTTAAGAGGAACATCAAACAAATATAAGCACGCAAAGATGTTGTTCCTTAAGAGGAACAACATGAAAAATAAAGGCACACAAAAAAGGTGCTGTTCCCTATAGGGAGCAGCAAAAAAATGCACGCAGAAATTGTTGTAGGGAACAAAAAAGGAAAAAAAATAGGGGAAAGAACAAAGCTAATGTGCAATCCATTGTCAAGAAAATCCAATCAAATAGAAAGGAAAATTTATGTACAGGTTTCAAGAAAAATTAAATTTTTACAGAATTGGTGCTATCGAAGAATTTCTTTCTGCAATTGAAACTTGCATGGTGGGGTCCTTATTGTTCAATTTCCACTGGAGCGGAAACTAAAATTTGAAGGGATCAACACCTGAAACACAAAAACATAAAAAAAATCAGAAAAGAAATAAAACTTTATTAATTTACAATAGTTATGATGTTATTTCCTAAAGGAATATCAATCTGTTAATGGAAAAAAAAATGATATTTTTGAAAAATGTTTTGGCAACAGTGACATGAATCTTCAAATGGAAACCAATTCTTCATTTCTTCTGTTATGAATCCGTTGGGTAATGCACTGGATGAAATGCCCTTGTTTCACTAAAATTTCTTTCAAGAATCGCTCGTCAATAAGTTGACCCTCTTTGTTCTCCTAAGACCTGAAAAAAACGAGTGTCTACCTGCAATAAAACATTAAATCATGGAGAAAGAGAGGTTTCTGGGCTCCCCTAATCCAAGAATTATGCAAAAAAACTAACGAGTAGTTACTCTGTAAAACAAATCCACGGACAAAATTAATTTATTACCTGCGGGAGAGCAATGACCAATCATACTACACAGCGATGTTTCAATCATACCTTGTTTTTTTTTTGTCCGATTTGAGTGATTCCAAAGCCAAATGAAAGCTAATTCAAATTTTTATCTCCAATAGAAACAAGTTTTAAAAATTCAATGCTATGATATGTCAAATTTGCTTAGAACAACCTGCATAATAGAGTCATTTTTTATTTTCCAGTTTAGACCAACAGTTGATATTTCAAGCATAAATTTTTCGTTTGATGGCGGATTGAACCGAATAAAATTGGAGATTAAATTATATTCATTTATTTATCTCCAATAGAAATAGGTTTTGAAGACAAAAATAATTGATGGGTCAAATACGCTAGTGAACAGCCGAGAAAACAGAGTTTCAAGAGTGCTGATTTATGATAGGCAGTCAGTATTTTGGTCATAAATTCCTCATACGATATCAAAATTGAGTGATTAAAATTTAAATGTAAACTAGATTCATAGAGGAATCTACCATAGAAACAGGTTTTAAAAATATAGTCATTTAGGCCTCTAAAAACTGACTGTCCCAACTCTGTTGTTGAGCTGCCTACTAGACACCCTGTCAGTGTTTTGGTTCTAAATTTTTCGTTTCAAATCCAAATGGAGTGATTCAAATTGGGTTGGAAAGTAGACATCAAGAGATAATTATGATAGAAACAAGTTTTAAAAATATTCACTTTTGGTCCCCCAAAACATGATTGTCCAACGCTGTTTTTAGAAATTTGATCAAGCCCGCAAGCCAAAAAAATGATATTCAAGCAATTTTTCCATATTGGTGATAAAACTGAATATGAGTATTTGTATAATTTTTATTTTAAATATAATGCATATAAATGCACAAATAAATTAAAATATCTATCACCGACGTTGATTTCCACAGCGTGTTGCAACAAAAACAACTATTTTTACAAAAATAAAAAAATGTGTTTATTTTATTTCTTTATTTCTTTTATTTTTTCACTAGCCTACTCTAATTTGGAAAATGAATATGATTACATATAAGAGTATTTCCAATGTAACCATTTTCTAAATAAGACTTCAAGTATGTACATACCCAAATTTGAAAAATGCATGTTAATAAAAATTAGGGTATGAGAAGCCAACTTCCATTGAAAAGATGGTGCCAAAAATTGTTGAAGCATGGAGTGATGCTGTAAACAAATGGAGTGAAATCAATATTTAATGTATCCCATACTTTCTTGATTTCCCATAGTCATTGTATCATGAAGTTCTTGAGATTTTAAAATGGTTTGTTGGTGCAAACTAGAAGAAACCTCATTTTCTTTCATAACTTCTACAATTTTTGGATTTGATACATTCTGAGTCTCAGTGTAAGTTTTCTCCAATGGTGCATATGAGATAGAATGGGTGGGAAGGGTGAGTGAATTTTGCTGTTCAACACTGTAAGCATGTTGTACTGGTTTATTAAGGTGAGGGTGTGGAATGAGTTGAGCAGGAGATTGTGTAGGGAATGGAGTCTCTTGATGATGTAGTTGATTGGGTTGAGTGGATGATTTTGATAGGCAAGAAAGGTGTTGTGGAAGAGCTGGAAGATGTGTTTGTGCTACAAGATGATGGAGAATAGTCATACAATCATAAGATGAAACATGCCAAACTTGTAGACAAGATTGGTAGTGGTTATATTGAGATTGGCATGGTTGCCCTAACATATGAGTATTCCATAACGAATTATGCAAGTAAGAGAATGGAGAGAAAGTGTTTTGAACCATACGTGTAGGCCATGATTTCCATGGTTTTTACCTTGTTGCAGCTTCCCCATCTCTTTGATATGCTACTTCTATCTTAGATAAGGAATAACAACTATCTATGGGATGCTCCTTTCGGTAATGAGGGAAAAACACTTCATCAAATTCTTGATTTTTTTGAACTTGCAAAACATTCAATCATGAATTTAGAGAGCTAATGAAATCATATTTAAAATTTTCAAATAAAACATTGATTTCAGCTCTTATGTCTCTTGTTCTTGTAGTAAATTTGAAAAAGAAAGAAGAAACTTCTCCAGAATTATTACCAACCTTAGAAATTCCTCTTGAATACCTTATGCACAATTCACAAACATCATCATATGATAACTGAAAAAAATCACCTTTTCCTATCAGATTTAAGAGTTCTAAAAATTCATCTTTGATTCCTTTAAGAAGGAGTGTTTTCAAGATCTCTTTTTCCAAATGCTTATGCTTTGATTTTTGAAGGTTGTATTGAAATCGCTCTACATAGTCCTCCAAGCTTTCATCTTCCCCTTGTATCATACTGAAAATGTCTTCATTGGATTTGCAGTAGTCTTGGTACTTCTTCAAGAATATGTTCTTCATGTCCTCCCATGTTTGGATGCAGTTCCCACCTAGGCTCATGAACCATCGAAGAGCTGCTCCTTTTAGAGTAAGAGGAAACACTTTCAACCTTTGATCATTAGTACAATAATCATATCCTCTACAAAGTATTTCAAACTCAAATAAGAATGTATCTGGATCTTCATTTGTTAAACCATGAAAATTTGGTAGAGAAAATGGGGGAATTATGTGCATTTGTGTCACTCCTCCTAGATCTTTGATAGGGAATTCAAAAGTTGCAATGTGAGCCATTTCTTACCATAATAGAAGATGTTCTTCATGTGTTTCTTTGAAGATCCTCCTTCAAATGTTCCTATCAATTGGTTAGTGAAACGGGTGGTGCTTACATAACCACTCGAGTGGAATTACAAGATTTTTTCAAAAATTCTACCTCTAAAATTGAAAAAAACACAAGCATTCATTCCTACCTTAAGCTTTCACTCAATTCTACTGTGAAGCGGGCCAGTGAACAAGTGTGTTCCTTGCTCGGTGTGCAGGTTCTTACCTTCCGTCTTTATTACCCAATTCTTCCCAAGCAGAAAAAAATTAAATATGCATCACTCTTTCTAAATGGCATACACTCTCTCCGACAACGACACCAAAATGTTGAGGTATAAAAGGTATATTTTTAACACCTATTTATCCTACATTAATTATCAATCTAGGAACGAATTTTTATCTCAAGAGTGTACTCTGTTTGAGGCTGCAATTCAATCTAAGAGTAATGCTTTGTAATATGTAGTACAGTGCTCTAAATACAAGAGTAAACATATGCTTGGAAATGAAATCTAACTATAATAACATGAACTCAAATGCTCTGAAATCCAATCATTCACTCGGCAAACATCAATCAATGATACATTAGCGATAACTCATTCCTCTAGAAATTGATGCAACAAGATAATCAATCTGAGAACGTGGGAGAAATAACCAGTATTCTTTATAGTTGATGATCCCGTTTTAAAGCAATTGAATGGAAATAAATCTTGAATTAAGTGCTGCTAATGAAAGGAAACTAGGAAAGCTCTCAAAACCAAACTCTTTGCAATTAATCAACTGAAATGAACAACAGCTCTAGAATTGAACATAAATGTAAATGAACAACAAATACTATTTAATTAGTCCGAATAACAAACTCTTAACTAATGGAATCGAATGGAAAATTATATTGAACAACAGTCAAACGGAATAGCAAATGAATCAAATGCTGAACAACGTAGCTCTGTTAAAGCATAACAAGATGAGTAATTAAGATTCTTGTTAAATCAGAATGAGACGACAACGAAATTCACCAATGTAACATGCCAATATCCATAAGAAATTAAATAGAAAATTGATTAACTTGCAAACTGTAATAAAAGAAAATATGAACTATCTCACAACAATAATGAAAAGATAGAGATACAAACAACAGATCGATCCACTAGGGCCGGGCCCATAGCCACCAGTGAAACGTAGCTAGGCTTTACTCCAGAGTTAAGAAATGGAATAGAAACGCGTTCTTATATTAATCAAACATAAATAATGCTTACAACAGTCGCCCTCTAATCACGAGAGTTAAGAAATTAAAGAGTTACAAAAGAAATTCCATCCATCCCCCAATACATAATACATGCTCTCCTTTTATAATCAGAAAGAGGAGAAATTAAATAGTAAATATGATCTCTCATAACAATATTGGATTTTCCCCAACCAATTGATCAACAAGAAAATATATTTCCATCAATCTTTCAACAAGAGCAACTCGAATTTGGATTTGCAGCTGAGATCATTTGGAAGACAGCCACAACAGCAAATATGAGAAAATTGTTTTAAAAGAACCTTCCGTTTCTCTCAATAAAGGCCGAATTTGGGCAAACCATTCTTCAAAAAAGTTAATTCGGTCCATTCTGGACAAAACCCATGTTCCGGATTTTCCAGATTCTTCTCCATTTGCCCAGAATATCAACCGCAAAACTGTCACTTATTATTCCAGCGAATTTCTGAGTTGGAATATTGAATGATGTGCTGGAGATCAAATCTGCAATCTAGCAAATATATTGGAGGCTAAAATGGTGAGTGTTGTTAAAATATATTAATAAACCATCATTGATAAAATTATGCATAATAATCATCAATTTATTAAAAATAAAAGAGAAGAAATAATATTTATCCATAAGAGCATAAATAATTATAAAATGGATTTATATGATAAATTATGATAAATTACATGATAAATAAGAGTAGAAATGGATGAACTAAGTGTTAAAAAGTGGTCGTATTCGCAACCCAACAAGGAGGAGACTAAGGTTCAACGTGAATGCATAGAAGATCGTCCCTGAATTCTGCATTCATGTCTCAGAGGAAAACATAAAGTACTGTTTCGAGACTGAGCAGGGTATCCCGTGGTAAAACCTACACAATAATTTCTATCCGCAGTAAAGAAAGAAAGCTATATGTAGAACTAGAGATGACAGATTACAAGAAAAGTAGCACTTCACCGCAAATCATAACACAATAATCTGGAAAACAACATAATCTTTCACTCATCCAAAAGAGAGTTCTTACAATCAGATGAGCCAATTACAATGGTTTTTTTTGCCCTTTCGGGCCTCTTTCATACTTCTAGTGCCTGCAGTATTTATATAAAC
Organism: Pinus albicaulis; assembly: GCA_034641835.2. Lineage (NCBI taxonomy): Eukaryota > Viridiplantae > Streptophyta > Pinopsida > Pinales > Pinaceae > Pinus > Pinus albicaulis. Next base: position 1,283,475,322 of record CM076583.1, on the reverse strand, counting down.
ACTTAAGTCGGTTCCTCTGCCTATTTCAATGATAGTCATTAATTACATTCAAGATAAAATTTTTCCAAGTGGAACCATGCAGGCGGTGATAAGACAAGTCTGGCCATAACAATGGCTTTAGCAGTCAGTTATTGATTACAGAGTAAGGAAGAAATTTCCTCTTGGGATCATGAAGAGGCTATGATAAAATAAACTTGACATCTGGCCCTGTTTTTTCAAAAAACAGTTGCTGGATAATCAAATCTAGTGCTGCGTTGGCTGATTCAGCAGGTCTGGTGGCTGTGCTGGCTGCGTTTACAACCTTTTCTGTTCTTGCTGTTATAACATAATATTTTTATGAAAATGGCTTTGCTTGATTCGACCCTTTCTGTCTATCTCCTTACTACCGTGACATACAACATTCCTCTGCCTTTTGCTCCTTATTGGGCCCTACGCGGGTCCTTCTGCCGTGTTAGCTCTTTCTTCATAAAACAATGCATAAACCTCATACGCCCGGTCTTGAAACCTTTCAGCTTTTGCTTTGAACTGCATCGCACTTCACACTCCACTATTTTTAACATATACATGGCACTTGTCCTCCTGAGCTTTGCGGGGTGCGATATGCGATTGGGTCCCACCAATATTGCAAATCGCATCTAGATGTTGTTAACATATCCCTTAGCGGCTATTCTTTTGAACTTGTGAACTACGATTTGGGCACACACAACTCGACCTCAAATCCTTTTGATTTTAGCTTTGAATCACATCGCATCCACTTCTGTATCACACTTCGCACCTTAGGTTTTTTTAACATTTTCTTTTAACGCTTGTTCTCTCGGACCTACGATTTGCGATTGGGTCCCATCGACGTCGCACATCGCACTTGGACGTTTATAACATGACCCTTTCACACTTATCCTCTACACCTTGTGATTTGCAATTTGTGATCGGGTCCCACCGACGCTGCACATCGCACTTCAGCGATTATAACATGATCCCTCCACACTTATTCTCTAAAACTTGCAACTTGCGATGCGAAAAGGTGATGGACCCCATTACAGGCTTTTCAAAGCTAATAGTGAAAAATGAGTTAAGAAATGGTAATATAATAAAGGTCACCCGAACCATAATATAAAGGATTTCAAAGCATTTGAGGCATATACAAGGGAAACATGGGTCCCGCCAATCCCACAAATCACATTTCGGAGAGTTTTGTAGGAGATGACGAATGTGCTATGCATGAAGTTTGGTTTGTGAAATGCCAATTGCGATGAAAGGTAAGGGTTTACATATGTTTGAGTGCAGAAAGTGATATATATATATATATATATTTTCTATATCTATATCTATATATATATATATATATCTATATCTATATCTACATAGTAAAATGGGGGGCAGAGCTGCGATAAAGTACTGAAAGCATATATAGTTGGATTTGAATGGTTTTAAGGGGGTTTCGAGAATTGGAATTCATAATTTGGAAAAAATAAAGGGTAATAAAGGTAAATGATATGAAATGAGGGCAGAAAAATAAGTTTTCTCACAATTATGCTTTTCAACAACACTTTCCTCCTTCACTGAACTTAAAGGTAGATTGATTCCTTTGAAGCTCTTGACAGTCAGGCTTTCCCTTCCTTTTCTGAAAATAAGTGAAATCCATGGAATATTATTTTCAATATGAAAGATCTGGGAAATAATCAGTCACCTTGTGATACTGTGAATTACAAGTGTCTAAGATTGTGCAAACTAACTTTCGTATAACAAGACCAAGTCTTCCTCCTTGAACACCTTCTGTCTGATGTGCCTATCATGCTAGGGATTTTCGTGCACCTTCTGTACTTGCTGATGGATGTTAGCAATGAATTGATCTTCCTATAAGGTGACCAAATGCGCAAGACGTTCCTCCATGATGTCAGGCTTAACCATATTAGTGAATGATGCGATGCGCAAGCTTGGGACAATATACTCCATTGGCATGATCACTTCTTGCCCATAGACCATCCTGAAAGATGTTTTCCTAGTCAACTTCTTGCATGTGTTCCTATAAGCCCACAACACAAAAGGGATACGCATGTCCCAATCATTCTGATTTGCATTACAAATATTTGTGAGTGCATTTTCCAAAATTTTGTTGAAAGCTTGTACTGCACCATTTGCCTGAGGATGATAAGGGGTAATTTTCTGGTGATGGATCTGAAATTCCTCTATCATAGGCTCAATGGTTTCATTAACAAAGTGCCTACCTATATCACTCATCAGTATCTTCGGGCATCCAAACCTAGTCAAAATATGTTCAAAAATTAAATGCGCAACAATATCTGTAGTACAATCCTTAACTGCCTTAGCTTCTACCCATTTGGTTACATAATCTGTGGTAGTGATGATATAACATGCTCCAGTCTTCTTCCCTGGAGGATTGATCAGCCCAACAAAATATATAGCCCATTTTTCAAAGGCCTATAGGGGCATTTCATCTATGTGCGAGGGCTTCCCCATTCTCTAGCATGAATCACTAGCTCGACATTATGCATGTGCATCACTGTGCAATGTGGGCCACCATAACCCAACATGCAACACCTTCTGTGCAGTAGCCTTCCCTACATAATGGAATCCTACCACCCCTCCATGAGCCTCAACCAAGATATCCTGTCTCTCATGTTCCAAAATGTATCTTCTGAATACTTCCTATGTTCCTAGTTTGTACAACTGTCCAGAAATCAGGGTGAAATCAGCTGCGTGCACAACCAACTCCTTCTGTTGCACCGAATATCTAGTAGGCGCGCTTCCAATGGTCATAAAGTGAATAATATCAAAAAATTTCTCATCAACCTCCTTGATAGCAAAGAGCTGTGCATCAAGTGACCCCTCCTCCAGACTGGTTGTTTCTTCTCCATTTTCAATGCGTGACAAATGATCAGGTCCAAAATTCAATCTTCCAGGCTTCACAATGATTTCAAAGTCATACTCCTAAAATAACATCAACCATCTGCAAATATTCCCCCCCAACACAGGCTTATTGACCAGGTATTTCAAAGCAGAATGATTAGTGAACATTTGAAGTCTCCTCCTAACATATATTGCCTGTATTTTTGCAGGGCATAGACCATGGCCAATCCTTCCCTTTATGTGGTTGAGTAGTTGCGCTCTGCACTGGAGAGCTTCCTACTGGCAAAAGAAACAGGGTGATCAATGTCTCCTTTGCTAGGCTACGCTAAAACAACCCCAAGTGCTATCCCAGATGCATCCACATTTACATGTAAAACCTTAGACCAGTCTGGAAATATCATAATAGGTGCTGTTAGTCATCCATAATTTTCACTATCTGAAGATGACTAAGTATCCGTTCTATATTTCTAGAAACAAAGTTCATGAACATTGTGAGTTCTATAAATCTCACTACCTTCATTATCCTTAAGATAATTTTTTCACTATTTCATCATCCCATCATGTCAATGCTCAGCTCACCCATCCCAGAAGACCCATCATGGGCTCATGTCACTTAGTTTGTCTTTTTTGTGTCACCTTTGGCCTAAGCCCTCTATTTTGTTTTGCCTAATTCCTCCATTGTCCATCTAGGGCTTTTAAGGGAATTTTTTCTTGGTTTCATGACCTCCATGGTTAAACATCAACAAGGCTTGTATCTTGATGCTCTTACACCTCCTCCTATCCTTAATATACCTTCATAAATATTTCCCATCACTACTATCCCTCAAATTCACCATTTTTCTACAAAACCTAGTCTATTGCCACAATTTGACACTTTTAAAGACTGGGCCTGTGTTTTTCTCTTTTGGACCCCTTCCCCTCACTAAATCCTTGAAATTCCACTTTCCCCTACTCCCTAACATCTATCCCTATCCCGCAATATTTCCCCAAGAATTTAGACAACCCTTAACCCCTTCATTCCCCTCCCTCTACAAGGCAGTCCCAAATCCCCTACACCAAACCCTAATTTCCTCTTCCAACTAAGATAGCGTTTGATATGAAATGGAGGCACAAGAGCAAATGATTCATTTAATATATCATGTCAGCAAGAATAATTCCACACCCACTCATAAACATCATGCCTCCATCATTTTCCAAGAATTCATTCCAAGAGACAAGCCATGTGTCATGCCTAGGGCCAGTTTTTCTTCAAATTGTGTTTCTGACCAAACCGAGATGAATTTGACAAAATTGAGAGAGATTTTTGTCGAATATAGGCCCAAGAATAAACACCTCCTTAATTTTTTACAAAATTATCATGTTTTGGGAGAAATATAAAAAGCACAAGTGTCCCAGGAGAATCTCTACACTGCTGGAGTGACCTTGGGAAAATAAGGTTTTCTCAGAGCTGGAATGTCCAAATGACTTTTGTGATGAGTCAAAACACAACTTGAATTGAAGCTATTTCCAATGAGCTATCATGAGCTCAATTTGGATTTAAGGAAGGCCTCCAAAAGTTGTTTGCACCAGCACTCTGCATTTATACACCATCACTCAGTGATTTTTTACCAGTCTTGGGAACCTCAACTTTTGGCAGAGAATATCAACTCCAATTAGAGAAAACATGGTATATTTGGAAATTATACTCAACAAGATTTACAAAGAGCTATCACGTAGCTCATTCTGACACCGGGAAGGCCTCCAAATTCCCTCTGCAAATTGGCGCTACGCGCAGACAGAGTGGCACTGCGCACAAAGGAAATTAGGCCAGAATTGCCAAAAATTGGTCAAAATCAGTGTTTTTTGGGAAGATAGAAAAAAATTCTCTAATGATGAAAAAAGGCCTCCTTCATAACAGCAGATGGCGTGACAAAGGGTTTCAAGCTGCCTTCTAGGGTTTAGCAAAGAGGTTTTGATTCCACCTCACCAAAGGTACAGAAAGACAAGGAGTATTAGTACAAAGGCATGAGGTTTCAAAAGGTAAAATCAGAGGTCTTAAGAGATCAAAGGAGGTAGAAAAGAAGCACTATATCCCACTTCACCATAGGGACAAAAAGGGACAAAAAGACAGTAAAAATTAAGAAGGAAAACAAACTTTAGAAAGTGGGTTTTGGCTCATAAGATTATTTTTCAAAAAGGGTATAGAGGTCTCCTTTACCTATCGCTCACCTCATTTTTCACTGCAAAAGAAGAGAAAAATAGTTGAAATAATTTTTTGTAGGGTTTCTGCAAATTTGGTTAAATTTTTCGGGCGCTACGCACCGACGGAGGCACTACGCACCTGGTCGTCAGCGCTGCGCACAGAGGGGGCAGCCACAATGTTAAATTACACTACGCTGCGCACCAGGAGGGTGGTGCTACACACCTATGAAGGCGCTGCGCACAAGAAAGTTTTGGTCCCATTTGCTCAAAAAACTTCCAAAAATCAAAATTTTTACCTCCAAAGCTCCTGCATCTGTTAAGAAAAGTTGGTAGTCTTTCTTCCTTGCCTTCCAAGTGGTATTTTTCATAATCAAGGAGAGTATTAAGAACCTAATTTTCCCAAACCCTAACCTTCATGAAAATCAAATATTTGACCTTATAGGGTAGGGCTTACAAATTCAAGAGTTGTCATTGGTGTAAAGACACTTAGTACCAGCAAGCCTACTTATAAAAAACTCTGAAGGAGTTCCTCGACTTACTTCATCTTGTGTAATGTTCCCAAATTGGGATTGCACAACAAGCTTGGAAAAATAACGCACTCCTTGGGAAATGAGTTTGCAGACCTTGGATCGCTTAGATCAGCTGATTTGGGGTCTAGATCCAACAGGGGAGAAAAAACAAATCAAATTAGGTGTGGCAAACAGGTCTCCCACAACCTAGTCTAGCTGAAAAACACCCTACAAGAGGGGTTGCAGCTATGCACAACAAACTGCCTCAAGAATAATGCAGTTGTGGTCCATATGAGTAGAAGGCCATCATATATGATTAATAAATGAAATTATAGCATCAAATCAGAAGTAAAGTGAAGCTCCTTCAATATACAGTAGATTACATGAGACAAGAGAGCAAGATATATTCAGAAAAGTGAGCTACAACATGTATATATCAGCATAAATGGCTCAACAACGTTATTTTTAGGAGTTGTAGCAGCTGCATATTACAACTCAGATTTAGGACAGATTTGTGGACAAAACATCAGATCTAGAAACTAGATAGTTTTCTTTACAATATCCCCTTGGGGTTTTGACCAAATCATGCATGAATAAGAGTAGATCTGAGAAACAAGTTGCAGATCTGGAAATTGCTGCAGTAAATTTCTGAATATAACATTTCAGTACAATGGATTAGATCTAAATAGAACAAGGATCAACAAGCTAATCCATGGATAACCAAGTGGAAGGCAAGGCCCAACACTAGAGATCTCTGATCTAAACTATGAGCAAAACACCATGAAGAGCCTCATACCAAAATAACACAGTCCATCAAGAGGAACAACACTGTAGCTCAAATGACATAGATAACCACTGCAAAATTGCAGATCTGAAACATAAAGAGAAGAGACACTCTTCCAGGAGGTTAAAAGACACACTCCATGAGAAGAGGCTCCCAAAACACACTAGATCTCTGCAGATCTAAAACTCCACTTGCTGCAACTTACAAAAGCAGACAAAACCTCACTAGATCTACACTGCTAATGAAAGTAGAGCTTGGCCTCAAGCCTAATAGTGGATAATTTCAACAAATACTACTCCAAGAATCCTCAAAGGAAGAGGTGAAATCCCCGCATATGAATTCCAAGCACAATCCTCCACTAAACAACAGAGAATGGTATTTGCCTAAGCAGACAAATATTCAGAAATATGATTAATCAAAAACCTCCTCTTGCTACCTTCCCTTTCCTTTTATAAGATGAGAGCCTTTGCAAACCCTAAACCACCTTTATGAGTTAGCTCTTTTCACATGAGGGGCCTCCCTCTAAAACTGCACTGTCCCTTTAGGAGATGCATTGAACCTAGACAACACTGTGGATTTGGTCAAGGTTGACCCAATCTCATAGCTCAAACCCCTTTCACACCTGCAGGTGATTATTTACATGGCCCTGATTTAAATGTGTTTACATGGGCATTGTTTTATTTAGTCTACTTAGGAGTTCTACATGTCCTCCTTTATTCATTTATGCATGCAACAGAAAATAAAACCAAAAATGAATGTTCCTCTTAGCTTAGGCTAAGTAGGAACATTACAGTCCTCCCCTCCAAAATGTTGCTTGTCCTCAAGAAACTGATACAGTAAGATCTGTAGTTCTTCTCCTCCTCCATTGTTGGCATCATCAAGGATCAAACCTCCATCATAACCCAAATGCTTAGCAAGCCAAAGCATCATGAATTTCTCCTCCAAGGCCAACATAATATGTGGATAGTCCATCCCCTCCAGAGTGAAAAAATAAACATAAATAAACATGGGTGGAGCAATGCTACATCTAAAACATGTATCATGAATTACAAGTTGAAGTTCCAATCCATGTGGTACATACACACTGCCCGTCCTCTGTCCATACAACCCCATAAACAATACAACTATATCATCAATGTATGGAAGCAAGACTACATAGATGAAAATTCAAATCTGAACTTCAGGAGGTGGGTCAAAATCCCATATGAGATGCCAGCGCAGTGCACCTCTTGTCTTCATTAGATCCTGGTGTGGTAAGTGGCATTCCCACCACACTCTTGCTACATAAGTAACCTTAACATGATTGAAGGTGCTACATAAGTTTGGTGCCTTTGGGAAGCACCCATCATGAAAAGGAATCTCCCTTTGCACATCAAGGGAGTGGCCAAGTTCAGAATTTTCATTGGCCCCCAACAAACTATGAGATCCATATGATCTCTCACTCCCTTTAGGAGTCCTATCCTGCAAAAACATGGCAAAGGAATGTAATATATCAGAAAATACAACTTGTTTATCATGATCAAACCCTTTACCATCATAGTCCTTCACACACATGGAGTTGTGCATGAACATTCCCTTCCTCTCAAGCAAAGGAAGAGCTGGCTGAAATGACTCTTGCAAAGAGTCCATTGGCTACCCCAATCCTCCATAGCTATTGCACCCTTGAAAGTGCTGATGTAATTCCTCTCTCATGCCTTCCCAATCAAAACTCTTCATGATTAGGGGATAGATCTTCATTGAACACATATGGCTGAGGAAGAATTCTTCATATGCTCCTTGTAGGATCTTTTACTTGAGCTTGGAAGCTCTAGCCAAAAATACCTTACCATGATAATAGATGACCCCTCCTTGGACCAAGTAGCCCTCTTCTTAATGCATGCCATCTAATATCACACCTGTGTGGATATCTTTGGAATACTCTACAAGCAGTTGAGATTTCCATTAAAGATCCACACTGCTCAACAATGACAGCGCTGCTGATTCATCCATGGGAGTGCTTGTCTTGTTGCTGATTGTCTTTTTGACATTACACATGCCAAAGTGGTTTGTTGGAAGGTTGATACTCCCATTATTATCCTCCCACAATGCTGTAGCTTGGTATTATATTGCTCCAATCCTTCCTGGATCTAGATTTGGAGTAGCACTTTGTGAGGCTTCCCCCACAATATTTGAATCTAATGGCATTCTAGGTGGCTTGCCATAAGATAATAATGTCCCTTGTAGCATCCTCATGAACATGAGAGAAGGAACTATGAGATCCCTGCTTCGACTACGCAAATCCATCTCTGTTGTTTGTGTGGACACATTAGGTGAAGGATAAGTGTGCATGCCTTGAATCATTTGTGGTTTCCCACTCTTCAAGTCCACCCACTCCATTTGCAAAGCTTTCCAATCAGTGGTAACCTTCCCCAAGGTAATCAACCATTGGACACCCAAGATGATGTTGGTGTCTGGTATGTCCACTACAAAGAAGTGATACACCAAGGTGTAGGATCCCATAGTGACAGAGAGTGATGGAACATATTGCATGCACTGCATGGTCCTATCTCCCGAAACAAAAAAAAAAAAATCCCTCAAAAGTATCAGTGGGGATTCCTCTCTTTTGCACAAGGTGAGCATTAATAAAGTGATGGGTTGCCCCATTTTCAATCAGTACACATAATCTTTGATTCATAATTGAACCTTGTACTCTTAGGGTCAAGTACTTAGGCACTCCTCTCAAAGAGGCAAGAGTCCCACTGGTTGGAGCAAAGGCCCCCTTCCATCTCTCGTGGGTGTTTGTTATTCCTGATCATCATCAGCGCTGTGACCCTTCCTCGGTTCCTCATCATCATCTTCCTCCTCAAAATCAGAGAAGAATTCTATGTAGTGTGCTCTTCTAGCAGCACACCTATGTTCTGGTACCCATGAATATTGGTAAGTGAAGCAAAAATTCTTCTTCCTCAATTCCCTCCTGAGATGAATATCAAGAGGCTTCTTCAAAGAGCTCTCCTTGGGAGGAGCAACTTTTCCTTCCTTCCCCTTAGAGGAGTGAGGGGCCTTACTTTGGAAATTTGCCTTTGCTTTTGGCAAGGCATCTTAGAGATCTCTAGCTCTCTCGATGGCATCATGCAAAGTGATGGGCTTGGTAGACTTAACCGACCCATGCAAAGGTTCCTCCAGGCCATGAATGAACATGTAGAATTTCCTTGCTACAGATAGATCAGGGACCATGACTGATAATCTTAAAAACTCAGAGATATAGGTCTCTGCAGCTCCTGAATAATTCAGTTTTGCAAGGCTTATGAAGTGTGCTTCAGGATCCTTTCTGTCAAACCTCTCCACCAGTCTACTAGTGAACTCAGCATAGGTAGTCACATTGATGTGTCCCAATGTAGACAATCCATGGAACCACCAATTGTGTGCTTCACCTTCAAAGTGCAGCGCTGCAATCTTGATCGCCTCAACTTCAGGGACTTTGTTCAACTGGAAATAGATATCCAGATTTTATACCCATGCCTTGGAAGAACTGGAGGATGATCCATAAAACTTGGGAAAAAATAATCTGCCCATAGTATGGTGTCTACCATGAAAGAATCCACCATATCTATATTGCTGCACTGGTCTCCTTCGGTCCTTGAGATGGAAAAAGTCTTGGAAACTCAAGTTATCCTTGAATCTCTGACTCCGAGAGTCATACTCCAAAAAGTAACCTTCAAGGGAGGATTTCTCTTGTAGTCCTTCATTCTCCACAACCAAGAAGGTAGGCATAGTGGAGCGTTGTGAGGCTTGTGGAGCTTGTGGAAAGTTCACAGGTTGACTAGTCCCATGATGAGACATGTCAAAGCTTTCTTCTTGATGAAATATCCCAAGAGACTCCCTCATTCTATCCACCCTCATATCCTTGATCTCCTTGGCCAGATCTTGCATGGCCACTAACGGAGTTCTTGCAAACTCTTCTCCTTCTTTATCACTGGTAGTTTAAAGGGCTTTCCCCTTAACAGGATCATCTGTAGTGTAGTCATAATTTTTATGACTTCTATTCTAGTATCTCTTCTCCCTCTCAGTAAGAGTATCATATTCTTCTAAATGCATCATGAATGATGCTCCAAGGCAAGCACAGGCTGTGCCAAGAAAGGAGCTCTGATACCACTGTAATGTTCCCAAATTGGGATTGCACATCAAGCTTGGAAAAATAACGCACTCCTTGGCAGATTGATGTATAGAAATGATTTTTCATCCCTTGGATCCCTTATATCATCTGATATAGGGTCTAGATCTAGAAGGGGAGAAAAAACAAATCAAACTAGGTGTGGTAAACAGGTCTCCCACAACCTAGTCTAGTTGGAAAACACGCTACAAGAGGGGCTGCAGCTATGCACAACAAAATTCCTCAAGAATAACACATTATTGGTCCTTATGAGTAGGAGGCCATCATATATGATTAATAAATTAAAGTGCAACAACAAATCATAAGTAAAGTGAAGCTCCTTCAATATACAGTAGATTACACGAGACAAGAGAGCAAGATATCTTCAGAAAAGTGAGCTACAACATGTATATATCAGTAGAAATGGCTCAACAACGTTATTTTCAGGAGTTTTAGTAGTTGCATATTACAAATCAGATCTAGGACAGATCTGTGGACAAAACAACAAATCTATTTTAGATCTGGAAACTAGATAGTTTTCTTTACAAGATCCCCTTGAGGTTTTGACCAAATCATGCATGAATAAGAGTAGATTTGAGAAACAAGTTGCTGTTGAATATTGCAACAAGAAACAATGAATGAGGCATCCTGAAACATCATCCTTGATCCTAGTTGGAAAATAATCACCTAAACTAGGTGGGGCCCACACAGGCTATTTTTAGGTATATGTCTATTTTTAGACATGGTGAACATATTCTATAAGTTGCAAGATGCTATTTGTAGATGGTTGGTCAAATGTGAAAAATAGATGAGATTATATTTTTAGAAGATTGGGCGAAGTCTATTTATAGATCGTTGATCTAAAAATAGATGCATGTCGGTTATTATTAGCCCTTAATAATAATCAGACAATAAACAACAACTTATTCTCTTGGAGCATTTTACTTCAGTGAACAGATTTGTAAAATCAGTGGGATGAAGGAATTACACAATTTCTTAGTGTTTACTGGAGTTCATGCATGGAGGACTCAGTTAGAACTAAAGTGGCAAAGTTATGACAGAGTTGGAAGAGTAGTTCATGGAGTTGTATTCAGTTTAACTCATTTAGACTCAGTTGAGCTAGTTGTATCTAATCTAACTGAATGATACACTGGTGAGAGTGGAGTTAATTAATTCACAAATAATAACTCATTAATCAAATGAACTATACAACAGTTAACTACAATGCATGACAGTTCCAGTGGAGACCCATTGGAGAGATAGGTGAAAGGGCAAGATGGACTATCTGTTGTGACCATAGTGATGCATGAATTGCATATATATATACATTGCAGTTGCCAATGATAATAATGCAGTCAAGGAGAGTGGTATTGCATCAAATTGGTATTTGTAATCAGCTTGGATTGCGCAGTGGAGGCAGGCTAGCAGGAGGGCAGAGATTGGTGCATGGATTTACCGATTTCTTCTATGTTAGTGTGTGACAATTGTATTGTACTAAGAGCTTGATGTACTAAGCTTCGTATGAGGATTGTTACATGATCTCCATGATACATAATATGATAGTTGGAGTTTTTAGCTTCAGGCTTTCCCGTTAAACAACTGTGTTATGTGTGTTTTTATTGCTTCATGTGTTTTGCAATTGTTGATTAAATTTCTGCAAGAATTATAGTGGAAGGATTCTGTATTTAGCAAGAAGATAAATATTGTTAGATCAGGAGAGTCCGGATATATACATGCATATTGTATATAATTTCTACAGTTGCAGATCTAGAAATTACTGCAGTAATTTCTGAATATAACATTTCAGTACAATGGATTAGATCTAAATAGAACATGGATCAGCAAGCTAATCCATGGATCACCAAGTGGGAGGCAAGGCCCAGCACTAGAGATCTATGATCTAAACTATGAGAAAAACACCATGAAGAGCCTCATACCAAAATAATGCAGTCCATCAAGAGGAACAATGATGTAGCTCAAATGACATAGATAACCACTGCAAAATTGCAGATCTGAAACATAAAGAGAAGAGACACTCTTCCAGGAGGTTAAAATACACACTCCATGAGAAGAGGCTCCTAGAACACACTAGATCTCTGCAGATCTAAAAATCCACTTGCTGCAGCTTTCAAAAGCAGACAAGCCATCACTAGATCTGTGCTGCTAATGAAAGTAGAGCTTGGCCTCAAGCCTAATAGTGGATCATTTCAAAAAATACTCCTCCAAGAATCCTCAAAGGAAGAGGTGAAATCCCTGCATAGGAATTCCAATCACAATCCTCCACTAACCATCAAAGAATGATATTTTTCTAAGCAGACAAATATTCAGAAATATGATTAATCAACAACCTCCTCTTGCTTCCTTCCCTTTCATTTTATAAGATGAGAGCCTTTGCAAACCCTAAACCACCTTGATGAGTTAGCTCTTTTTACATGAGGGGCCTCCTTCTAAAACTACACTGTCCCTTTAGGAGATGCATTGAAACTAGACAACGTTGTGGATTTGGTCAAGGTTGACCCAATCTCATAGCTCAAACCCCTTTCACACTTGCAAGTGATTATTTACATGGCCCTGATTTAACTATTTTTACATGGGCATTGATTTATTTAGTCTACTTAGGAGTTTTACATGTCCTCCTTTATTCATTTATGCATGCAACAGAAAATAAAACCAAAAATTAACGTTCCTCTTAGCTTAGGCTAAGTAGGAACATTACAGTCCTCCCCTCCAAAATGTTGCTTGTCCTCAAGCAACTAATAGGGTAAGAGCTATAGTTCTTCTCCTCCTCCATTGTTGGCATCATTAGGGATCAAACCTCCATCATAACCCAAATTCTCAGCAAGCCAAAGCATCATGAGTTGCTCCTCCAAGGCCAACATAATATGTGCATAGTCCATCCCCTTCGGAGTGAAAAACTCAACAGAAATAAACATGGGTGGAGCAATGCTACATCTAAAACATGTATCATGAATTACAAGTTGAAGTTCCAACCCATGTGGTACATACACACTGCCCATCCTCTGTCCATACAACCCCATAAACAATACAACTATATCATCAATGTATGGAAGAAATTCTACATAGATGCAAACTGAAATCTGAACTTGAGGAGGTGGGTCAAAATCCCACATGAGATGCCAACGCAGTGCACCTCTTGTCGTCATTAGATCCTAGTGTGGTAAGTGGCATTCCCACCACACTCTTGCTGCATAAGTCACCTTAACATGATTGAAGGTGTTACATAAGTTTGGTGCCTTTGGGAAGCACCCATCATGAAAAGGAATCTCCCTTTGCAGATCAAGGGAGTGGCCAAGTTCATAATTTTCATTGGCCCCCAACAAACTATGAGATCCATATGATCTCTCACTCCCTTTAGAAGTCCCATCCTGAAAAAACATGGCAAAGGACTGTAATAGATCATAAAATACAACTTGTTTACCATGATCAAACCCTTTACCATAATAGTCCTTCACACACATGGAGTTGTGCATGAACATTCCGTTCCTCTCAAGCAAAGGAAGAGCTGGCTGAAATGACTCTTGCAAAGATTCCATTGGCTGCCCGAATCCTCCATAGCTATTGCACTCTTGAAAGTGTTGATGTAATTCCTCTCTCATGCCTTCCCAATCAAAACTCTTCATGATTAGGGAATAGATCTTCATTGAACACATATGGCTAAGGAAGAATTCCTCATATGCTCCTTGTAGGATCTTTTTCTTGAGCTTGGAAGCTCTAGCCAAAAATACCTTACCATGATAATAGATGACCCCTCCTTGGACCAAGTAGCCCTATTCTTGATGCATGCCATCTAATATCACACCTGTGTGGATATCTTTGGAATACTCTACAAGCAGTTGAGATTTCAAATAAAGATCCACACTACTCAACAATGACAGTGCAGTTGATTCATCCAAGGGAGTGCTTGTCTTGTTGCTGATTGTATTTTTGACATTACACATGCCAAAGTGGTTTTTTGGAAGGTTGATCCTCCCATTCTTCTCCTCCCACAGCGCTGTAGCTTGGTATTCTATTGCTCCAATCCTTCCTAGATCTAGATTTGGAGTAACACTTTGTGAGGCTTTCCCCACAAGATCTGAATCTGATGGCATTCCAGGTGGCTTGCCATAAGATAAGAATGTCCCTTGCAGCATCCTCATGAACATGAGAGAAGGAACTGTGAGATCCCTGCTTCCACTACGCAAATTCATCTCTGTTGTTTTTGTGGACACATTAGTTGAAGGATAAGTGTGCATGCCTTGAATTATTTGTGGTTTCCCACTCTTCAAGTCCACCCACTCCATTTGCAAAGCTTTCCAATCAGTGGTAACCTTCCCCAAGGTAATCAACCATTGGACACCCAAGATGATGTTGGTGTCTGGTATGTCCACTACAAAGAAGTGATCCACCAAGGTGTAGGATCCCATAGTGACAGAGAGTGATGGAACATATTGCATGCACTGCATGGTCCTATCTCCTAGAACCAAAACAACAAATCCCAAAAAAATATGAGTGGGGATTCCTCTCTTTTGCACAAGGTGAGCATCAATAAAGTTGTGGGTTGCCCCACTCTCAATTAGTACTGATACTCTCTGATTCATAACTGAACCTTGTACTCTTAGGGTCAAGTACTTAGGCACTCATCTCAAAGAGGAAAGAGTCCCACTGGTTGAAGAAAAGGCCCCCTTCCCATCTCTGTTGGGTGTTTGTTCTTCCTCATCATCATCAGCGCTGTGACCCTTCCTAGGTTCCTCATCATCATCTTCCTCCTCAAAATCAGAGAAGACTTCTATGTACTGTGCTCTTCTAGCAGCACACCTATGTACTGGTACCCATGACTCTTGGCAAGTGAAGCACAACTTCTTATTCCTAAATTCCCTCCCGAGATCAATATCAAGAGGCTTCTTCAAAGATCTCCCCTTGGGAGGAGCAACTTTTCCTTCCTTCCCCTTAGAGGAGTGAGGGGCCTTACTTTGGAAATTTTCCTTTGCTTTTGGCAAGGCATCTTGGAGATCTCTAGCTCTCTCGATGGCATCATGCAAAGTGATGGGCTTGGTAGACTTAACCAACCCATGCAAAGGTTCCTCTAGGCCATCAATGAAGATGTAGACTCTCCTTGCTGTAGATAGATAAGGGACCATGACTGATAATCTTAAAAAATCAGAGATATAAGTCTCTGCATCTCCTGACTGCTTCAGTTTTGCAAGGCTTATGAAGGGTGCTTCAGGATCCTTTCTGTCAAACCTCTCCACCAGTCTCCTATTGAACTTAGCATAGGTAGTGTTAGGGTCCCGTGATTTGTCTGATTGGCAAGCCAAATGACAGTGTAACATCAAACCAGTCTTTGGAGCCCAAGGACCTAGCCTTCTTGGACTCAGAGAGGGCTCTCTCTATTTGTGTAAAGGATATCTATGTGTTTGCTTATTGTGTTCCGATTTTAGGCTAGTTATGAAGTAGGTTTTTTGGTTTTTGTTTTTAGGTTGTGAGGAATGAAACTGATCAAAGATATAAGTGTTTCGGGGATTTAACACCCTAGAGGTTGGTTGGGATTCAACCTCCACAGAGCAGGGGCGTACTACTTAACAGAGACTCACACGATCATGCACAGTCATAAAAACGAAATCGAGTAGAATGGGAGGTTTACCCGTTGGTCCTACGTTTGAAGTAGATCCACGTGGAGTTCAAACTCCCTGCAACCGTCCTTCCTCTTTCACCTGAAATACAAGAAGAAACCAGCACAAAGGACAAGTTGTACGGTATATTCTACTCTATATGTTAGTGGGATTCATATAAAACATTAAATAAATCATCATGAATGCTTGTATAACAAATATTCTTCATACATTAAAGCATACACTAACACGTTTACTTCGGGAACAGCATGATACTTCTGTATTATAAAAATAGTACGTACAAAAGTAAGTGGAGAGATCACCTGATCCTTCCAAGGCCTTCGCAGACCGTCGTCCGGATCCGTCCAGCCCTTGCCTCACTAAGACTCCTTCCAAATGAGTGCATGCAAGATAACATATAAAGGGATGTGTATCTCAAGGAAACAAGGGTTTCCTGAAATGAACTGGGAAAGTGCAGGAGGCACGGGGAATCAGACTTGGATAGGGAACCAACAGAGTATAATAATAATAATTCTCTCTCTCTCCTTAGGCCATACATATGAGGTCTTTTTATAGTCCTTCCAAGTAGTTTCAGCAGTTGGAAACAGTTGGCCACGGGCTGGGGTAGTTGAACTACCTGAGTAACCATCAACCCAACGCGAAATTAGGGATTTTTATATATTTTTTAATCATTAAAATGGCATACGCGGAAAAGTCTAGCTGTACTCGCGTATACACGCGGAAAAACACGGGCATAGTCGCGTATGAAGGATTTTCCACTTTTTTTAAGTGAATTTGTCCAAGTCTGTAGGAATGGGTGCCCATAAAGCCATGTAGCAATCATGAATCATGTCAAGGTGAGAAATGATGCTATAACAATAAGATAGGTAAAAAGATGTCAGATCAACTGGGCTATGGGGTCGAAGAGGTCAAGAAAGCTATCAAATGGTGATACAAGGTTGTTGAAGGGCCGATTTGATTCGAGGTAGAAAGGATCTTTGGGAAAAATGGAGTAAGATGGACATCAAGTTTTTGAACAACAAAGGATTTCAAGCATAACTAGTTTAATAGCTGACATAAACATGGTAGGGAAAACCATTAATCATGAGAAATGTAACTATAAGCTAATCAATACATAGAAATAAACATTCAAGCCATGCATAGAGATATATAACTCTCTAACTTCAGGAAAAGGCTATCAGACTTTGGGGAAATACACTTAAGACAGACAAACAACTCAAATCACTATGCCGGAATGCCTAAACACAGTACTTCAAGTTATTGGGCACTTTGAAAACAAGATTGCATAGTCTTAGGCAAAGAGCAAGATCAGAACAAGACCTCCTTGATTCAACAAATGACAATCTAATCAGTCAAAGAGAAATTTCATGGATAGAGCTATGGCTAGCCATGAGTAAGCAGGGCATACCGTAAATCATACTTAGCATGCATAAAACCATGAATGAAACAAGCAACAATATCCTTAAATTATTAAAGAGCAATCAAGAATTCTTTAATGTGACTAAGAATGAAGAAAACATGGAAGCTATGAAGAAACAGGAAATTTGAGGTGCCTCCAAGGGCATGTCTCAAATTTGTTCTCTAATGTCCTATAGCAAGCAATAACATGGATTTATGAATGAAAAATAGGAAACAAAAGAGAGAGAGAGAGACACTATACCATTCTACTAAGTCATGGAATCCAACAACAATCCTCTTTCATCATCCAAGAACATCCAAGAGACTATCCAAAAGCATGAGACAAGTATTTCTTCCAAAGCTTATATGACCATATATTGCTTCTATTCATCAAGTTCAGCCTTGTTTACAATGAAAGCCTTTGGAATAAATAGGCCTAAGTGAGGAAAACCTCTTAGTTCAATTTACAATCTCATTGGCCTATCCAAAATATCTTATCTTGTCCTTGAGGCTTTGGAAAGCCCAAGGCACAAAATATCTCATAAAATATATAAAAAATGTTAAAAGAGGGAAATAAATTGACTTTTCATAACTTCTCATGTGCAAAAATAGCTAAACGCACATGAGGAAAAAGCAGTTTTTAAAGGTTCAATTGTTACAAAAATACTCAAAAAATACATCAGCAAAAGGTCCCCTGCCTTGCCAGCAACTTTTGGCACCCTTCCCGATGTCAAAACGAGGCTCATGATAGCTTGTTGGAAAGCTCTAAGTGTTTTATTTCTGGAAAAATTGAATTTTCCCAACCTAATGCCTGGAAGTCCTCCAAAAACAGGCCTGTGTGTAAAAAAACCAAAAAATAAGCCTTGCTGATAGACCAGGCAGAGTGTAGAAAAAGCGAGCATTTTTCGCCATTTTGAGGGAGAAAATGATCTTCAAATGTCCTGAAAATCGCTGAGTATGTGCTTCTAAAATTATGGCATCCAATGATACCATTCTCATCCTTTGATGATCCCCCAAACTGAAATGGCGAAGCCCATGAGTTTTGGCCAAAAACCCAAAAATGACAAAAAACCAAAATATGTCGAAATTTGCCCAAAATTGGTGAGCATGACCCTCAAGGGTTCTCAGCAACATGTTGTGAAGTAGAGGCCAAAATCTGAAGTCCTGAGGTGTCTTTCCTCACTTTCTGTGCCAGGCGCTTCCCTTTAGCCTCCTTGAGTTTTTCTTGAGCAGCCTTCAACTTGCGCCGGGCAAACTGATTTAACTTTTTATAATGCCCCGTCATTCTCCTTTGAAGGTCTAAATCCCTGTTTGCCTTCTCCAATTTCTTCTCCAAGTGGTCATTGACTCTCTCAAGCCATGCCTCCCTATTTTTCTCTATCTCTTGTTTGAACAATGCAGTGAGAGGGGTAGATTGGAGAAGGGCATTTTCCTCTTCTTTTTGCTTCTCAAGGGCCTTTTTTAGCCCCATGGTTCTTGGCCTCTTTCGCCTAGGCTGATCTTTGCCTTCAATTTCATCGAACTCACCCATGAGTTCTTCCAACCTCACTTGGGCTTTGGAGGCCTCCTTCTTGTATTTGGTCACCTGTGTCTCATAAACAGCCATATGGACACTCATTTGCTTATTTTGGATTTGCAAAAATTGATTGAAATTCCTAGCTCTATGAAGATCATCCTTCAAGGCATCAATTTGGCTTTCTCTATGGATCAAGAGATTTTCTAGGATCGGGGCTTGATTATCACTATCATCGCTTTGGACTTGGATGATGTCGAATTCCTTTTCCAGTTCATGACTGCTTTCTTCCTTGCCCTTCCCTTTGCCTTGGGTGGCTCTTCTAGTACTCTTCCTCTTAGGCAATTCGACCATGGGCTTCTTTGGCAATTTTCCCTTGCTTCGGAGGGCCCTAGTCACATTTGGAGTGACAACTCTAGGCACCCTTTTATTTTATGTCTGGGGCTTGGTGACTTTCGAAGAAGAGAGCATGGCCCCTTGCCTCGGAGAGGCAGCTAGCACATGCTCCATGGGTTCTTTACCCTTGTCACTTTGCCCTTTTTCTTCTTGAGGCTGTTGTCCCTCATGCTGTGGCTGCCCCTGTTTATCACTCTCATGCTGCCCCTGTTCAGTATCTTTTGGCTGCCCCTGTTCATCATGATGTAGCTGCTGTGTATCATATTTTGGATGATGTATGTCATCATAAGGCTGCTCACCCTCATCATAAGTCTGTTGTGTATCATCAAAGGTCTGCTCACCCTCACTGTGCTGCTTTTCTTCATCTCCTTGCTGCTGCTCATCATCACTGTGATGCTGCTGTTCAACGCTTTCTTCCTCATCCCCTTGCTACTGCCCATCATCACTTTCTTCTTTTTTCTCATGTCCTTCTTTCTCCTCATGGTCACTTTCTTCTCCTCCTTCAGGCTTCTTGGTTTGTTTTATGGTAAACTTGAGCTTTTTTGGAATAGGTCTGCTAGAAGAAGGCGAGGGATGATGAGTAGGAGGTGTAAAGGATGTATGGACTGGAGGGACAGTGGAGAAATCCGGATGAGTGATGAAAGTATCCCAAGAGACCTCTTTCTTTTCAAGCTGATGAAGAATGATGATTTTGATGAGAGAGTGATGGAAGAGACAGGCTATTCGCTGTGAAGGAGGCTTCTTCTGAACGGTGGAGGCCATTTTCTCAATGCTTTTGTGTAAGAAGAAAGGAAGATTTAGCAGCTTGGTCCTTGTGAAGTGCATGAGCAGTCGAATGTGATAAGCATGAGCAGTCGAATGTGAAGTATTTCATGATGATCTTCATGAGGGGGGCGTAGCTGGCTAAAATATATGAGAAAGGGAAAATATAAGGACATGACTCTCTGTGCTCGCGCTTTAGAAAGGGCTTGTAATCTTCTGAGTCCAAATGGCTTTGCTTAAACCATTTCTCACCAATATAGGGGATTTTAGTGGCCTTGGAGATGGACCTTGGAGAGAATTTGAAGTCAAGGCCTACCAACTAGAAATGCTTGTCTTGAAGCCTTGAAGTGCAAAGGTGTGTCAAAGGAGAAAAGCTCTTCACCTCTTGCACTCTTTGACAAAAATCTAAACACCCCACCTCATGGAAATTGAACAAGACTGATGGGTGGGCATTCACTTCTTCAGTGGAAATAGGCTCAAATCGCTTATGCAAACCACTCCTACTGTCCTGCCTGGGAAGAATCTTGTTCTAGATGCTCTCTGCAAAACCAAACTGCTTCAAATGGTTTTTTTTGAAATGTTTTCTCAAACACAACTCTGTCTTCTTTTTCAATCACTGTTTGATCAGGGCAAATTTGTTTCAAATGCTATTGTGAAATTCTTCTGTGATATCAGGTCTCTACCCTTCAAAACACTGCTTTTCCCCTTTTGTATGCCAATTAACAAGTAAGTTATAATAATATGCACACAGTCAAATAAAAGTTACACACAGTCAAATGTTTTTTTGTGTTTGGGTAAGGTCACATAGCCCTTGATGTTTTGGTGTAAGCAAGGCAGCCTAGTATCTTAGACAGAAGAAAAATACTCCTCCTAATCAAAAACATCTTCCTTGTGTTCACTATTCCTCACCCACAGTTAGACAGAAAACCTCCAAACTGATTTAATAACTTCACGCACTAAATTCTGCTTCATAGATCAAAAGAGAAAACACTGGTTTTTTCTTTTTTACCACACAGAGGGGACTTTTGAAATGACAAAACACTTATACAATGATCACTGTTGTTGAAATTAGGCCCACTGCTTTGCTTTTCAAAATCTGTTTTTCCTCCCTTTAAACACTGCCTCCACCTTTTAACTTGTTTTCAGGGTAGTTTGTTAGGTCTTTTGTCATCAATAAAAACCTACCACTTTCACTATGTCGGCTTGAGAAATCATAAATCACAGCAAATATAGAGTTTTTAAACAAAAATATCAACCCTCCTAAGCACTGTTTTTCACCCACAGTTAGACAGAACACCTTTAAATTGTATTAACAACTTTACTCATTAAAGTCTATCTCATGGACAAAGATGGCAGCACTGATATTGCTTTTCACCACTACAACATAGCTGACTGAGTTTATGGTTTTGCCCTATCTTGAGGGTAGCTCTAGGTTTTTTTAAAATGATGAATCACTCCACTAAACCCACCGTGACAAAATTCTTCAACACATTTAACACATCACCTTGATTTACACCATGAGCTTCATTTTTTGCCACTACTTAGCAGTCTTGAAAAGAGCAAGGAGGTAACAAAATATCTTGAAGATCGATGGTGGGATTTTCTTTGAGGATTTGAGCGGCTTCACCACTTGTTTGGAGGCACTTTGATTGTTTGAAACAAGCGCGACACGTTTACTAGGGAAAGCACCGCGCAAAGAGAAGCTGTCGGGTCACTAACGGGCAATCGTGACCAGCGCCTACAGGCGCGCCGCGCAACAGTGTAACCCTTTGGTAAAAATCCACCTGAACGCGCCGTGCAAATCTACAAGCGTGCCGCACAGCCTTCAAGCCCGAAAACTCTGTGAATTTTCCCAAACACTTCTTCTACGGTCTCGTGAACAGCAAGAGGAGTGTTGCTTTGCATTTTGAGAAAGTCAAATGGCTTGCAACGGTCTCCTTATTCTCTTTTGAACGCAAAAAGCAAACTACCCTTGAGTTTGACTTGTGAGGGTTTTGAAGGCTTCTTTCTTTAAAAAAAATGCCTTTGCTCATAATGAAACCAAACAAAATGACTTTGAACGTGTTCTAAAGGGCCTATATTTTAAATAACGTTGGTAAAAAGGCTGTGCATGCTATCTGGCCAGTTTTGGTAGATATGACTCTTTCCTCTTGTAATAAAATCATCCAAGGGTCAAACTCTTTTCACTGTGATTTATTATTAAAAAGGAAACTCTGCCACTGCTAACCCTTTAATGACATCTTCAAAATGGGAAATCCGCTCAAAACATACCAATGAGTGGTGAAGCATCATTTGCCATTTTGCAAGGAGATGACTTATCTCTTTAAAACTTAATTGACAGTTTCTGCTCCTTATGATTGTATCTGCTTGTTAGAGGGAACCTGGCTCAAATCCACATAGGGGCTGTAGATGTATTCTCCAAATAAATTTTTCTTTGATTGTGAGGTGAAAATCAGTTGTACTTACCTGAGCTTTACTATGATCTGTCCATCAAGAGGGCACTTCTTCTAAAAAATTCTTCTCTACTCAAAATGCAACAACAAGGTACCTTTGACCTATTTTCATAAGGACGCTGCCTTCTTTTGTAATAGTGGCATGTATATATTGGCTTTGAATGTTGTTCCAGAACCTGAAAAACATGTCATAATCTCTCTTGCACATTTATGAACCTATGTGTTCAATTGCACTGCCCCTTGGGAAAACTAAACTCAAATTGCCTCTGTCTTTTATGATGAGTTTTTTTTTTTTTAAAGAAATTTTTCATGAACAGGAAGAACATGACCTTTTGAAGAAAAATTATCATTCTTGGCCTGTGTCCAACCCAGCTGATTTCAACTTCTTTTCACTTCTGCTTGTTTAAAGGAACATAGGCTAAATGTCGATCCTGTTTATCAAGGAGATGGGTCTTTGTGATTTTAAGGAATTTACACCCCTCAGCAAGGTTTGCTCATTTCTAGGCTCCAGACTGTCTTTGAAAGAGAATCTATGATAGGAGACAAGTCAGCTTCTTTGATAGTTATAGTACTCATGCTTTCCCTTTGTTTTTGTCATCATTTATCTGTTCAGAAGCCTTCAACTGTCTCCTACTGTTCTCGCAATTTGTTTCTCAGTCAGTGAAACCCTAAAATAAATCACTGCTCTGGCCCTCTGCTTATAGATGAAGGAGGCCTATTTTGACAAATGCCTAATTTCCTTCCAACCTCTGTCTCAATCAAAATAAGAATGTTTGATGAACATACTGATAGTGGTTTCCCTTATACATGATGGAAGAATTTAGTTTGAGACCAAGACTGTTGGACTCTTTTGGCCATCTGCTTATAATATTTCTCCATTGATGATCAACCCATTAGCTTCACATTGTAACTCAAATAATAGTGAGACTCATGCAAATTATTTTTAAAACCCACTGCTTTGCCTCTGCCTTTAATCATCATTTTATTTTAAAAACCCTTAGTTGCTATCTCACTGTACCCAAAATTTGTCCTTTAGTCAGTGCAAATTCTTAAAATCAAACTTTATCCATTGGCCCTCTGCTTATAGATGAAGGAGGAGCTCTTAACCCTCTGCTTATAAAATGAAGGAGGTTCTTCAGTCTTCAATCCTCTACTTATAAATGAAGGAGGTTTTTTTCAGTCTTCAAAAACCCTCTGCTTGTAGGTGAAGGAGGTTTTTTTAGTCTTCAATCCTTCTGCTTATAGATGAAGGAAGTTCTTTAGTCATGCCATTTCATCAGCTTTTGACAGTGTTATTTTTCCTTTCACTGTCCTTTCATGCTTTGAATGTGATCGTAGGAGCTTAATGGAAAAAAATCTCTGTCCTGTAGCTGCATCCCAGGCTCAAAATCACATTGAGAAGCACATTTCTTCTCATGTGGAACCAAACACTGTCTCCTCGGAATGCTGGTGTACTTCTGTTCTTGAAAGATCCATTAAAACACTGTAAAACCACCTAAAATCAGTTTGACCTATGGTACATGTATTTCTGAGACTTGAGGGTTTATGAGTGGCGCGACCTAGGGTTGTAACCAAATTTATTTGTAGAGTGGGAAGGCCTGTTATGACTGGTCTGTAGCAGATAGAGTTTCTTTGGCTTCAGGATAGTTTGCCAAGAGAGAAATGCCTAAAGCGCCACTACCTAACTTAGGGGAGACTTCTTTGGACAGATTTGGATTGTTTCTTTGGAGCTGATGGAAAAAATAGTATGGCTGAGGCTAGATAGGGCTTGATAATGAGGTTCATCTCGTCATGGGTGGATTGAAAAGGTAGGAGGGCAAAAAAATGTTTATGGGTGTTTTCCAGCTGGTAAATTTTACAAATTTTTAGATCAGCTACTAGAAAACTTGACTGTTATAACTAGTCATCACCAACAAGTGAAAAATACTGATGAATAACAGGTAGTCATATTGATGTGTCCCAATGTAGACAATCCATGGAACCACCAATTGTGTGCTTCACCTTCAAAGTGCAGCGCTGCAATCTTGATGGCCTCAACTTCAGGGACTTTGTTCAATTGGAAATAGATATCCAACTTTTCTACCCATGCCTTGGCAGAACTGGAGGATGATCGATCAAACTTGGGAAAAAAGAATCTACCCATAGTATGGTTTCTACCATGAAAGAATCCACATCTCTATACTGCTGCACTAGTCTCCTTCGGTCCTTGAGATGGCAAAAGTCTTTGAAACTCAAGTTATCCTTGAATCTATGACTCTAAGATTCATACTCCACAAAGTAACCTTCAAGGGAGGCTTGATCTTGTATTCCTTCATTCTCCACAGCCAATAAGGTAGGCATAGTGGAGCATTGTGAGGCTTGTGGAGCTTGTGGCAGGTTCACAGGTTGACCAGTCCCATGATGAGACATGTCAGAGCTTTCTCCTTGATGAAATCTCCCAAGGGACTCCCTCATTATGTCCACCCTCATATCCTTGATCTCCTTGTCCAGATCTTGCATGGCCACTAACAGAGTTCTTGCAAACTCTTCTCCTTCTTTATCACTGGTAGTTTTAGGGGCTTTCCCCTTGTCTTGACCCTTGTCAGGATCATCAATAGTGTAGTCATAATTTTTATGACTTCTATTATGGTATCTCCTCTCCCTCTCAGTAAGAAGATAATATTATTCTGAATTCAGCATGACTGATGCTCCAAGGCAAGCACACGCTGTGCCAAGAAAGGAGCTCTGATACCACTATAATGTTCCCAAATTGGGACTGCACAGCAAGCTTGGAAAAATAATGCACTCCTTGGGAGATTGATGTACATAAATGAGTTTTCAAACCTTGGATCCCTTAGATCAGCTGATCTGGGGTCTAGATCTAGAAGGGGAGCGAAAACAAATCAAACTAGGTGTGGTAAACAGGTCTCCCACAACCTAGTCTAGCTGAAAAACACCCTACAAGAGGGGCTGCAGCTATGCACAACAAACTGCCTCGAGAATAATGCAGTCTTGGTACATATGAATAGGATGCCATAATATATGATTAATAAATGAAAAAACAGCAAATCAGAAGTAAAGTGAAGATCCTTCAATATACAATAGATTACATGAGACAAGAGAGCAAGATATCTTCAGGAAAGTGAGCTACAACATGTATATATCAGCAGAAATGGCTCAAAAACGTTATTTTGAGGAGATGTAGCAGCTGCATATTACAACTCAGATCTAGAACAGATATGTGGACAAAAAATCATATCTGTAAACTAGATAGTTTTCTTTACAAGATCCCCTTGGGGTTTTGACCAAATCATGCATGAATAAGAGTAGATCTGAGAAACAAGTTGCAGATCTAGAAATTGCTGCAGTAAATTTCTGAATATAACATTTCATTACAATGGATCAGATCTAAATAGAACATGGATCAGCAAGTTAATCCATGTATCACCAAGTGGAAGGCAAGGCCCAACACTGGAGATCTCTTATCTAAACTATGAGAAAAACACCATGAAGAGACTCATACTAAAATAACGCAGTCCATCAAGAGGAACAACGCTGTAGCTCAAATGACATAGATAACCACTACAAAATTGCAGCTCTGAAACATAAAAAGAAGAGACACTCTTCCAGGAGGTTAAAAGACACACTCCATGAGAAGAGGCTCCCAAAACACACTAGATCTCTGCAGATCTAAAATTCCACTTGCTGCAGCTTGCAAAAGCAGACAAACCCTCACTAGATTTTCACTGCTAATGAAAGTAGAGCTTGGCCTCAAGCCTAATAGTGGATCATTTCAGCAAATACTCCTCCAAGAATCCTCAAAGGAAGAGGTGAAATCCCTGCATAGGAATTCCAAGCACAATCCTCCACTAAACAACAGAGAATGGTATTTGTCTAAGTAGACAAATATTCAGAAATATGATTAATCAACAACCTCCTCTTGCTGCCTTCCCTTTCATTTTATAAGATGAGAGTCTTTGAAAACCCTAAACCACCTTGATGAGTTAGCTCTTTTCAAATGAGGGGCCTCCTTCTAAAACTGCGCTGTCCCTTTAGGAGATGCATTGCACCTAGACAGCGCTGTGGATTTGGTCAAGGTTGACCCAGTCTCACAGTGCAAACCCCTTTCCACCTGCAAGTGATTATTTACATGGCCTTGATTTAACTGTGTTTACAAGGGAATTGATTTATTTAGTCTACTTAGGAGTTTTACATGTCCTCCTTTATTGATTTATGCATGCAACAGAAAATAAAACCAAAAATGAATGGTCCTCTTAGCTTAGGCTAAGTAGGAACATTACAGTCCTCCCCTCCAAAATGTTGCTTGTACACAAGCAACTGATAGGGTAAGAGTTGTTGTTCTTCTCCTCCTCCATTTTTGGCATCATCAAGGATCAAACCTCCATCATAACCCAAATTCTCACCAAGCCAAAGCATCATGAATTTCTCCTCCAAGGCCTACATAATATGTGCATAGTCCATCCCCTCCGGAGTGAAAAACTCAATAGAAATAAACATGGGTGGAGCATGCTACATCTAAAATATGTATCGTGACGTACAAGTTGAAGTTCCAACCCATGTGGTACATACACACTACCCATCCTCTGTCCATACAACCCCATAAACAATACAACTATATCATCAATGTATGGAAGCAAGACTACATAGATGCAAACTGAAATCTGAACTTGAGGAGGTGGGTCAAAATCCCACATGAGATGCCAGCGCAGTGCACCTCTTGTCTTCATTAGATCCTGGTGTGGTAAGTGGCATTCCCACCACACTCTTGCTGCATAAGTCACCTTAACATGATTGAAGGTGTTACATAAGTTTGGTGCCTTTGGGAAGCACCCATCATGAAAAGGAATCTCCCTTTGCACATCAAGGGAGTGGCAAAGTTCAGAATTTTCATTGGGCCCCAACAAACTATGAGATCCATATGATCTCTCACTCCCTTTAGGAGTCCCATCTTGCAAAAACATGGCAAAGGAATGTAATAGATCAGAAAATACAACTTGTTTACCATGATCAAACCCTTTACCATCATAGTCCTTCACACACATGGAGTTGTGCATGAACATTCCCTTCCTCTCAAGCAAAGGAAAAGATGGCTTAAATGACTCTTGCAAAGAGTCCATTGGCTACCCCAATCCTCCATAGCTATTGCACTCTTGAAAGTGCTGATGTAAGTCCTCTCTCATGTCGTCCCAATCAAAACTCTTCATGATCAGGGAATAGATCTGTTAGCCATCAGTATTTTTTACATGTTAGTGATGACTATATCTATAGCTGAGTTTTCTAGAAGCTGAATCCCATATGTCAATCTTTCATCTAGAAAACCCTCATAAAACGTTTTTCGCCCTTCTACTTTTAGTCCGCCCATGTCAAAGTCAAAACTCATTATCATTATTTTTTCTAGCTTCAGCCCTACTAGTCTGCCCATCAGCTCCAAAAGGAAGAGTCCAAGTCTGTTTCAAAAGCCTCCCCTATGTTAGGAAGTGGTGCTTTAAGACATTTTCACCCTTGGCAATCATCAAAAAGCCAAAAAGCCTCCATCTGCTACAGACCAACCATGACTGACCTCTCACTTTGCAAATGAAATTGACAAACAGCTCTAAGTCACGCCACTTACACCCCTAGGTCTCAGCACTGCACAAACCACAGTCTGAAGCTGACTATTAGGTGTTTCACAGTGTTTTATGGATTCTACAAAGGCAGGAAATATAACTTCATCTCAGGAGGAAATGCTTGAATCTACAGTTAGAAGAACAGCTGCTTCTAAATGTACCATGAGCCTGAGATATGTCTGCAAAACAGAGAGCCACTCATCAAGACCTTGCAGCTCTTTCCAGCATGAAAATCACCGTAAGAGAAAGACACCACTGTCACAGCAAACTGCTAATTTGTCATGGCCCAGAACCTCCTTCATTTACAAGCAGAGGGTTAGGGCACCTCCTTCATCTACAAGCAGAGGGCGCTGGCCAGTATTGACTTTAAGGATTGCAAAAGCCCAGGTTTGCTTGTTACTAAACAGTGAAACACAGACTCTAGGTTTTCTGAGTGTAAGTGATAATCATAGCAGGCCTAAAATCTGAAGTATGCAAATTAAAAGGGGAACAGAGTTCAGGTCTTGCAAAGAAAGTCATTTGAAGTTTCCAAATCATAAGAATTGTTAAACCTTAGAAAGGCATATCATTGGTAAAAACCATTCTGATCATAAGCAACCTGCTTTTCCACAAGACTGATTTGAAGAAATGCTGACAAATCATGTCATCACACAGGCAGGAGAAAAGTTGTTTGTTTTTCAAAGGATGCTGACTTAGACTATCTTTCAAATAATTTTTCATAATTTAACCAAAGTGAATGCTAACTTTTCAGTTTTCCCCTCAGAGCAGTACAGTGAGACAGTGACACTTTGACTAGGGTTTTTTCTGAAGCACAGTAGTGTTTGCAAGCAGAGGTGCCAGTATTGATGTGTTTCAAGTTGGTTGCTTACCTTCATAATCCAAGCAAAACCTTTTCATGCAGCCTTAGCAAATAATCTTCAGATACTTTGCTTAGTGAAGGGCCTCCTCCATTTATGAGCAGATGGCCAAGGCATTTAGTGTTGTTGAAAATTGATTGGTCAAAAGGAAGCCAAGCATTTGTCAAAAAGACCATCCTTCATAAACAAAGTAAAGGACACTCATCCTCCTGCTCATAAGAGAATGCCTTCAAACAACTCATCACAGTGGAAAAGAAAGCAAAGTACATTTGGTTTTCCAAAGAAAGTCTGCTCCTATAACAAAGTCAAAGATACCTTGCTGGTATATTTTGAGCAGAGGAAAAGTGTTAGAAGAAGCGCCCTTGAGTATAGATAGAGGATGAAAGAGTTTAAGTGAATGCCACTGAAGCAGTGTACCCACAGTCAAAAAGAGGCTCAAATATTTCATCTCAACAAATACCAAAGGATAGTAAAATTTGCATGGCTGTTGAATCATCATACCTCTGCCACAGTGAAATTAGGGTTAAGGAGCACCCGGGCAGTTTGTTTCAAAATGATTTTCTGATAAAACAGAGATGAAATTTACAAAATTGAGAGAGGTTTTTGTCCCTCATAGGTTAAAAAATAAAAACCTCCTTCAGTTTCTACACAGGTATCATGGTTTGTGAGGAACATGAAAAATACAGATGTCACGGGAGAACTTCTGCACTAGGATACACCATTTTTGACCAGTGATGGGACAGTCAGTTTTTGAAGGCTCAATTGGACTCCAAATGAAAAAATTAAAGTTTCTATGGAAAATATACTTCCATAGCTTTCCGATGAGCCATCTCGGGCCAAATTCCGACAAAAGGAAGGCATCCAAAAGTAGCCTGCAATCAACGCTATGTTTTTCAGCACCAGCATACACCATTTTTGACCAGTGATGGGACAGTCCGTTTTTGAAGGCTCAAATGGACACCAAATGAAAAAATTCAAGTTTTTCTGGAAAGAATACTTCCACATATTTCCAACGAGCCATCTCGCGCCCAATTCTGACACCGGGAAGGCATTCAAAAATGGTCTACAAACAGCTCGATGCATTTCTGCACCAGGATTTACCAGTTTTGACCAGTGTTGGGAAAATCAATTTTTGAAGGATCAAATGGACACCAAATGACAAAATTCAAGTTGTTCTGGAAAGTAGACTTCCACAGCTTTCCAACGAGCCATCTCGTGCCCAATTCCGACACCGGGAAGGCCTTCAAAATGAACCGCAAACTTGCGCGACTTGCCTGGAAAAGTGCTCGACGTGCCTGGAGCGAAAAATACAAAGGGCCATAACTAAGGCGCGACGTGCCTGTAGCAGCCTGCGGCATTCCTGTAACACTGATAAAAATAATCACCTAAAAGCCTTCCAAAGCTATGTCCTAAGCTGCTCAAACTTGTTAACAATGGCTGCCACCGTGTTTCAAGATTGGATGACCTGAGCTTTACAGATTGTAGCAGTAGACGCAGTTCATATTCCTCCTTAACTGATGGACAACACACTTTCAAAGTTTTTGTTAACACATTAAGTGGAGTTCATTCTGCTCAATATTCCTGGATTTTTGATACAGTCCCCCCCCCGTAGCTTCAGTAATTGCAGGGCCAACCTTCACAAATGCTCTAAATGTTTCTGTGAATGTTTCCTTTAGTGAGCCATGCACGGGGAATGGTGGCTTCAAGTGTTCTGCTGAATCAGACTGCAATCTCCTTGTTTATGGTCCTGGCCAAGTGATACCAGAGACATTAAGAGTGATTTAGCCTGATTTGAAATACAACATAATAGTCAGTTTGTCTACTAGTATACAATATGGAAGGGTGGTTTTGGTGATGGACAGAAGTTTCTGCACTGACTCTGCAGGAAATATGTTCCAGAGAACTGGAAATTCAAGCGCTATCATTCATTATGATAGAAGAAATGTCTTTGCAAATATTTGGACTGCGATACCCGACATCCAGCTTGAAGTTAACAATGAAGTTAGAACAGTTGAAGCAACC
The DNA here is from genome assembly GCA_034641835.2 of Pinus albicaulis. Taxonomy (NCBI): domain Eukaryota; kingdom Viridiplantae; phylum Streptophyta; class Pinopsida; order Pinales; family Pinaceae; genus Pinus; species Pinus albicaulis. The sequence continues at coordinate 1,283,444,214 of CM076583.1, read as the reverse complement.
AATAATAAGAAGTCTTTGAAAATATATTTGGATTTTACTGCACCCTTGTTGAATTCATCTGCTGAAATTCTAAAGGTTCTTCAAACTACGGCCGGTGTTCTATATTCCACCGAAAGGAAAACCCATGGAAATCGTCGGTTTGGATATTTGCTAAAAAATCTTTCAAGTGTCTCTGTGGTGAATATAAATTTGGAGACGAGTTCCATAATTAGTAGACAAGGAATCCCTGTTGCACCAACAATTACAATTGCTTTTCTTTATGATTCTGAGAGGCGTACAGTGAAGTTGAGTACCATATACACTGCAAAGACAATGGAGCGAACAATGCCTATATTGATACAATTTATGAAACCTGTATTTCATTTCAACTCTTCAGCTATATCAATATCCGGAGGTTTACTGAAAAGCTTTAGAGAGATAACCTGGAGTGCCTACGTTATTGAAGTAAACACCAATGACAAGCAGTAGTATATGAAAATCTTAAAAGAATCGTAGGGAGATCATGAATCTCGAATCTTGCTTCATGGTGCAAAAGTGAGGCATTATATCGCACCAACAATTTCGTTGTTCCTTTATTCTGACGAACACACAAGACCGTCAACGTCTTTAGCTGCTGGAGCACTTACTATTTCCACTGCAAGCCTAGAAGCTGCAGGAGTACTATCAAGCCAATCAGCAAGTTTGATTATCTCTGACCCATCTAGAAATCTGTTGCGTATGGTATGCCATCTTCAGGTCTATGCACTGTGTAAATGGTTGAGTGTGAAATTGCCAGTTAAGTTTCATGAAAGTTTAAAGGGATTGCAGTGGATTATCCCTCATCTAGATTTGCCATGGGAGAGGCCACACGTGCATTCACATTTGGTAGATTCAGCATTCTCAAAGCTACACCACCTTACAATACAATGAACCGTATTACTGTATGCTCCTAGCATGTACAAATTGAGTATTTTAGGCAAATCGTTAAATCTGAACTTGTTTTCAAGGCGCATTCGAAGTTGCAGAGACCATATTGAAAAGGTATCTGTATTAAATGATTAAACATTGATTAATCCAACAGGTTTGACCTTTCATCAAACAAGAGTCAAAGGTGGAAATATGCCACTGTACTCAACAAAGTGTCAAGATGGTGAAAAGAGCAGTTAGCTAACATGAGGACAATGTGTTGTTTAGAAAAGAGTTTTTGTTGGTATTTAAAATGCTATTTATTCTTTGTTAACACATCAAACATTGCAGCCTATCTTCTTTATCCTATGGACAATACCTTTGACCGTGTAAGGTATTTATTGTTTGACTGTGTTTGTGTTATTAAACATATTTGGTGAGCTGTATACAAGGAGGGTAGTGATTTGTTCAAAAAGAAGTTTATTGGCTTTTAACTCCTACAGGCCTTTGATAACACCTCAGAAGCATTTCAAAACTCTGCCACTTTATCTCATACACACAGTAACTTTGATTGTGTAGGCATAAATTTTTATGGTTACATCGTCTGGCATTATGGGATCCTGCCGATGAAGGCTCGCAAGGAAAAAGAAGGTCTTGAAGTTTGAACTAAAGGACGAAGAATCTCTGTATCTCTCAAAAACAATAGTGTCTTATATCCTCAACACATCAAAGGAAAGATTTCACTACAAAACATGGTTGACTGTTTCTTTGATCGTGTTGTTATCCTTGAGTCTACTTGTTGAATGACATACAAAGGCAGAACAAGGTATTGTTTGGAAGGAGCCGATCTTATACCCATGAGGACTTCACACACAACAATCGAACCATGGTTGCCTTCAACAAACAATGACCTATTGCAGGCTGCAAATTGCTTGAGCAGAACATGATGAACAAGGCCATGATAGTGACGGTTACAAGGGCAACCAAGAGATGATACACGGCAGCCTCTTGATGAGGGCAAGCAAATACAAAACATGGATCGTGAAGGGAATTCTCCAAAGCATGTGCTATCTGCCTCTCCCAGGCAAGGGGCCATGACTTCTTCACCAAAGCCAGAATGCCAAACATGAGACAAGGCTGCCCAAGAGAAGCTAAAGGAGGCTAAAGGGAAGCGCCCGGCACGGAAAGTGAGAAAAGACACTTCAGGACTTCATATTTTGGCTTCCGCTTCATAACATGTTGCCAAGGACCCTTGAGGGTCATACACGCCGATTTTGGGCCTATTTTGACATGCTTTGGTTTTTTGGCATTTTTTGGGTTTTTGGCCAAAAACTCATAAATTTGCCATTTCAGTTTGATGAGTTGTCAAGGGAGGAGGATGATACCGATGGATGCCATAATTCCATGAGCAGGTCTCCAGCGATTTTCAGGGCATTTGAAGATCATTCGCCCCCTCAAACTGGCGAAAAACAGCCTCATTTTGCACATTCTGCCCGCCATATCAGCAGCCTGCTATTTTCTGGGTTTTTTCACACAGGTACAGTTTTGAGGGACTTTCAGAGATCAGATTGAGGTGATTCCACTTGCGTTGGAAAGCAGACACAGAGAGCTTTCCAACGAGCCATCATGAGCCTCATTTCGACACCGGGAAGGCTGCCATTTTCCTTCAGCAAGTCAGGGGACCTTTTTCAGGCATAAATATGAAGTATTTTTGTAATTTTTGAACTCCAAAAATCTGCTTTTCCCAAATGTGTGTTAAGCTATTTTTATCATTGGGAAATCATGTAAAGTCAATATAATTTCCGTTTTTAGCAGTATTTTAGATATTTTATGGGATATTTTGTGCCTTGGGCTTTGCAAAGCCTCAAGGACAAGTTTAGATATTTTGACTTGGCCAATGGGATAGCTAGTTGCTCCATGAGGTTTTCCTCCCTCAAGCCTATTTATCCCATGGTTCTCATTGTAAATCAGAGGCCGAACTTGAGAGAAGAATTAATGCATTGGTCATATGAGCTTTGAAGAATACACTTGAGTTATGATTTTTGGACTGCCTCTTGGATGCTTTTGAGGAATGATGAAGGAGTGTTGATGGATTCCTTGACATGGTAGAATGGTATAGTGTCTCTTTATATGTTTTGTCTTCTAGTTCTCATTCATATTACATATTTCTTGCTGCTATAGATCAGTAGAGATTTATTTTGAGATATGCCCATGGAGGCACCTCAAAATCCCTGAATCTTCATAGCTTGATGTTTTCTTCTCCCTTAGTTATGCTAAAGAATTCTTAGCTGCTCTTTAGTAACCTAAGGTATTGTTGCTAATTTTTATTCATCAGTTCTATGTATGTTAAGTAGGATGTATGGTTTTCCCTACCTACCTACAAGCTGCCCATAGTTCTGTCCATAAAACTTTCTCTTTGACTGATTTGTGGATCATCTTGTTGAACCAAGGAGGCCTAGTCCCGATCTAGCCCTTTGCCTAAAACTATGAAAACTTATTTGTCCAAGTGCCCAATGACTTAGAGACTATGTTTAGGCGTTCCGGCATAGTTTATGAGTCGTTAGTTTGTCTCATGTGTTTTCCCCAAAGTCTGATAGCCTTTTCCCGAAGTTAGAGGGTCATATACCTCTATGTATGGCTGGAATGTTTGATTTCTATGTATTGATTAGCTTATAGTTATTCCTAGCATGATTAATGGCTTGCTATTACATGTTTATGTCTGTTATTAACTAGTTTGCACTTGAAATCCCTTGTCTTTCACCAACTTACTGTCCATTTAATCCATTTTGCCCAGAGATCCCTTCTACTGTGAATCAAATCGGCCCTACAGCAGCCTTACATCATCACTTCATAGCTTCCTTGACCTGTTTGACCCCATAGCCCAATTTATCTACATCTTGTTATCCAGTTTATGTATTTGATCAGTTTCATCCCTCACAAACTTAAAAACTAAAAAAACCAAAAACACACTTCATAACTAGCCTAATATCAGAACACCGCAAGTAAACACACCGACATATTTTACACATATAGAGAGAGCCCTCTCTGAGTCCAGGAAGGCTAGGTCCTTGGGCTCCAAATCTTGGTTTGATGTTACATCGTCATTTGGCTAGCCAATCGGCCAAATCACGGGACCCTAACATAATGGCGATCACGGTGGGACTCTGAGTATTAAACAAACTTAGTTTCCCTAATCTTTAGAGACTTTTGAGAATATTAGCTGGCTGACTTATCCCACCGCTCTCTAACATAATGGCGATCACGGTGGGACTTATTAAGTACATGACAGTCTAGCAAACTCTGATAGACTCTTTAGTCCTTCAATCCTAAACTCAAACCATCAGCCTTTAGAATCATTTAGTGTAAACTCTCTGTTTCACCATCTTAGCAAAGTGATGAATCAGGTTTATAACACTCTTACATCCTAGGCTGCACATAAAACTCAGAAAAAACCACAAAACTCCCTTAGATTGGTTTTTGATAGTATTGGTGGTGGACCATACAAATATACCTCAAAACAACTAAAAATCCACCTGGCGACTCCACTAGCCTCCAGTAGGCCTTACTACTTTGCTAAATTTTAGAATACCATCCGATTTAGCCACCTCATCGCCACTCTAACATAATGGCGATCACGGTGGGACTCTGAGTGATTAAAAAGCTTAGTTTCCCTCATCTTTAGAAACCTTTAAGAATACTATCTGATTGACTTATCCCACTGCTCACTAACATAGTGACACTCACAGTAGGACCTTCCGAGTTAGTGACAATCTAAGTACAACTTAGTAACTCCCGAAGTCTCAATCAAGCTTAGTAAACTTAGAGATTGTTTGAAGAGTAGAAAATAGCTCTTTCACCATCTTAGCAAAATGATGAGTCAGTTATAGGAAACTCTTCCAAACCTTGTAGGCACATAAAACTCAAAAAACCCCAAAAAATACTCCTTCAGATTGGCTTTTGACATTACTGGTGGTGGACCATACAAGTATATCTCAAAACAACTGATTTTCCACCTGGCGACTCCACTAACTTCTAGTAAGCCTTACTATTTCACCAAACTCTAGGCTACTATCCGATAGACCTTTCCCATCACTCACTAACATAGCAGGAAATGGCAAGACACTGAGTACATAATAGTCCAGCAAACTCTTATAGACTCTTTGATCTTCTAGATACCATAAACAGGCAAGCAGTCCATAGACTCATTTTTTAGAGTAAACTCTTTTTTGTTCTCATCACCCTAGCAAAGTGTTGAAACAAGTCTAGGATACTTTAACAAACCATAGGCTGCACATAAAACTCAGAAAATCCAAAAACATTCTCAGAATAGTTATTGTTGGTGGACCATAGCTATCTTCACAAAAACAATCCATTTTCACCTGGCGACTCCACTAATCCATCCCTTTACTTTTGACCATCCTTCACCTTAGTAGAACTATAGAGAAACCACTCATCCAGAACATTCACCAATACCATTCTCTCTAAAATCTGGATCTAAAATCTGGCTTCACGAAGAATCAATACAAGATCCCATCCAGACCCAAATCCCCCTATCATAGTAGATGACCCAGAGAAGATTCTGTGGCAAGCTTCCGAAACTGATCATCTAGCTACTGGTAGACCCATCCATAGAACAAGATCTGTGCCTAAACATCGCACTATCCTACCAGATTCACCTTTGGAACTAGAGTCATCACAAGCTCTTCCCAGAAGCAAATCATATAGTAAGATAAAATTTAACGATCTTGAACCCCTAAACCCACCACAGAGTCCTATTAGAGAAGCTTCACCCACTACTCCCCCTGATTCCCAGCTTCTTTATCAATTTGGCTCCTATCATCCCAGATCTGCTCAAAACCAGATCACTAGTCCAAGTTCATCCGCTACACCTGGTCAAATCGCCACTGTTCAAACCACTTCATTTCAGCCTACTAGTCCTCATCTTGTACATCATCCATTAGCTCCAGTCATGGCAGCCTGGTACGCACCTTTAGTGTTGCCACCGCCCTTGGCTCCTCTCCCAAACAAATATCAAGACAAAATCCCACACTTTACCGGAGAAGACACCACCACAGCTCAACAGCATGTAAGTAGGATTAGCAATGCTTTTGAATACATGGAAGTACACGACGAAATCGTCAGAATGAGAATATTCGCCCAAAGCCTGGGTGGAGAACCCAAAACATGGTTTAAAAGCTTGCCTCCAAACAGCATCCACAACATCTTAGAACTCTTCCAAGTCTTCGCGAACAAGTGGGAAGTCTGAAGGAACCCTATTCAAATCCTGTCAGAATATAACAACCTAAAACAGGAAAATGGAGAAAGTGTCCAGGCATACTGCACTAGGTTCAACAATGTGTATAACGCCCTCCCACCTCACTTCAAACCCCCACTTGGTTTAGTCTTGGAAAAATTCCCCGAGGGTTTTGATCCAGACATGACATATCATATGAGAGACAAGGATCCCCCTACCCTAGAGGAAATGCAACAAGTAGCCATAAAACAAGAAGCCAATTTAGCAGAAAAAAGAGCTAGGACTAGATTAGAAAGAAAAGTCCCATATAGAGATGAGGTATCCAGTTCATCTCCTTCCCTAGATCCTAGAATAGATGGCTTGGTCAAATCCATGACAAATATGTGGGAAAAAATGAGTGAAAAAATGCCTCCTAGGGACAACCAACCAAACCCTCAAAACCAGAACCAAGGCTTTAGAAAAGGTCAGTCTCAAAATAAACCAAGAGGAAATGATCAGCAAATCAGACCATCCTTCAGTGAGAATTATGTTGATAAAGAGGATAAGGATACCGAACCCATTGATGAAAATCATTGGAACCTCATAGGTTCTGATAACGAGAGTAAGGTTTACCTCACAGCAGAAGAGCAAGAGTTATGCTATCCAAGTCAAGAAGAAACCAATGATGAAGATCTCGAAGATCCTGCCATAGATTTTCAGAATGCCATTATAGAAGCTCATAGGCAGTATAACCTTAGAAGTAGAAAAAACCAAGAATACTCCAAGAAGGGTAGCCCTGACACTGCTAAAACCTCTGACACCATCCCTAAAAAAGCCATGGATAGCAACAAAATTATGGCCAAGAAAATTGACCAAAACAAGGATAAAGCTATTCAAACAAGTCTTAGCTCAGATACTCTTAGCACCTCTACAAAAACCCCCGAAGTAACAGTGTCAAACAAAGTCCCGAATCAGAGTCAGCAAACTAAGAGCATAGAAAAGATCATGTCCGAAAAAGCTGAAACAAATCTGCCCAAACTACAAACTCCTTTTAGTTTCGAAGGGGAAGTTTCCGAAATAAAAATTACCATACCCCTTACTGAGCTAATAACTGTAGATAGGTATAGATCTCAAATTTTCAAAGTTTTTGACATAGGGAGCGAAGAAGATACTTTAAATCTAACTGAAAACAAACCCGAGCTCTTATTCGGCCCGAAAATAGAAGGTCAATACCAAGAAGGGTCTGTTTCTCCTTCCTATGTGAGCCTGAACATACGGGACAATATATTACATAATGCCATGTTAGATTCGGGTACCTCCTATAACCTCATGCCTAAAGCAGTCATGGAAAACCTGGGACTAGAAGTAACTCAACCTCTGGTAACTCAAGCAGTCATGGAAAACAATACTCCCATTTATTCCACTCATTCCAATTTAGATTCTTTTATCTTATACAATGAAAGTGATATAGACAAGCAGATAATGGAAAAGGAAGAAGCTCTCAAACCATCAGAAACACATTTTCCATTACTAGATGCAGAAACTAATAACCAAAACTTCTCTGATCTTTCTCCTGTTAATCCTGCATATCATAAGTCAGAAAATAGATTTGTAAATCAAGTTGAAGAAAAGAAATCTGGCAATCCAATGTACATGGCTGGTGACATTGCTTATGTTAATGATTCTCAAATGTTTGATCAATATGTTGACTTATATGATTTCCAAACAAAAGCTAACTTTGCAGAAGATTCAGTTTTTGATTTTTGGGAGGAAGCTCAGTTTCATAAATTTGAGAAAAGTAAGCAGCCATTACCGGTCATTTATGACACTCATGAGGAGAACCTTGAAAGTTTAGAAGTAAGTGAAGAGTCTCGGACTCTTTGCTCTACTTCACTTCAGCCCGTCAGAGATAACATGCACATGATTGGAAATCAACAATTTTTCAGCTTTGATGATGAGTTTGAGGAAGATGGTGAAATTTTTGAGCATATTGTAAATGAGAATCCTTTGCCTGAAATAGTTGAGGAAATCATTTTGGACATAGAATCTTCCTTAACTCCAGATTTGCAGTTACCCAGTTCCATTGAGTTACAAATTGCAGATGAAGAAGTAGAGGTTGATAAACACATGGGAGTTGTCACACTATCCTTTCAAGATAATTTACTGTCAAAGTGTATCCCTGCCCATCAACCTGATGACCTTCACACAATTTCCAGCCCGCCCTATCAAAACACATCAGCTTGGATTGAAAAATACACTGCAATACATGATGAGTCTGACAGTTCGAGTGATCATGAGGAAGAGTTGTTTTAGCAGGGGGGTCCCAAATATAGCCAAGTGGAAGAAAGAGTAGTCCTGAATGAAGCCTATATCTCAAAACCTCTAGATCAGGTATTATTCCAAGATCCATTTGTTGTTTTCCTTGAGAAGTCTGAAAGAGTAGTCTTGAATAAAGCCTATATCTCAAAACCTCTAGATCAGGTATTATTCCAAGATCCATTTGTTGTTTTCCTTGAGAAGTCTGAAAGAGTAGTCTTGAATAAATCCTATGTATCAAATCCTCTAGATCAGGTATTATTCCAAGATCCATTTGTTTTTTTCCTTGAGAAGTCTGAAAGAGTAGTCTTGAATAAATCCTATGTATCAAATCCTCTAGATCAGGTATTATTCCAAGATCTATTTGTTGTTTTCCTTGAGAAATCTGTAGGGGTAGTGGGTTCTATCATAAACAAGTTGCTACCAAGAATGAGAAAAAACTTAAGCTCTACTATCTAGAAACAAACCAAATGGGAGTGGCCTTTTCATTATTTCCGCATCATGAAAGAACTAAACCAGAATCACCCATGTGAGCATCTACTTGACTGGTTGCATTGGAAAACAGAGTTCACCAAACAAATGTCTATTGTGCACAGATTAGATCATGATAGAAAGACAACAATAGAAAATAAGCTCAGCCTGTGAGCACCTTTTCATTTGTAGTTTGTTTGAAGAAAAAGTGAAAAAGCAGAAAATACAAAAAATAGTGAAAAGTAGAAAAAGAGGGCAGTTTCTAAAAAGCAGTGGTAAGGCCCCATGTTCCAAAAAATAGTCCTTCGGAAAGCGCGCAAGTCTAAATGCCGCTACTAGTACTTCAATGTCTTGTTCAGCTATCTAGCCTAATCATAGCTGAGCATGTTTAAATTTATTTGCCGATAAGTTAGTGAGTGCAAAGATAGTCAACATTGTGTAAGATTGACTTATCACAGAGCTTAGATTAGGGAGAGATTCTGGTTCCACATGCCTAAAACAGAACCAAAGAGAGAAGCTAGGGATGAAAAACACATTGTATATCTTAGCCCCGCTTGTCTAGTTTCCTTTTTGTTGCAAAATAACATTTGTGTGCAGCTTGTCTTTTATGCCGCAAATGCATGACAAATCAGACTGCCTAATCCTGATTTGATCATTTTTAAATTTCATGTTGTAGATTAGAGAATGAAATCCTGTCAAACTGCTTAATCTTGACAGTTGATCTAGCATAGGTAGAGTAATGAAGGAGTTCATCAGTTTAATCTGAACTCCCGGCAGATATAAGAGTAGAAACAGATAGGTTCATTTTGCAAAAAGAAAAAATATGCATTGTCAAAAGGCTGCTAGTTCAAATGCGCCAAAGTGAAGAAAAAATGTTAGGAAAGATAGTGGGGTAGGTAGAAGTATCATTGATGTTAACCATGTTGTCACTTTTCAGAAATAACATCAAAAGAAGGGTAAATTTTGCGCCAATGGATAAGGCACTGGTCTTCATAAGCCAAAGATCTGAATTCTGGACACCTCCTGACGAGGAGATGCCCTCCCCAAATGGAGCCACTGTTAGCCATCAGTATTTTTTACATGTTAGTGATGACTATATCTATAGCTGAGTTTTCTAGAAGCTGATTTCCTTATGTCAATTTGTCATCTAGAAAACCCTCATAAAACTTTTTTCGCCCTTCTACTTTTCAGTCCGCCCATGTCAAAGTCAAAACTCATTATCACTATCCTATCTAGCTTCAGCCCTACTGGTCTGCCCATCAGCTTTAAAAGGCAAATCCAAATCTGTTTCAAAAGTCTCCCCTATGTTAGGAAGTGGCGCTTTAAGGCATTTTACCCTTGGCAATCATCAAAAAGCCAAAAAGCCTCCATCTGCTACAGACTTACCATGACTGACCTCCCACTTTGCAAATGAAATTGACAAACAACTCTAAGTCGCGCCACTCACACCCCCTAGGTTTCAGCACTGCATAAACCCCAATCTCAAGCTGATTATTAGGTGTTTTCAGTGTTTTATGGATTCTACAAAGACATGAAATATAACTTCATCTCAGGAGGAAATGCTTGAATCTACAGTTAGAAGAACAGCTGCTTCTAAATGTAACATGAGCCCGAGATATACCGAAAAACAGAGCCACTCATCAAAACCTTGGCAACTCTTTCTGAAGATGAAATCACCTCGTAAGAGAAACTATGGAAACTGCCACAACAAATCGGTAATTTGTCATGGCCCGCAACCTCCTTCATTTAAATCATTGCTGCAGGGTTAGGGATATGTCATCTACAAGCAAGAGAAGCAAATGCTAGTATTTATTCTATGATTGCAAAGACCTGTGTTTTCTCATATTAAACAAGGAAACATGTAATTTTAGGCCTTTCGAGTGTATGATAATCATAGCAGGCTCAAAATTCAAGTATGTAACGAAAAGGGAATTTAGTTCAGTTCCCGTAACTAAAGTCATTTAAAGCTCTCCCAATCATAAGAATTGTTAAACTTTAGAAGGGCATGTCATTAGTAAAAATTCAAGGTATCATAAGCAGCCTGTTTGTCCACAAGATCAAATTGAAAAGGTGCTGACAAAACATGTCATTACACAGGCACAAAGGAAAGTTGTTTGTTTTTCAAAGGATGCTGACTTAGACTATCTTTCAAATAATTTGTCATAATTTAACCAAAGTGAATGCTAACTTTTCAGTTTTCCCCTCAGAGCAGTACAGTGAGACAGTGACACTTTGACTAGGGTTTTTTCTGAAGCACAGTAGTGTTTGCAATCAGAGGTGCCAGTATTGATGTGTTTCAATTTGGTTGCTTACCTTCATAATCCAAGCAAAACCTTGTCATGCAGCCTTAGCAAATAATCTTCAGATACTTTGCTTAGTGAAGGGCCTCCTCCATTTATGAGCAGATGGCCAAGGCATTTAGTGTTGTTGAAAACTGATTGGTCAAAAGGAAGCCAAGCATTTGTCAAAAAGGCCATCCTTCATAAACAAAGTAAAGGACACTCATCCTCCTGCTTATAAGAGAATGCCTTCAAACAACTCATCACAGTGGAAAAGAAAGCAAAGTACATTTGGTTTTCCAAAGAAAGTCTGCTACTATCACAAAGTCAAAGATACCTTGCTGGTATATTTTGAGCAGAGGAAAAGTGTTAGAAGAAGCGCCCTTGAGTATAGACAGAGGATGAAAGAGTTTAAGTGAATGCCACTGAAGTAGTGTACCCACAGTCAAAAAGAGGCTCAAATATTTCATCTCAAGAAATACCAAAGGATAGTAAAATTTGCATGGATGTTGAATCATCATACCTCTGCCACAGTGAAATTAGGGTTAAGGAGCACCCGGGCAGTTTGTTTCAAAATGATTTTCTGATCAAACAGAGATGAAATTTACAAAATTGAGAGAGGTTTTTGTCCCTCATAGGTTCAAAAATAAAAACCTCCTTCAGTTTCTGTACAGGTATCATGGTTTGTGAGGAACATGAAAAATACAGATGTCACGGGAGAACTTCTGCACTAGGATACACCATTTTTGACCAGTGATGGGACAGTCAGTTTTTGAAGGCTCAATTGGACTCCAAATGAAAAAATTAAAGTTTCTATGGAAAATAGACTTCCATAGCTTTCCGATGAGCCATCTCAAGCCAAATTCCGACAAAAGGAAGGCATCCAAAAGTAGCCTGCAATCAACGCTATGTTTTTCTGCACCAGCATACACCATTTTTGACCAGTGATGGGACAGTAACATTTTGAAGGCTCAAATGGACACCAAATGAAAAAATTAAAGTTTTTCTGGAAATAAGACTTCCACATCTTTCCAACGAGCCATCTCGCGCCCAATTCCGACACCGGGAAGGCATTCAAAAATGGTCTACAAACAGCTTGATGCATTTCTGCACCAGGATTTACCAGTTTTGACCAGTGTTGGGAAAATCAATTTTTGAAGGATCAAATGGACACCAAATGACAAAATTCAAGTTTTTCTGGAAATTATACTTCCACAGCTTTCCAACGAGCCATCTCGCGCCCAATTCCGACACCGGGAAGGCCTTCAAAATGAACTGCAAAATTGCGCGACTTGCCTGGAAAAGTGCGCGACGTGCCTGGAGTGAAAAATACAAAGGGCCATAACTAAGGCGCGACGTGCCTGTAGCAGCCTGCGGCATTCCTGTAGCACTGATAAAAAAAAATCACCTAAAAGCCTTCCAAAGCTATGTCCAAAGCTGCTCAAACTTATTAACAATGGCTGCCACCGTGTTTCAAGATTGGATGACCTGAGCTTTACAGATTGTAGCAGTAGACGCAGTTCATATTCCTCCTTGACTGATGGACAACACACTTTCAAAGTTTTTGTTAACACATTAAGTGGAGTTCATTCTGCTCAATATTCCTGGATTGTTGATACAGTCCCCCCCCGTAGCTTCAGTAATTGCAGGGCCAACCTTCACAAATGCTCTAAATGTTTCTGTGAATGTTTCCTTTAGTGAGCCATGCATGGGGAATGGTGGCTTCAGGTGTTCTGCTGGATCAGACTGCAATCTCCTTGTTTATGGTCCTGGCCAAGTGATACCAGAGACATTAAGAGTGATTCAGCCTGATTTGAAATACAACATAATAGTCAGTTTGTCTACTAGTATACAATATGGAAGGGTGGTTTTGGTGATGGACAGAAGTTTCTGCACTGACTCTGCAGAAAATAGGTTCCAGAGAACTGGAAATTCAAGCGCTATCATTCATTATGATAGAAGAAATGTCTTTGCAAATATTTGGACTGCGATACCCGACATCCAGCTTGAAGTTAACAATGAAGTTAGAACAGTTGAAGCAACCAATAATAAGAAGTCTTTGAAAATATATTTGGATTTTACTGCACCCTTGTTGAATTCATCTGCTGAAATTCTAAAGGTTCTTCAAACTACGGCCGGTGTTCTATATTCCACCGAAAGGAAAACCCATGGAAATCGTCGGTTTGGATATTTGCTAAAAAATCTTTCAAGTGTCTCTGTGGTGAATATAAATTTGGAGACGAGTTCCATAATTAGTAGACAAGGAATCCCTGTTGCACCAACAATTACAATTGCTTTTCTTTATGATTCTGAGAGGCGTACAGTGAAGTTGAGTACCATATACACTGCAAAGACAATGGAGCGAACAATGCCTATATTGATACAATTTATGAAACCTGTATTTCATTTCAACTCTTCAGCTATATCAATATCCGGAGGTTTACTGAAAAGCTTTAGAGAGATAACCTGGAGTGCCTACGTTATTGAAGTAAACACCAATGACAGTGTAGTATCTGTGAAAATTCCAGAAAACAGAACTGTAGATGTTGCAAGGAATCTGAATCTTGCTTCAAACGTTGTGCAAGTGAGGCATTATACTGCACCAACAATTTCAGTGTTCCTTTATTCTTTCACAACTGCTGCTATACTGTCAACGTCTTTAGCTGCTGGAGCACTTACTATTTCCACTGCAAGCCTAGAAGCTGCAGGAGTACTATCAATTCAATCAGCAAGTTTGATTATCTCTGACCCATCTAGAAATCTGTTGCGTATGGTATGCCATCTTCAGGTCTATGCACTGTGTAAATGGTTGAGTGTGAAATTGCCAGTTAAGTTTCATGAAAGTTTAAAGGGATTGCAGTGGATTATCCCTCATCTAGATTTGCCATGGGAGAGGCCACACGTGCATTCACATTTGGTAGATTCAAGCATTCTGGTTACACCACCTTACAATACAATGAACCAGATTACAGGTTATGCTCCAGCAAGACACAAATCAATGATTTTAGGCAACTGCAGCAAAGACTTGTTTTCAGAAGGCAGCATTCTGAAGGTGCAGAGGTCTTATATTGAAAAGGGCATTCACAATACATTTGGGAACATTGTTGATTAACCAAACAAGGTTTGACCTTTCATCAAACAGAGTCAGTGAGGAATATGCCACTATAATTTCAAGGTGTTGTCAAGATGGTATGAAAAGAGCAGTGAAGTAACATGAGGACAGTGTGTTGTTTAGAAAAGAGTTTTTGTTGGTATTTGAAATGCTACCAGACCTTTGTTAACACATCAAACATTACAAAGCCTATCTCTTTATCCTATGGACAGTCACCTTTGACTGTGTAAGGTATTTATTGTTTGACTGTGTTTGTGTTATTAAACATATTTGGTGAGCTGTATACAAGGAGGTAGTGCTTTGTTCAAAAAGAAGTTTATTGGCTTTTAACTCCTACAGGCCTTTGATAACACCTCAGAAGCATTTCAAAACTCTGCCACTTTATCTCATACACACCGTAACTTTGATTGTGTAAGATACATTTTATGGTTGAATGTCTTCATATTGGTGGATCTGCTGATGAAGTGCCTACAAGGAAAAAAGAAGGTCTTGAACTAAAGGACGGTTGTTGCATTCCTCTAAAAAACAAGGGTGTCTTATATCCTCAACACATCAAAGGAAAAGTGACTTTACCACAAAACACAGAAGCATCACTTTGGCTGTGTTGTTATCCTTGAGTCTACTTGTTGAATGACATACAAAGGCAAGAAAAGGTATTGTTTGGAAGGAGCAGGGATCTTATACCCAAGGAGGACATCACACACAACAATCGAACCATGGTTGCCTTGATCAAAACAGTGACTGACAGAGAAGGCAGAATTTTGTTTGAGCAGCAAGAACATGATGAACAAGGCCATGATAGTGACGAAACAAGGGCAACCAAGAGATGATACACAACAGCATTCTGATGAGGGCAAGCGAATACAAGACATGGATCGTGAAGGGAATTCTCCAAAGTATGTGCTATCTGCCTCTCCTAGGCAAGGGGCCATGACTTCTTCACCAAAGCCAGAATGCCAAATATGAGACAAGGCTGCCCAAGACAAGCTCAAGAAGGCTAAAGGGAAGCGCCCGGCACGGAAAGTAAAAAAAGACACTTCAAAACTTCATATTTTGGTTTTTTCTTTCGAACATGTTGCCAAGGACCCTTGAGGGTCATACACGCCGATTTTGGGCAAATTTTGACACAATCTTGTTTTTTCACATTTTTGGGTTTTTTGTCAAAACTCATGAAATTTTCCATTTCATTTTGGGGATTCGTCAAAGGAAGAGGATGGTATCATTGGATGCCATATTTTCATGAGCACACCCTCAGTGATTTTTAGGGCATTCGGAGATCATTCGCCCCCTCAAATTGGCGAAAAACACCCTCTTTTTGCACATTCTGCCCGCCATATCAGTAGCCTGCTATTTTCTGGGTTTTTTCACACAGGTACAGTTTTGAGGGACTTTCAGAGATCAGATTGAGGTGATTTTAGTTGCGCCGGAAAGCAGACACAGATAGCTTTCCAAAGGGCCATCATGATCCTCATTTCGACATCGGGAAGGCTTCCATTTGCATCCAGCAAGTCAGGGGACCTTTTTCAGGCATAAATATGAAGTATTTTTGTAATTTTTGAACTCCAAAAATCTGCTTTTCCCAAATGTGCGTTAAGCTATTTTTATCATTGGGAAATCATTTAAAGTCAATATAATTTCCGTTTTTAGTAGTTTTTTAGATATTTTGTGGGATATTTTGTGCCTTGGGCTTTGCAAAGCCTCAAGGACAAGTTTAGATATTTTGACTTGGCCAATGGGATAGCTAGTTGCTCCATGAGGTTTTCCTCCCTCAAGCCCATTTATTCCATGGGTTTCATTGTAAATCAGAGGCTGAACTTGAGAGAAGAATTAATACATTGGTCATATGAGCTTTGAAGAATACACTTGAGTTATGATTTTTGGGCTGCCTCTTGGATGCTTTTGAGGAATGGTGAAGGCTTGTTGATGGATTCCTTGTCATGGTAGAATGGTATAGTGCTTCTTAATGTGTTTTGTCTTCTAGTTCTCATTCATATTACATATTTCTTGCTGCTATAGATCAGTAAAGATTGATTTTGATATATGCCCATGGAGGCACCTCAAAATCCCTGAATCTTCATAGCTTGATGTTTTCTTCTCCCTTAGTTATGCTAAAGAATTCTTAGCTGCTCTTTAGTAACCTAAGGTATTGTTGCTAAGTTTTATTCATCAGTTCTATGTATGTTAAGAAGGATGTATGGTTTTCCCTACCTACCTACAAGCTGCCCATAGTTCTTTCCATAAAACTTTCTCTTTGACTGATTTGTTGATCATCTTGTTGAACCAAGGAGGCCTAGTCCCGATCTAGCCCTTTGCCTAAAACTATGAAAACTTATTTGTCCAAGTGCCCAATGACTTAGAGACTATTTTTAGGCGTTCCGGCATAGTTTATGAGTTGTTAGTTTGTCTCATGTGTTTTCCCCAAAGTCTGATAGCCATTTCCCGAAGTTAGAGGGTCTTATACCTCTATGTATGGCTGGAATGTTTGATTTCTATGTACTGATTAGCTTATAGTTATTCCTAGCATGATTAATGGCTTTCTATTACATGTTTATGTCTGCTATTAACTAGTTTGCACTTGAAATCCCTTGTCTTTCACCAACTTATTGTTCATTTAATCCATTTTGCCCAGAGATCCCTTCTACTGTGAATCAAATCGGCCCTACAGCAGCTTTACATCATCACTTCATAGCTTCCTTGATCCGTTTGACCCCATAGCCCAATTTATCTACATCTTGTCATCCAGTTTATGTATTTGATCAGTTTCATCCCTCACAAACTTAAAAACTAAAAAACCAAAAACACACTTCATAACTAGCCTAATATCAGAACATCGCAAGTAAACACACCGACATCTTCTACATATATAGAGAGAGCCCTCTCTGAGTCCAGGAAGGCTAGGTCCTTGGGCTCCAAAGCTTGGTTTGATGTTACATCGTCATTTGGCTAGCCAATCGGCCAAATCACGGGACCCTAACAAGATCTTCATTGAACACATATGGCTGAGGAAGAATTCTTCATATGCTCCTTATAGGATCTTTTGCTTGAGCTTGGAAGCTCTAGCCAAAAAGACCTTACCATGATAATAGATGACCCCTCCTTGGAACAAGTAGCCCTCTTCTTGATGCATGCCATCTAATATCACACCTGTGTGGATATATTTGGAATACTCTACAAGCAGTTGAGATTTCCAATAAAGATCCACACTGCTCAACAAAGACAATGCTGCTGATTCATCCATGGGAGTGCTTGTCTTGTTGCTGATTGTATTTTTGACATTACACATGCCAAAGTGGTTTGTTGGAAGGTTGATCCTCCCATTATTCTCCTCCCACAACGCTGTAGCTTGGTCTTCTATTGCTCCAATCCTTCCTGGATCTAGATTTGGAGCAACAATTTGTGAGGCTTCCCCCACAAGATCTAAATCTGATGGCATTCCAGGTGGCTTTCCATAAGATAAGAATGTCCCTTGCAGCATCCTCATGAACATGAGAGAAGGAACTCTGAGATCCTTCCTTTCATTGCGAAAATCCATCTCTGTTGTTTGTGTGGACACATTAGGTGAAGGATAAGTGTGCATGCCTTGAATCATTTGTGGTTTCCCACTCTTCAAGTCCACCCACTCAATTTGCAAAGCTTTCCAATCAGTGGTAACCTTCCCCAAGGTAATCAACCATTGGACACGCAAGATGATGTTGGTGTCTAGTATGTCCACTACAAAGAAGTGATCCACCAAGGTGTAGGATCCCATAGTGACAGAGAGTGATGGAACATATTGCATGCACTGCATGGTCCTATCTCCCGAAACCAAAACAGAAAATCCCTCAAAAGTATCAGTGGCGATTCCTCTCTTTTTCACAAGGTGAGCATCAATAAAGTTGTGGGTTGCCCCACTGTCAATCAGTACTGATACTCTTTGATTCATAACTGAACCTTGTACTCTTTGGGTCAAGTACTTAGGCACTCCTCTCAAAGAGGAAAGAGTCCCACTGGTTGGAGCAAAGGCCCCCTTCCCATCTATGGTGGGTGTTTGTTCTTCCTCATCATCATCAGCACTGTGACCCTTCCTAGGTTTCTCATCATTATCTTCCTCCTCAAAATCAGAGAATAATTCTATGTAGTGTGCTCTTCTAGAAACACACCTATATCCTGGTAACCATGACTCTTGGCAAGGGAAGCATAGCTTCTTCTTACACAATTCCCTCCTGAGATGAATATCAAGAGGCTTCTTCAAAGAGCTCTCCTTGGGAGGAGCAACTTTTCCTTCTTTCCCCTTAGAGGAGTGAGGGGCCTTACTTTGGAAAGTTTCCTTTGCTTTGGCAAGGCATCTTGGAGATCTCTAGCTCTCTTGATGGCATCATGCAAAGTGATGGGCTTGGTAGAATTAACCAACCCATTCAAAGGTTCCTCCAGGTCATCAATGAACATGTATACTCTCCTTGCTACAGATAGATCAGGGACCATGACTGATAATCTTAAAAACTCAGAGATATAAGTCTCTGCATCTCCTGACTGCTTCAGTTTTGCAAGGCTTATGAAGGGTGCTTCAAGATCCTGTCTGTAAAACCTCTCCACCAGTATCCTAGTGAACTCGGCATAGGTAGTCACATTGATGTGTCCCAATGTAGACAATCCATGGAACCACCAATTGTGTGCTTCACCTTCAAAGTGCAGCACTGCAATCTTGATGGCCTCAACTTGAGGGACTTTGTTCAACTGGAAATAGATATCCAAATTTTCTACCCATGCCTTCGCAGAACTGGAGGATGATCCATCAAAATTGGGCAAAAATAATCTGCCCATAGTATGGTGTCTACCATGAAAGAATCCACCATCTCTATACTGCTGCACTGGTCTCCTTCGGTCCTTGAGATGGAAAAAGTCTTGGAAACTCAAGTTATCCTTGAATCTCTGACTCTGAGATTCATACTCCACAAAGTTACCTTCAACGAAGGCTTGCTATTTTAGTCCTTCATTCTCCACAGCCAAGAATGTAGGCATAGTGGAGCATTGTGAGTCTTGTGGAGCTTGTGGTAGGTTCACAGGTTGACCAGTCCCATGATGAGACATGTTAGAGCTTTCTCCTTGATGAAATATACCAAAAGTCTCCCTCATTCTGTCCACCCTCATCTCCTTGATCTCCTTGGACAGATCTTGAATGGCCTCTAATAGAGTTCTTGCAAACTCTTCTCCTTCTTTATCACTGGTAGTTTCAGGGGCTTTCCCCTCTTCTTGACCCTTGTCAGGATCATCAGTAGTGTAGTCATACTTTTTATGACTTATATTTTGGTATCTCTTCTCCCTCTTAGTAAGAGTATCATCTTCTTCTGAATGCAACATGACTGATGCTGAAAGGCAAGCACAGTCTGTGCCAAGAAATGAGCTCTGATACCGCTGTAATGTTCCCAAATTGGGATTGCACAACAAGCTTGGAAAAATAACACACTCATTGGGATATTGATATATAGAAATGAGTTTTCAACCCTTGGATCCCTTAGATCAGCTTATCTGGGGTATATATCCATAAGGGGAGCATAAACAAATCAAACTAGGTGTGGTAAACAGGTCTCCCAAAACCTAGTCTAGCTGGAAAACACCCTACAAGAGGGGCTGCAGCTATGCACAACAAACTGCCTCAAGAATAATGCAGTATTGGTCCATATGAGTAGGAGGCCATCATATATGATTAATAAATGAAATTAAAACATCAAATCATAATTAAAGTGAAGCTCCTTCAATATACAATAGATTACATGAGACAAGAGAGCAAGATATCTTTAGAAAAGTGAGCTACAACATGTATATATAAGAAAAAATGGCTCAACAACGTTATTTTCAGGAGCTGTAGCAGCTGCATATTAGAACTCAGATCTAGGAAAAATTTGTGGACAAAACATCAGATCTGGAAACTAGATAGTTTTCTTTACAATATCCCCTTGGGGTTTTGACCAAATCATGCATGAATAAGAGTATATCTGAGAAACAAGTTGCAGATCTGGAAATTGCTGCAGTAAATTTCTGAATATAAAATTTCATTACAATGGATCAGATCTAAATAGAACATGGATCAGCAAGCTAATCCATGGATCACCAAGTGGAAGGTAAGGCCCATCACTAGAGATCTCTGATCTAAACTATGAGCAAAACACCATGAAGAGACTCATACCAAAATAACGCAGTCCATCAAGAGGAACATCGCTGTAGCTCAAATGACATAGATAACCACTGCAAAATTGCAGATCTGAAACATAAAGAGAAGAGACACTCTTCCAGGAGGTTAAAAGACACACTCCATGAGAAGAGGCTCCCAAAACACACTAGATCTCTACAGATCTAAAACTCCACTTGCTGCAGCTTGCAAAAGTAGACAAACCCTCACTAGATCGACGCTGCTAATGAAAGTAGAGCTTGGCCTCAAGCCTAATAGTGGATCATTTCAAAAAATACTCCTCCAAAAATCCTCAAAGGAAGAGGTGAAATCCCTGCGTAGGAATTCGAAGCACAATCCTCCACTAAACAACAGAGAATGGTATTTGTCTAAGCAGACAAATATTCAGAAATATGATTAATCAACAACCTCCTCTTGCTACCTTCCCTTTCATTTTATAAGATGAGAGCCTTTGAAAACCCTAAACCACCTTGATGAGTTAGATCTTTTCACATGAGGGGCCTCCTTCTCAAACTGCGCTATCCCTTTAGGAGATGCATTAAACCTAGACAACGCTGTGGATTTGGTCAAGGTTGATCCAGTATCACAGCTCAAACCCCTTTCACACCTGCAAGTGATTATTTACATGGCCCTGATTTAACTGTGTTTACATGGGCATTGATTTATTTAGTCTACTTAGGAGTTTTACATGTCCTCCTTTATTCATTTATGCATGCAACAGAAAATAAAACAAAAAATGAATGTTCCTCTTAGCTTAGGCTAAGTACGAACATTACAGTCCTCCCCTCCAAAATGTTGCTTGTCCTCAAGAAACTGATAGGGTAAGAGTTGTAGTTCTTCTCCTCCTCCATTTTTGGCATCATCAAGGATCAAACCTCCATCATAACCCAAATTCTCAGCAAGCCAAAGAATCATGAATTTATCCTCCAAGGCCAACATAATATGTGCATATTCCATCCCCTGCGGAGTGAAAATCTCAACAGAAATAAACATGGGTGGAGCAATGCTACATCTAAAACATGTATCATGAAGTACAAGTTGAAGTTCCAACCCATGTGGTACATACACACTGCCCATCCTCTGTCCATACAACACCATAGACAATACAACTATATCATCAATGTATGGAAGCAAGACTACATATATGAAAACTGAAATCTAAACTTGAGGAGGTAGGTCAAAAGCCCACATGAGATGCCAGCGCAGTGCACCTCTTGTCTTCATTAGATCCTGGTGTGGTAAGTGGCATTCCCACCACACTCTTGCTGCATAAGTCACCTTAACATGATTGAAGGTGTTACATAAGTTTGGTGCCTTTGGGAAGCACCCATCATGAAAAGGAATATCCCTTTGCACATCAAGGGAGTGGCCAAGTTCAGAATTTTCATTGGCCCCCAAAAAACTATGAGATCCATATGACCTCTCACTCCCTTTAGGAGTCCCATCCTGCAAAAACATGGCAAAGGAATGTAATAGATAAGAAAATACAACTTGTTTACCATGATCAAACCCGTTACCATCATAGTCCTTCACACACATGGAGTTGTGCATGAACATTCCCTTCCTCTCAAGAAAAGGAAGAGCTGGCTGAAATGACTCTTGAAAGAGTCCATTGGCTGACCCAATCCTCCATAGCTATTGTACCCTTGAAAGTGCTGATGTAAGTCCTCTCTCATGCCTTCCTAATCAAAACTCTTCATGATCAGGGAATATATCTTCATTAAACACACATGGCTGAGGAAGAATTCTTCATATGCTCCTAGCAGGATCTTTTGCTTGAGCTTGGAAGCTCTAGCCAAAAATACCTTACCATGATAATAGATGACCCCTCCTTGGACCAAGTAGCCCTCTTCTTGATGCATGCCATCTAATATCACACCTGTGTGGAGATCTTTGGAATACTCTACAAGCACTTGAGACTTCCAATAAAGATCCACACTACTCAACAATGAAAGCATTGCTGATTCACCCATGGGAGTGATTGTCTTGTTGCTGATTGTCTTTTTGACATTACACATGCCAAAGTGGTTTGTTGGAAGGTTGATCCTCCCATTCTTCTCCTCCCACAGCGCTGTAGCTTGGTCTTCTATTGCTCCAATCCTTCCTGGATCTAGATTTGGAGCAACACTTTGTGAGGCTTCCCCCACAAGATCCGAATCTGATGGCATTCCAAGTGGCTTTCCATAAGATAAGAATGTCCATTACAACATCCTCATGAACATGAGAGAAGGAACTGTGAGATCCCTACTTCCACAGCGCAAATCCATCTCTGTTGTTTGTGTGGACACATTAGGTGAAGGATAAGTGTGCATGCCTTGAATCATTTGTGGTTTACCACTCTTCAAGTCCACCCACTCCATTTGCAAATATTTCCAATCAGTGGTAACGTTCCCCAAGATAATCAACCATTGGACACCCAAGATGATGTTGGTGTCTGGTATGTACACTACAAAGAAGTGATCCACCAAGGTGTAGGATCCCATAGTGACAGAGAGTGATGGAACATATTGCATGCACTGCATGGTCCTATCTCTCGAAACCAAAACAGAAAATCCCTCAAAAGTATCAGTGGGGATTCCTCTCTTTTGCACAAGATGAACATCAATAAAGTTGTGGGTTGCCCCACTATCAATCAGTACTGATACTCTCTGATTCATAACTGAACCTTGTACTCTTAGGGTAAAGTACTTAGGCACTCCTCTCAAGGAGGCAAGAGTCCCAATGGTTGGAGAAAAGGCCCCCTTCCCATCTCTGGTGGGTGTTTTTTCTTCCTCGTCATCATCAGCACTATGACCCTTCCTAGGTTCCTCATCATCATCTTCTTCCTAAAAATCGGAGAATACTTCTATGTAGTGTGCTCTTCTAGCAACACACCTATGTTCTGGTACCCATGACTCTTGGCAAGTGAAGCACAACTTCTTCTTCCTCAGGTCCCTCCTAAGATCTATATCAAGAGGCTTCTTCAAAGAGCTCTCCTTGGGAGGAGAAACTTTTCCTTCCTTCCCCTTAGAGGAGTGAGGGGCCTTACTTTGGAAAGTTGCCTTTGCTTTTGGCAAGGCATCTTGGAGATCTCTAGCTCTCTCGATGGCATCATGCAAAGTGATGGGCTTGGTAGACTTAACCAACCCATGCAAAGGTTCCTCCAGGCCATCAATGATCATGTAGACTCTCCTTGCTACAGATAGATAAGGGACCATGACTGATAATCTTAAAAACTCAGAGATATAAGTCTCTGCATATCCTGACTGCTTCAGTTTTGCAAGGCTTATGAAGGTTGCTTTAGGATCATTTTTTTCAAACATCTCCACCAGTATCCTAGTGAACTCAGCATAGGTAGTCACATTGATGTGTCCCAATGTAGACAATCCATGGAACCACCAATTGTGTGCTTCACCTTCAAAGTGCAGCGCCGCAATCTTGATGGCCTCAACTTCAAGGAATTTGTTCAACTAGAAATAGATATCCAAATTTTCTAACCATGCCTTGGCAGAACTGGAGGATGATCCATCAAAATTAGGCCAAAATAATATGCCCATAGTATGGTGTCTACAATGAAAGAACCCACCATCTCTATACTGCTGCACTAGTCTCCTTCGGTCCTTGAGATGACAAAAGTCTTGGAAACTCAAGTTATCCTTGAATATCTGACTCTGAGAGTCATACTCCACAAATTAACCTTCAAGGGAGGCTTGCTCTTGTAGTCCTTCATTCTCCACAGCCAAGAAGGTAGGCATAGTGGAGCGTTGTGAGGCTTGTGGAGCTTGTGGCAGGTTCATAGGTTGACCAATCCCATGATGAGACATGTCAGAGCTTTCTCCTTGATGAAATATTCCAAGGGAATCCTTCATTCTGTCCACCCTCATATCCTTCATCTCCTTGGCCAGATCTTGCATGGCCACTAACAAAGTTCTTCAAACTCTTCCCCTTCTTTATCACTGGTAGTTTCAAGGGCTTTCCGCTTGTCTTGACCCTTTTCAAGATCATCTGTAGTGTATTCATAATTTTTATGAGTTATATTATGGTATCTCTTCTCCCTCTCAGTAAGAGGATCATATTATTCTGAATGCAGCATGACTGATGCTCCAAGGCAAGCACAGGCTGTGCCAAGAAAGGAGAACAGATACCACTATAATGTTCCCAAATTGGGATTTCACAACAAGCTTGGAAAAATAACTCACTCCTTGGGAGATTGATGTATAGAAATGAGTTTGAAGCCCTTGGATCCCTTAGATCAGATAATCTGGGGTCTAGATCTAGAAGTGGAGAAAAAACAAATCAAACTAGGTGTAGTAAACAGGTCTCCCACAACCTAGTCTAGCTGAAAAACATCCTACAAGAGGGGCTGCAGCTATGCACAACAAAATGCTTCAAGAATAACTTAGTATTGGTCCATATGAGAAATAGGCCATCATATATGATTAAAAAATGAAATTACAGCAGCAAATCATAAGTAAAGTGAAGCTCCTTCAATATACAGTAGATTACATGAGACAAGAGAGTAAGATATCTTCAGAAAAGTGAGCTACAACATGTATATATCAACAGAAATGGCTCAAAAACATTATTTTTAGGAGATGTAGTAGCTGCATATTACAACTCAGATCTAGGACAGATATGTGGACAAAACATCAAATCTGGAAACTAGATAGTTTTATTTACAACATCCCCTTGGGGTTTTGACCAAATCATGCATGAATAAGAGTAGATCTGAGAAATAAGTTGCAGATCTGGAAATTTCTGGAGTAAATTTCTGAATATAAAATTTCATTACAATGGATCAGATCTAAATAGAACATGGATTAGCAAGCTAATCCATGGATCACCAAGTGGAAGGCAAGACCCAACACTAGAGATCTCTGATCTAAACTATGAGAAAAACACCATGAAGAGCCTCATACCAAAATAATGCAGTCCATCAAGAGGAACAACGCTGTAGCTCAAATGACATAGATAACCACTGAAAAATTGAAAATCTAAAACATAAAGAGAAGAGACACTCTTCCAGAATGTTAAAAGACACACTCCATGAGAAGAGGGTCCCAAAACACACTAGATCTCTGCAGATCTAAAACTCCACTTGTTGCAGCTTGCAAAAGGAGACAAACCCTCACTAGATCTGTGCTGCTAAAGAAATTAGAGCTTGGCCTCAAGCCTAGTAGTGGATCATTTCAACAAATACTCCTCCAAGTATCCTCAAAGGAAGAGGTGAAATCCCTGCATAAGAATTCCAAGCACAATACTCCACTAAACAACAGAGAATGGTATTTGTCTAAGTAGAAAAATATTCAGAAATATGATTAATCAACAACCTCCTCTTGCTGCCTTCCCTTTCCTTTTATAAGATGAGATACTTTGCAAACCCTAAACCACCTTGATGAGTTAGCTCTTTTCACATGAGGGGCCTCCTTCTAAAACTGCACTGTCCCTTTAGGAGATGTATTGAACCTAGACAGTGTTGTGGATTTGGTCAAGGTTGACCTAGTCTCACAGCTCAAACCCCTTTCACACCTGCAAGTGATTATTTACATGGCTTTGATTTAACTGTGTTTACATGGGAATTGAGTTATTTAGTCTACTTAGGAGTTTTACATGTCCTTCTTTATTCATTTATGCATGAAACAGAAAATAAAACCAAAAATGAATGTTCCTCTTAGCTTAGGCTAAGGAGGAACATTACAGTCCTCCCCTCCAAAATGTTTCTTGTCCTCAAGCAACTGATAGGGTAAGAGCTGTAGTTATTATCCTCCTCCATTGTTGGCATCATCAAGGATCAAACCTCCATCATAACCCAAATTCTCAGCAAGCCAAAGCATCATGAATTTCTTCTCCAAGGCCAACATAATATGTGCATATTCCATCCCCTTCGGAGTGAAAAAATCAACAGAAATAAACATGGGTGGAGCAATGCTATATCTAAAAAATGTATCATGAAGTACACGTTGAAGTTCCAACCCATGTGGTACATACAAACTGCCCATCCTCTATCCATACAACCCCATAAACAATACAACTATATCATCAATGTATGGAAGCAAGACTACATATATGCAAACTGAAATCTGAACTTGAGGAGGTGGGTCAAAATCCCACATGAGATGCCAGCGCAGTGCACCTCTTGTCTTCATTAGATCCTGGTGTGGTAAGTGGCATTCCCACCACACTCTTGCTGCATAAGTCACTTTAACATGATTGAAGGTGTTACATAAGTTTGGTGCCTTTGGGAAGCACCCATCATGAAAAGGAATCTCCCTTTGCACATCAAGGGAGTGGCCAAGTTCAGAATTTTCATTGGCCCCCAACAAAATATGAGATCCATATGATCTCTCACTCCCTTTAGGAGTCCAATCCTGCAAAAACATGGCAAAGGAATGCAATATATCAGAAAATACAACTTGTTTACCATGATCAAACCCTTTACCATCATAGTCCTTCACACACATGGAGTTTTGCATGAACATTCCCTTCCTCTCAAGCAAAGGAAGAGCTGGCTGAAATGAATCTTGCAAAGAGTGCATTGGCTCCCCCAATCCTCCATAGCTATTGCACCCTTGAAAGTGCTGATGTAAGTCCTCTCTCATGCCTTTCCAATCAAAACTCTTCATTATTAGGGAATAGATCTTCATTGAACACATATGGCTGAGGAAGAATTCTTCATATGCTCCTTGTAGGATATTTTGCTTGAGCTTGGAAGCTCTAGCCAAAAATACCTTACCATGATAATAGATGACCCCTCCTTGGACCAAGTAGCCCTCTTCTTGATGCATGCCATCTAATATCACACCTGTGTGGAGATCTTTGGAATACTCTACAAGCAATTGAGATTTCCAATAAAGATCCACACTACTCAACAATGACAACGTTGTTGATTCATCCATGGGAGTGCTTGTCTTGTTGATGATTGTCTTTTTGACATTACACATGCCAAAGTGGTTTTTTGGAAGGTTGATCCTCCCATTCTTCTCCTCCCACAACGTTGTAGCTTGGTCTTCTATTGCTCCAATCCTTCCTAGATCTAGATTTGGAGCAGCACTTTGAGAGGCTTCTCCCACAAGATCTGAATCTGATGGCATTCCAGGTGGCTTGCCATAAGATAAGAATGTCCCTTGCAGCATCCTCATGAACACGAGAGAAGGAACTGTGAGATCCCTGCTTCCACAACGCAAATCCATCTCTGTTGTTTGTGTGGACACATTAGGTGAAGGATAAGTGTGCATGCCTTGAATCATTTGTGGTTTCCCACTCTTCAAGTCCGCCCACTCCATTTGCAAATATTTCCAATCAGTGGTAACCTTCCCCAAGATAATCAACCATTGGACACCCAATATGATGTTGGTGTCTGGTATGTCCACTACAAAGAAGTGATCCACCAAGGTGTAGGATCCCATAGTGACAGAGAGTGATGAAACATATTGCATGCACTACATGGTCCTATCTCCCGGAACCAAAATAGAAAATCCCTCAAAAGTATCAGTGGGGATTCCTCTCTTTTTCACAAGGTGAGCATCAATAAAGTTGTGGGTTGCCCCACTCTCAATTAGTATTGATACTCTCTGATTCATAACTGAACCTTGTACTCTTAGGGTAAAGTACTTAGGCACTCCTTTCAAAGAGGCAAGAGTCCCACTGGTTGGAGCAAAGACCCCCTTCCCATCTCTGGTGGGTGTTTGTTCTTCCTCATCATCATTAGCGCTGTGACCCTTCCTAGGTTCCTCATCCTCATCTTCCTCCTCAAAATCAAAGAAGACTTATATGTAGTGTGCTCTTCTAGCAACACACCTATGTCCTGGTACCCATGAATCTTGGAAAGTGAAGCAGATTTTCGTTCCTTCTTGAGATCTATATTAAGAGGCTTCTTCAAAGAGCTCTCCTTGGGAGGAGCATATTTTCGTTCCTTCCCCTTAGAGGATTGAGGGGCCTTAGTTTGGAAAGTTGCCTTTGCTTTTGGCAAGGCATCTTGGAGATCTCTAGCTCTCTCGATGGCATCATGCAAAGTGATGGGATTGGTAGACTTAACCAACCCATGCAAAGGTTCCTCTAGGGAATCAATGAACATGTAGACTCTCCTTGCTACAGATAGACCAGGGACCATGACTGATAATCTTAAAAACTCAGAGATATAAGTCGTTGCATCTCTTGACTGCTTCATTTTTGCAAGGCTTATGAAGGGTGTTTCAAGATCCTTTTTTTCAAACCTCTCCACCAGTCTCCTAGTCAAATAATCATAGGTAGTCACATTGATGTGTCCCAATGTAGACAATCCATGGAACCACCAATTGTGTGTTTCACCTTCAAAGTGCAGCGCTGCAATATTGATGGCGTCAACTTCAGGGACTTTGTTCAACTGGAAATAGATATCCAGCTTTTCTACCCATGCCTTGGCAGAACTGGAGGATGATCCATCAAACTTGGGCAAAAATATTCTGCCCATAGTATGGTGTCTACCATGAAAGAATCCACCATCTCTATACCGCTGCACTGGTCTCCTTCGGTCCTTGAGATGGAAAAAGTCTTGGAAACTCAAGTTATCCTTGAATCTCTGACTCTTGGAGTCATACTCCACAAAGTAACCTTCAAGGGAGGCTTGATCTTATATTCCTTAATTCTCCACAACCAAGAAGGTAGGCATAGTGGAGCGTTGTGAGGCTTGTGGAGCTTGTGGTAGGTTCACAGGTTGACCAGTCCCATGATGATACATGTCAGAGCTTTCTCCTTGATGAAATCTCCCAAGAGACTCCCTCATTCTATCCACCCTCATCTCCTTGATCTCCTTGGCCATATATTGCATGGCCACTAACAGAGTTCTTGCAAACTCTTATCCTTTTTTATCACTGGTAGTTTCACGGGCTTTCCCCTTGTCTTGACCCTTTTCAGGATCATCAGTAGTGTAGTAATAATTTTTATGACTTCTATTCTGGTATCTCTTCTCCCTCTTAGTAAGAGGATCATATTCTTCTGAATGCAACATGACTGATGCTCCAAGGAAAGCACAGGCTGTGCCAAGAAAGGAGCTCTGATACCACTGTAATGTTCCCAAATTGGGATTGCACAAAAAGCTTGGAAAAATAATGCAATCCTTGGGAGATTTATGTACAAAAATGAGTTTATAGCCCTTGGATCCCTTAGATCATTTGATCTGGGGTCTAGATCCAGAAGGGGAGCAAAAAAAAATCAAACTAGGTATGGTAAACAAGTCTCCCACAACCTAGTCTAGCTGGAAAACACCCTACAAGAGGGGCTGCAGCTATGCAGAACAAACTACCTAAAGAATAATGCAGTCTTGGTCCATATGAGTAGGAGGCCATCACATATGATTAATAAATTAAATTACAGTAGCAAATCAGAAGTGAATTGAATATCCTTCTATATACTGTAGATTACATGAGATAAGAGAGCAATATATCTTCAGGAAAGTGAGCTACAACATGTATATATCAGCAAAAATTTCTCAACAACGTTATTTTCAGGAGCTGTAGTAGCTGCATATTACAACTAAGATCTAGGACAGATCTATGGACAAAACATCAGATCTAGAAACTAGATAGTTTTCTTTACAAGATCCCCTTAGGGTTTTGACCAAATCATGCATGAATAAGAGTAGATCTGAGAAACAAGTTGTAGATCTGGAAATTGCTGCAGTAAATTTATGAATATAACATTTCATTACAATGGATCAGATCTAAATAGAACATGGATCAGCGAGCTAATCCATGGATCACCAAGTGGAAGGCAAGGCCCAACACTAGAGATCTCTGATCTAAACTATGAGAAAAACACCATGAATAGCCTCATACCAAAATAACGCAGTCCATCAAGAGGAATAGTTCTGTAGCTCAAATGACATAGATAACCACTACAAAATTTCAGATCTGAAACATAAAGAGAAGAGACACTCTTCTAGGAGGTTAAAAGACACACTCCATGAGAAGAGGCTCCCAAAACACACTAGATCTTTGCAGATCTAAAAATCCACTTGCTGCAGCTTGCAAAAGCAGAAAAACCCTCACTAGATCTGTGCTGATAATTAAAGTAGAGCTTGGCCTCAAGCCTAATAGTGGATCATTTCAGAAAATACTCCTCCAAGAATCCTCAAAGGAAGAGGTGAAATCCCTGCATAGGAATTCCAAGCACAATCCTCCACTAAACAACAGAGAATGGTATTTTTCTAAGCAAACAAATATTCAGAAATAAGATTAATCAACAACCTCCTCTTGCTGCCTTCCCTTTCCTTTTATAAGATGAGAGCCTTTGCAAACCCTAAACCACCTTGATGAGTTAGCTCTTTTCACATGAGGGGCCTCCTTCTAAAACTATGTTGTCCCTTTAGGAGTTGCACTGAACCTAGACAGTGCTATGGATTTGGTCAAGGTCGACCCAGTCTCACAGCTCAAACCCCTTTCACACCTGCAAGTGATTATTTACATGGCCCTGATTTCACTGTGTTTACATGTGCATTGATTTATTTAGTCTACTTAGGAGTTTTACATGTCCTCCTTTATTAATTTATGCATGCAATAGAAAATAAAACCAAAAATGAATGTTCCTCTTAGCTTAGGCTAAGTAGGAACACTACATCTTGCCCTCCATTTGCTAAAAATTTTCCCTCACCATCACTCTTTTTTTCATTCCTAGACCTAAAGCTCTCACCAAGCTGAAAACCCCTTTGTTCAAGGATACCCAAAACAATGAAGACTTGGAGCAAGACAGTGATAGTGATGACACAAATAAATTACTCCCTAGTGCAGAAAAGGGTACAACTGATGAGCAACATGAAAACACAGAGGATAATGAAGGAATTGGTGAGGATGACAGTCAGCAAGAAGGTCCACATGACAGCCAAGAGAAAAGTGTGCTCGAGCAGGACAGTGAGTATAATAATAGGCAAACAAGTGATGAAATGAACGAAGATGATGAACTTGAGGAAACAAACGGAGATGATGAGGAAATAGAAGACCAAGAGCAGGCATATGATGAAACTGAAACATAGTTTGAAGGGGCAGGCAGTGACCAAAGAAATACCACTGTTAGGACAGTCAATGAGGAAAAGGACAGTAAGAGAGATAAGTCATGATAGTCATGACACTAATCAGACTCTTAATGGCAAGGAAAATCAAAGTGACAGTGTAGGAAATGATAAAGGATAGGACATCAATGAAGGGCAAGGCCAAAGTGAAGCAGATGCAGAGACTGATGATCAACTCCAAGACCAAGGTAACAGTGTTGAAGATAGCGAGAAGGGTGAGAATGATGAAAGGGTTGAAGGCAACAGCAAGGCTCACAACTCTCCCAATGGGCAGGATAATGATGCAAAAAGTGATGGGAGATCTAGTAGTAATGGTAATGATAGAGTTTGAAGAAGGAGGCATTAATACAGAGGATGACCATGATAGTACAAAAAGTAAAAGACAAGGTAGCCAAGAAGACAGTCATGACATTAGTCATCTTCCTAATGATAAATAAAGATACCCTTTTCATTGAAATTTGAGCACTCAAAGATGGTAAAGACCAAGAAAAACTTAGAGACATGGCTCAAGATTTTCCACAAGCTTCCAAGACCTCTTGAGGGACCTCTCCACAAATTTTGGGGCGATTTGAACAAAATTTTGTTTTTCGAAATTTTGACCCCTCTGTGCGCAACACCCTAGGCGCTACGCACAAAATTGGTGCATCATCAGCTCACAAAATTTGCATTTTTGGATTCCTCACATCACCAACAGTCTTCTCACCAATTTTCAGATCATTTGGAGCATTTTTGACCGCCCAAAAGGTCAGAAAACATCAAAAATTTGACCTTTCTGCCTCATTTTCAGACCAGGCGTTGCGCACAGAGCAGTGTTGGGAAAATTTGTTTTTTAATAGGTAAATGGAATCCAATTATCACAACTCAAGAATTTATGGAAATTAGACTCATCATGATTTACAACGAGCCATCACAAAGCCAAATCCGGTATCGGGAAGGGGTCCAAAACTCAGCCACAAGAGACCCTATTTTCTGTTGAAGTGGCGCTACACACAAAGGCTGTCTAGTGTGTTTTTGACCAAAAGTCAACAAAACACACTCATTTATTGAAAATATATATTTTTGAGTTTTTTGAGGCAAATTACTCTAGAATTAGGTGCAAATAGTTATTTTGGAATTTATTTCTTAGGATATTATGTGCGTTGGGCCTTGCATTGTCTCTTGGCCATAAATGACATTTATGGTTATATTTGACATTTTCCTACCACATTTAGGATTTTATTCCTCCTTTGCTCCATAAAAATAGCATGAGGCCCCTATGTATTTTGTTGGCATTTGATGAGCTTGAAGAGAAATATACATGGTTTCATGAGCTTGGAGAAGAAATTGGTTTTGTGAATTGGATGAATGGCTTGTTTGACTTGATGATGGAGAAGCTTGTTTGCAAGATTCCATAGCTTGGTGAATGGTGATGTTTTCCTAATTTGTCTATTTTTTCCTTTGTTATCATTATGTTTCATGTTTCTTGGTTGCTATAAATCAGAAAAGTATAGGTTCAGACATGTTCTTTGAGGCACCTCAGTCCTCCTGTTTGTTATAGCTTTGACGTTTTCTTCTTTTGGACATATTAAGGAATTCTTGATTGCTCCTTAGGTCCACCAAAACTTGTTCTTGTTTCATCTATGGTTAGTATGCTAGCTTAAAATTATGATTCATGGTATGCCCTGCTTATTTGAAGTTTTCAAAACCCTATCTTGAAGCCTTTCTGTGGAATATTGATCGCTAGGTTAAGTCAAAGAGTTCTCGTTTGATCTTGCCCTTTGTCCATGCTTATCAACTTGTTTCAGAGTTCCCAATAGCTTGAAATATGATGTTTAGGAGTTCCCTCTTCATAAATTGAGTTATTTTTTTATCTTATATGTTTTTCTCAAAATATGAAGGTGAATTTCTAAATTTAGAAGCTCTTATGCTCTCTATGTTTCATTGGAATGTTTATCTTGGATGTTTATCAGTTTAAGTATTTTTGATTGAGTTTAATGGTTTTCCCTACCTCATGAGTTGTAATTTTTATCTATATATATTTAAGACCTCTTAGTTTTTCCCAAACTTGATGTTCACTACACCTCATACATCACCTTAAGGATCCATTAACCTTGCTAAATTGACCCTGAAACACACTCTGTTTCATCATTTATACACCCTTGACTTCATTTGACTCCATATCCCAATGGCTTTGACAGAATCTCACTCCACCTATTCCACTTGACCATCTTACCCAACCAAAATAATCAACAAACCCTACACTTAACAACTAGCCTAAAATCAAAACCCTAGAGCAAAAAGAACGCATCCTTTGCACCCAATAGAGAGATCCCTCTCTGAGTCCAGGAAGGCTAGGTCCTCGAACTCCAAATATTGGGTCCATGTTACCCTGTCATTTGGTCTACCAATCTGCCAAATCACGGGACCCTAAAATTCTGGCGATTACGGTGGGACCTTTTGAGTCAGTGACAAAATAAGTATTCCTTAGATCTCAGAAAACTCACAAACATCCTTATATTGGTATTTAGTTGTTGATGGTGGAAAACAAGAACATCCTTAAAACTGTAAGCATCTTCCACTTGGTGACTCCACTGGTATTCAGTAGCCCTGTTGACCCCACTAGTCCTCACAAACTCCCCTAGGAATCAGTAAATCAAACCTAATATTGCTAATGGTGGATAGAAATGATGAAATCATCCACCTGGTGACTCCACAACTATAGAAAGAACTAAATACTCCACTAAAGGAGGAACCTGAAACATGACTAGTCATCCTAGAAAGAAAGAGCACTTAGGCCTAGGTTGGATTGAAGAAATTATTGTTTTTATAATAATTTCCTACTTTAAACCTAATCAAGAACACACTGATGAGATCCACATTGATTATTGGAAAGATCTCAAGCCTAAAGAAGCCGAGCCTCAAATTGTAGACCATGAGCAGACTTATACACCTGTGCAAATCCCAGATTCACTTGTGAAAGACCTAGTGAAACATGAGCCTCTCGCTGTTTCTCTTACTCCTACTGAAACCTAAAACAATCATAAGTCTCTTGTTGCACTATCTATACCCAAAAAGGTCCCAGAAAGATATAAGCCTCTAGTTTTTCCTCTTATCCTCCAACCCCTCACTGCAAAACTTGCAAATAAACTGCCATATTTCGATGGAGAAAATACAAAGATCATTGCTGAACAAAATTTTCAAAATCTTGAGGATTTACTTGACCTATTTGAAGTAGGAGAAGATGATGTGCGTATTATAATGTTTGCCTTATCATTACATGGAAAAATTAAGAGTTGGTTTAAAGACCTTCCAGCTGCAAGCATTATCAATTTTCATCAATTCACTCAAGTTTTCCTAGATAAGTGGGAATTCATGGGATTTTTTTTTCTCATCATAAGGGAATAGAATAATTTGGAAAGATAGCCAGGGGAGACAGTACAACAATTTTCAGCCAGGTTCAATAAAGTATAAAATTCAATACCTACTAAGATAAACCCACCCCAAGGGTGGGCCCTCTTGCAATACCCAAATGATTTTGACCCAGAAATTGTAGAAAATATATGCACTAAGCATGCATATGTCCTAGATTCACCTAATCTCACAATATTTAACTTCTTGCAAAATACTGAATCATTCCACTGTTAATATTTTGCGGAAAATTAATTGCACACACATGTAAAGCATAAATAAAAACAATTTCACATAACACAGTTGTTTAACGAGAAAGCCTGAAGCTGAAAAGCCCAAATATCATATATTATGTATCATAGATATCATATGACAATCTCAGACAAAGCTTAGTACATCAAGCTCTCAGTAAAATACAATCTTCATACACTAATAAGGAAAAATCTGCAAATCCATGCACCGATCTTTGCCCCCTGCTAGCCTGCCTCCACTGCGCAATCCCTGCTTAAGAATAGCTTTGAATGAATTCGAATTACCCTTTCCTTGACTGCGCAATCCTCATTGGAAACTCCAATGTGTGTGTGTGATGCAATCAATGCATCACTATAGTCACAACAGATAGTCCATCTTGCCCTTTCACCTATCTCTCCACTAGGTCTCCACTAGAACTAACATGCACTGTAGTTAACTGCTGTATTGTTCAGTTGATTAATGAGTTATTATTTTTTGAATTAATTAAATAATTAATTCACTCCACTCTCACTAGTGTATCATTCAGTTAGACTAGATATGTAATATCCCTTTTTCAGGATTGCTCATAAAATATGCATCAAAAACGCATTTCCAGCAACATATACCATAAAACAGTGAAATCATCACTTGAATCCCATGGATAAATCTATGTATCATGTAAATACAAGAATATATAAAAAATAAATGGAACTAGGTGGGTTAAACAGACCTCCCACACTAGTGTAGCTGAAAATGGTGAAAAACCCCAAGACTGCAAAATGCCAGAGCAGCTGCTCAAGGGACTGCACAGTCTAAGAGAGGATTTACACATAAAAATATGGGAGAACAATATATATACTCATATATTGATGAATAATGATGAAGAACAGAGATCTAGTCTCATACAAAATACAAGATAACCCGGCAAGGGTTTCTTGTCAAATACTCTGCATACAAATGTGATCTTCAGAAAATAATTGAATAATCACTGCAACACTGAAGCATAAGAGTATACAAGGCTGAAATATGTCTAATATGATGTAGATCCATCAAAGGATTCCTCCCATGAAAGGTTTAACCTCTCAATCACAAGGAAACTCAGCAATGGAGCCACCAAACCATGCAATGAGCACTGCCTCTAAAATAATGCACTCCCTAGCAGAAAAAACGCTGGGAGGGTATGAGAAATGTGTGGTCTGATACCATGGATCTGAAATATTCCTTGGTATCTCTCCAAACATATCTCTCAAGTGAAGGAAATCTTCCTCCAATGAGAAACTAGCTCAGAAGCCGGGATTCCAATCCCTTCCACTACTGCACCCAGCAACACTACACAATCTCCGACAAAGTTGTGCTGATGAAGATGGCTAAAGCTTGGCCTGAAAACCTGATGTGTAATGATGAATAAAAACTCTCCCAATGAGCTCCTTAAAGGAAAGAGGTGGGATTCCCACCCGGGAACACCCAGTGCTAAACAACACTGCAGCTTTACTAAGCAGCAAAGTAGCAACAATTCTTGGCAGCCAAGAATAATAATCTACAACACGATGAATAACACTGACATCCTCTTCCTTATATAAGATGTGAGTTTGATTTCCCTTGGCCCCACTCACTTAGGTTACTTCTAACCCAAGTTACATTTCCCTCCAAAATTGCGTTATCCATCCTAGGATTCCTCCTCCACTAAAACTGCATTGTTGACTTGGTCAAAGCAACTCCATTTTATCTTTGTTCATACATGGAGGTGTTTTATTAAGCTAGAAAGAATGTCGCCTTTCACACCTGGAGTGATTTTATCCTCCTTAGGAGACTTATCGGCTTTTCTACCCATTTATTTACCAGCTATAGCTGCTGCTAACTCTAATGTTCCATTTAGTTTGGAAGCTAAAATTTTGGAACATTACAAGATACAACTAGCTCAACTGAGTCTAACTGAGTTAAACTAAATACAACTCCATAAACTACTCTTCCAACTCTAGCATAACTCTACCACTTGGTTCTAACTGAGTCCTCCATGCATGAACTCCAGTAAACCCTTGGGAATTGCACAATTCCCTCAGTGCACTGATGTGCCACATCTATGCACTGAAACAAATTTCTCCAAGAGAATAAGTTTCTATTTAGAGTCTGATTATTATTAAGAGCTAATAATAATCGACATGCATCTATTTTTAGATTGACGATCTATAAATAGACTTCGCCCAATATTATAAAAATATAATTTCATCTATTTTTCCAACTTGATCAACCATCCACAAATAGCATCCTGAAACTTC
The DNA here is from genome assembly GCA_034641835.2 of Pinus albicaulis. Taxonomy (NCBI): domain Eukaryota; kingdom Viridiplantae; phylum Streptophyta; class Pinopsida; order Pinales; family Pinaceae; genus Pinus; species Pinus albicaulis. Next base: position 1,283,406,838 of record CM076583.1, on the reverse strand, counting down.
TGAAATATGATCACCATGTCTAAAAATAGACATAGTATAAATATAGACTTGCACCAAAAATAGCCTGTGGGCCCACTTAGTGAAGGCGACTCTTTTCACTAAGCTCATCATCTTGTTGAATCTCAACACTCCCTCTCAACAAGATAGGGATTATCCTTCACCCCAACTCGCCCATGGTATTCGAATTTGCTCCTGGTGAGCGCCTTCATCAGAATATCTGCATCCTGATCCTCCGTAGGAATGTACTGAAGCAACATGATCTTCTGCTGCACACAATCTTTGATGTGATGATACCAGATATCAATATGTTTAGATATATCATGAAACACAGGATTAACTGAGAGTTTAATGCAACTCTAATTATCACAATGTATCACTGTGGGATCTAAATGTGAACCGAACAAACCAACCAGAATATTCCTCATCCAGATAGCCTCACATGCAGCTTGACTTGCTGCCATGTATTTTGCTTCCGCTGAACTGAGTGCCACAAATCTTTGTTTCCTGTTGTACCAAGAAACTGGCGTAGATCCGATACTGAAAATCCCTCCTGATGTGCTCTTTCTGTCTGTTGGGCTTCCTACCCAATCTGCATCTATGAAGCCATGCAACTTCACCTCATCCGTCTTTTTGTACCATAAACCATACTCAGATGTGCCCCTGACATATCTTAGGACATGCTTGCCTGCCTTCCAAAAGAGCTTGGTAGTCTTAACCATTGTTTGTGAAAGCTGGTTCACCGCATAGCATATGTCTGGTCTTGTATTGACTAAATACATGAGCGAAACCACCAACTATCGATAAACAGTGGCATCCACTACCTCTGCCGATGTAGCATCCTCTTTCTTCCAATTTCCTGAAAGAGGAGTGTCGATAGGCTTGCAGCCTTGCATGTGAAACTTCTCCAGTATCTCTCGGGCATACTTGCCTTGAGACACAAATAGTTCACCTTCCCATTACCATATTTCCAATCCAAGGAAATAATGAAGGAGGCCCAAATCCTTCATATCAAACTCCTTTGCAAGATCTGCCTTGCATGAGTGTATCAACTGCTCATCACATGTTAGTATTAAATCATCAACATAAAGAAAAATGATTAAAATATTACCCCCCACCACAATATGGTATAGGTTTGCATCTGCCTCACTCTTGGTGAAGCCAAGTCCAGTGAAATAACTATCGATCCAAGTGTACCAAGCACGTGGTGCTTGTTTTAGCCCATATAGCGCTCTTTTGAGCCTGCACACATGCGACTTGCTGTTGGAGATCTCAAATCCTTCAAGCTGCTCAATATACACCTCTTCCTCAATGATCCCATTAAGGAATGCAATCTTCACATCCATCTGATGAATGTGCCAACCCATCTATGCTGAGAGATCAAGGATGGTCCGTATGGAAGAATACCGTGTGACAGGTGCAAAGGTTTCTTCATAGTCAATCCCCTTAATCTGTGAGAAGCCCCGGGCAAAAAATATTGCCTTATACTTCTCGATGCTCCCATCAGCTGCTTGCTTTACCTTGTAGATCCATCTTGATCCTACAACTGATTTTCCCACCGGCCTTGTAACAATCTCCCAAGCACTGTTTCTGACAATGGAGTCATACTCCTCCACCATGGCATCTACCCATGTGGGCTCCTACATTGCTTCTTCGAAAGAAGATGGCTCTGTCACGATACACTTGCTCATAAGAGCCATGTATCTAGTAAATCAGTCAGGTGAATGTCTTTGTCTGCGCTATGATGTAGGAACTCCTACATTCTGTGCCGCATCAAGCTTCAGTCTCTCAGCTTTCGTGGTACACTTTCTGCCTTGTCTGATGTTTGGTTCTGCATGAGTGGACTCCTCCACTCCATGAATCTCCTCCTGTGGCTAATCCACATCCAGAGGCTCATATTTGGGAATAAGAAGTTCCTCCTCCACATGCAAGTGTAGCTCCCTCTCAAGCGACAACTTCATGGCTTTCACCTCATTGAATTTTATATCCCGTCGCACCAAAGTCATCCGACTATCTAGCAAATACACACGATAGTTATGGGGTGTTTCTGTGTACCCCACAAATATCCCAACTTCTGCAATCGGCTCCAGCTTCTTCCTGGTGTCCTTTGTCACATGAATGTAACAGGTGAGCCAAAAATCTTCAAATGAGAAATATCAGGCTTCTTACTAGTAAAAGCTTCTTCCGGTGTACTCATGCTAAGTACTCTATGAGGACAATGGTTTTTCACATAAACCACAGTGTTGCATGCTTCCGCCCACAAGTGCATCGGTAGGCCCTGGTCATGCATCATCGCTCGTGCAACACCCACGATCGTTCTGTTCTTCCTCTCCGTGACCCCATTCTGCTGTGGGTTATGAGGTGCTATGAGTTCTCTTCGAATTCCTTCTTTGCTACAGAAGTATTTGAATTCGCCCGAGATGTATTCACCACCATTATCGCTCCGTAGAGCTTTCACTTGCTTCCCCGACTCCTTCTCCACCAATGCCTGGAACTCATAGAACTTTGAGAATGTTTCACTCTTCTTATGCATGAAGAAGATCCAACATCTACGAGAATAGTAATAAAAAAATATAACATAATACCTGTGTTTTGTTGTTGAAGCAACCGAGAAAGGTCCACACACGTCTGTGTGAATTCTCTCCAGGATCACCGAAGCATGGTTCTCCTTCTCATGAAAGGTGGTGTTAACAAACTTACCCATAGTACATCCCTTGCATAGATCTGACTGTGCAAGAGTACCCTTGGGAAGTCTAGTAGAAATATTCTGCAAAATCTTCAAAGCGCCATGGTGAAGATGGCTCAATCTCCTGTGCCATAATTCGCCCTCATCCCGGCTCACCAGTTATTCTTCTTTGCCCATCATTACAGCACAACCATCTACCTTCAGATTGTAGAGATTCTTAATTCAAACCCCTATCTTCTTGGTTTGACCCGTTGTTTTATGTCGAAGGAAGGCTTTTCCCTCACTGAAAACAACATCATAACCTTTGTCTTCCAGTATTGCGACCGAGATCAAGTTCTTCTTCAGACCTGGAACATGCATAAAATTCTTCAAAAAGAATGGATTACCGAACTCCCTCTCAAAGGTAATGGTCCCAATGCTAGTCGCACTATACCTACCATCATCGCCCATCTCTATATGCATCTAGAGGTCCTTCTCCTCCAAGTCACTAAACAACTCCTTGTCTCCCGTCATATGGAAAGACGCACCACTATCAAGATACCACACCGATCCAATATAGCTTGAAACCAAGCATGCGATCAAAGAGAAATCAAGTTCAAATTTCTAGGCTAAGGCCTCTCCGGCTGCAGCTCCAACAACCTTCTTGTTCTTCTTCTTCTGTGGACAGTTAGTGGCGAAATGCCCATGTTCGTGACAGTGAAAACACTTCACTTTGGAAAAATCCTGCTTCTTGCCTTTAGATTCGGATTTTGAAGGATGTTTCTTCCCCTTCCATTTCCTTGCTTTGGCAGCCAAAGCACAATTCTGTTCATCTTCATTCTTCGATGAAGATCCATCCTTGGTACCCCACCTTATCTCCTCCTGCACAAGATCCGACCAAAGTCACTCCCATCTCGATAGTTTCTCCCATCCATTGACAGAGTCTTCGTAGCTATGCCAACTCTTCAGAAGCCTAAGGAGATCCAATCTCACCAAGTATTCTTCATCAGCAGTAACCCCCACACTTCCCATTTCATCCTTGCAGTGGACAAACTTCGTGAGGTATTTTGGAATATTGTCGCGCTTCTCCATTTTTATTTTTCTGAGCTTATCTTTAAGCGCCAAATTCCTCTGGTCACTTCTGATTTGGAAAAAATCTGTCAAAGCCTTCCACATTAATAATGGAGTGGCTTTCCCGTGAAGGCTGGACACAATATGGTCCTTCACACCTTCCAACAAAATTCTTCTCATCTTTGCTGTCTTCTTTTTCCATGCATCAAGTAATGCAGCATCGCTAGATCCCGGCTTAGGAAAATCGCTATCGATGAACTCCTTCAGTCCATTATCCTCCAGCACTACCTCCATCCTATCCTTCCAGGCTATGCAACTCAAGCTCCCATCAAGGGCATACTCCAATCGCAACCCATTGAAAGCCATTTCAATGTATACTCAACTTCTGCACCAAGAATCTTCTGTAGCAAATTCGAATTCTCCACCAGCACAAACTCACCAATACTTCACAATTGCAATCTTCAAGAATTAGCAATGCTTTGATACCATGTAGAAAATATATGCACTAAGCATGCATATGTCCTAGATTCACCTGATCTCACAATATTTAACATCTTGCAAAATACTGAATCATTCCACTGTTAATATTTTGCGGAAAATTAATTGCACACACATGTAAAGCATAAATAAAAACAATTGCACATAACACAGTTGTTTAACGAGAAAGCCTAAAGCTGAAAACCCCAAATATCATATATTATGTATCATGGAGATTATATGACAATCTCATACAAAGTGCTCTAAGATAATAAGTTGCTGTTTAGAGTCTGATTATTATTAAGAGCTAATAATAATCGACATGCATCTATTTTTAGATTGAAAATCTATAAATAGACTTCGCCCAATATTATAAAAATATAATTTCATCTATTTTTCCAACTTGATCAACCATCCATGAATAGCATCCTGCAACTTCTAAAATATGATCACCATGTCTAAAAATAGACATAGTCTAAAAATAGACTTGCGCCAAAAATAGCCTGTGGGCCCACTTAGTGAAGGCGACTCTTTTCACTAAGCTAATCATCTTGTTGAATCTCAACAGAAATGGCATTCCAGATAAGAGAAATAAATCCGTCAAACCTGGAAGAAATGTAGAATATGGCCGTTACTGTGGAATACAACATAATGGAAAGAGAGGCAAAGTTAAAAGTAATAAAGAAGGACAAAGTAGCTCAAGAGACACTGATTTCTTCAAAAATAAAGCTAAAAATGTTGACAAATGCAGCCAAAAAAATGATGCATATGATGGAAAATAAAGAGAAAGAATACAAGGGTGAGGTTGGAGCTTGTCATTCAAAACAGCCGGGACTATTTACTTGGGAAGAACAAACTCAGTCACTACAAGGCAAGAGCAACAATCAAAATATGCATGCTGATCTAGATTGCAAGGAAGAAGATGTAGAAAGTTGTCAAGTAAGTACTGGATACCTTCCTACATCTTGTGCTTCATTATTAAGAGAGAATTACAAACAAATTGCAAATAGAAACAGAGAGCATTGCTCTGAAGAATCAATCAAGGGCAAGATAGATGATACAAACCCTTTTGTAGATCCAGAGGTATTTCCCTTAAGCCATCTTGAAACCACACAATATGAAATAGAGAATGGTTCAACACCTTTAGGATATCTACCTTTATGCTTGATTCATTTCAGATTATAAAAAGAAATTGACACCCTGAGGATCTATCGGAGGAAATTCATGGATTTCATGCTTAATTTAACTACCACACAAATCAAGAAGAGTTGGTTGAGGATGAAATAAATCAAGAAATGAAAGAGAACCCACAGGACCTCTCTAAAAGCCCAAGTGACGATTCATCATCTTTTCCAGGTGAATCTCAAGAAGACATCCAGCCTCAGAATCAACCTTCACAAGAGAACGAGGACTGTTGTAGTTCTATCCAAAAAAAGATAAAAATGCCTCCTTTTTTAACTGAATGGGAGATAAATCAGCTTATAAGCATGCAATCAGCCTCTAAACCTTTATATGAACATAACAATTCTATTTATTTTCCTCCTAATCCTAGCTATCACAGATCAAAAAATGGATTTATATTTCCACTCGAAGAGAAACAATCTGATAGTCCAATATGTATAGTTGGTGATGATACTTATGTTGATAATTTTCCAAAGTTTGATCAGCCTGATGATGATGTCCTCCAAACGAAAACTAACCTTGCAGAGAAATCAATAGTGGATTTTTGGGATGAAGTTCGCTATCATCAGCTTGAAAAAAGTAAGCAACCAATATAGGTCACCTATGACACTGATGAGAAAGCCTTGAAAGTTTAGAAGTAAGTGAGGAGTCTTTGAATCTTTGCTCTACTTCACTTTAGTGCATCAAAAATAAATTTCACATAATTGGAAATCAACAGTCTTTCAGCTTTGATGTTGAGGTTGAGGAGGATGAGGAACTTCTTGAGCAAGTTGTCAATGAGGAGACTTCTCCTGAAATGGTTGAGGAAATCGTTTGGAACATGGTGTTATCACTCAGATTTTCCTTGAAGTTGTGGAAAAGGAAAGTAAATCCGAGGTAACCACAAACCAACTTCAGATACAGAATCTAGCCAATCTATATCCAGAGAGGGCTCTCTCTTTAAAATTTAGCTTTGTTCTTAGAAAATATTAGGCTAGTTATAAGTCCAAGATTTTGTTTGAATTTAAATGGTGGAATCCGCCAACTAAGGGCATGATTGAGTAATTCAGGCCATTGGGCTATGGAGTCGAAAGGACGACTTTACTGGATTAAGTTTCTACACAAAAGATGGCTTTACAGGGCAAGATAGCCAAACAGAGAACAATTTTAGATTTTAAAGTGAATGGGATGGATTTTGAAGGGATGAAAGGCAATTAAGAATCTTTCAACATGATCAAAGAAAGAAAGTGAATGATTACAAATAAAGAGCAGTTAAGAATTCTTTACTATAGTAATCAAAATGTTTAAACCAGCGAAACAAGAGTAATTAAGAATTCATTGTTTATAACCAATTTAGAAGAAAACATTTAGAATAATCACAATTGAAATCAGAGTACACTTAAGTAAGTTCTGATTTATTCTTTTATGTCAATTATTCAGAAATGGAACACAATGATATTATAAACAAATATAAAACTTAAAACATAGGATATAAATGACTTATTGACCTGTAGTTCGACACATGAATCCTGCAAAAAGTCTTGAGCTTCAATTCATCATCCAGCAAGCCACAAAGAAATTTCTCCAAAACACTTTTATTCCAAAAATTCAATGTTACAACAAAGTAGAAGAATCCACCCTCACTAATTCGATTGAGGGCTTATTTATACAAAAGATTATTTAAAATATCTCATAACAAAAGAGATATAATCTAGGGTGACTAATGAATAAGTTACAATAAAAATGGAGACAGATGGTCTCGAAAATAGGATAAATTAGCTGATGTTGTGTGCTGTCTCCTCTTTTTTAGAATATGCTGGAAGCAGATCCTTTGTTTTAGCTCGTTGCTGTCTTCTTGAGTAATTCTTTTCTGACTGCCTTGCTTGTCTGATACTCTTTGTTTTTACTGATACACTTTAACTGCTGAACTGATACTCTTTGACCATTATTCACCTATTTATCCTTTATCAAGATATACCTCAGTAACATAGGCAAAAAATTTACCCAAGGATAAATTTTATAAAAGTTCCATCATCTCATCCCACCATTGAACTTCTGGCACTCTGGTTCTTTGCAATTTTCTCAATGTTTCATCAGCTTCAGTGTATTTGAAAAAATTAGGCTGATATGGAAACAAATGTTTTATTTCATTTTCAAGATAAAATAAACTCTCCAATTTTTCATAAAGACTTTTCCCTGTTGGCAATGTTCCTTCTGCTGTACTGGTTGAAGAACTGGCTTGATCATTAACCTGTTTGTTTACTTTTGCTACAAAACTTTCCAAATCCATTAATCTATCTTCTGTAATAACAGGACTGGGTAAAACTTTATTTAACAAATCATCAAATCTTTCTTTGAAGGTAAAAATTTCTTGTTGCATGTCTGAACACCTTCGTTCAAGATTTTGCAAAAGAGTTCTTTTGGTAAAAACTCTTTTGATTTCCAAGATGGTTCCTGTCCTATCCTGAATTCCAAATTCTGCAAGTTGCTGCTTATTCTGAGTATTCAAAAAATTGATAAGTCTATTGGCTTCTTCTGGCATATTCCCTAACTCTTACCTTGCTCTCTCAATTTCTTCCAGAGCCAATCTGACTAAATCCTGCTGTTCATATATTATTTGAATAGAAGACCAAACATCCCTTATTGACTCTATAATATTATTCCAAAGAATTTATTTTAATTCACCTAAAGGTTTTTCCATTGAAATATCCTTTTCCAATGCTTTAACTGATTTTTCTAGTCTTTTGATTTCTCTTGTCTTCTCAACAACACTCATTTTTGATTGATCATATTTATTTTCCAGAGTAGAAAGCTAAATCTTTAAGCTTTGGAGTTATGTCACTTGCAGTTTTAATTCATTCATTGCTTTGATTAATTCATCAGAACCCTTATCAGAAGTGTTCACCTATGTTAGCTATGCTTGTTGGCCTGTGATTGATGTACCTGTTCCTGTGGCTGCCTGTGTTGTGGTTGCTGGAATAATGGACTCTTTATCTTTTAATGCTTGCTCAAGTTATTTTTCTGTTTCAGCAAGTCGTTCATTCATTTTTAAAAGTAAGTCCATCACCTCTTCTTCTGAATTTTTCTTCATTACTTCTTCATTCTGAGGGTGCCTTGAAGCTGGTAGTTTCAATTGTTTCCTTAATGCAGCAATATCATCATCTTTCTTTTTAAGCAATGCTTCAATACCCTTAACATCCTTTGGATTGTGACCTAATACAATTATTATCTCTTCCAATGTTTTTATCCTGTTATCTTTGGCTTGAGAAGAAGCCTTTTCAATCTGCAATTGTGTACTGGTGTTCTCCAAAGAATCTTGCAGTTTATGAGCTGCCATTGCTTTGCCAGTAAGGGTGGAATAGATCATTTCTCCAGTTTTTTTGTGTAATTCAATTTGATCTAATGGATGAATATCTTTTGCTAAGACCTCAAAATTGGTCCTGACGTAATCAACTGCTGTCTGTGGTTTTGGCACTTTAGATTTGAAATGGCTCATTAACATTTTCCCTTGTTGAATGTCAAAAGCTGACATCAATCTCTCTTGATTTTGTGGAGCCATTTTAAGATACTGATTATACACCTGGACCCTTAGTGGATCATTCCTTGCTTTTATATTGATAAATGTCTTTTTCATGTCTCCTGCATCTTTCATTGGCTGTTTGAATGAAGACATTTTAGTACTTGGCTGAATCGTAGTGACTGTCCCACCAATTGATCCTGTTAACTGACTATCCTCTCTCTCTGGACTATCAATGATTTCATCAATAGATTCTACTTCTGGTGGAGGATTCACTTTTTGTCTTTTGGTCTGAGGCTGTTGTGAAGATTCATTAAGAGGAGTAGTACCTTCATCCTCTCTTTTCTTGCCCTTTTCCACTTTAGATGGAGTCTGTAAGATTGATATTTCTATTGGATTAGTTTGAACAGAAGAAACCTGTACTTGATCTTGTCCTTTGGAAGTTTAAGGTTGTTTTGTCATTTTGAATGTTTCAATCACTTGTATTTCAGGCCCTTTCTCTTTTCCTTTGGATTCAACTGCAATTGATGGTATGTTTTCCTATAATTCCTGTTGAAAATTCCCTGCTGAAGAAGGACCAATGTCTGGTACCTGCACTTGCCCAAAAAATTCTAGGTCAAGCATTTTTCCAAGATCTTTCATTACATTGTCCATATTGACTTCTTCACTATCCTGTTCAATTAATGTTCCCTCCACCCATTCATCTTTATTAGCATACTGTTCAATTTCTGGAATCCTATGATGGATGTAAGGTGCTGATTTATTTTTCATTCTTTTGTCACAAATGAAGCTGAATGGGTCATAAGGGGCCCAGTAGAAACTCTTTGCAATCTGAAATGATCTTCTAGTATTCTTTCAGCTTCTTGTCCAACATCCCTAGAATTGCATATAAATGGACCTAATTGACCTTTGATTCGGAGTTGGGCTTTCTTCTTCACATTACAAAAATGAATAATATCAGAGTTATTCATTTGCCTGAAGTACTCTAAAGCAAAAAGTCTCATAGGCACTTACTTTGGCAATTTAAATGGACATAATTCACATCCATATATTCTGACTTCTGTATAATTTTGGTACAAGTACCAATCACCAATTTTGTAGTGTTTTGAAAGTTGCAGAGTTTTCTTAATTTCGTTGCTGAGTCTTGGAGGAGGAACTCCTATCAACAAGGTAGTTGTAGGGTGTATAAACAGATCAATGAATTCATTATAGGAATAAGGAGAATCTCTGGAATGATGGGTGATAGCTGACCAAAATATGACAGACCTGGGATTTTTTTGGACATTGAGCTTTTGAACATGGAAAGGAAAGTTTTCAGACTGGTAATATATCATGAGGTGATAGATGATAGAGGAATATTTGAAGACTTTCTCATTTTCTAACCTCATGAATTGATCATGGATTTTGTTGGCTATGTAAGATGCAAAGTCATATTTGACAGCAGGAGGCTGTCCAGGAGTGAAGATAGACAATAATACTAGAGTTAACTCATCAACATACTCACTAGTATTAAAGCCCATGATAAAAGAAATCATATTCAGAATGATCTGGCCTATTTCAGTAAAAAAGGCACTAGCATAGGGAGGTGGGCCCTTGGGCTGATGTTCAGGTAACATGAAAGTCTGACAGATGCGTTTTACCTCTTCAGGGTATAACTGAGTAGATTTTTCAAGCAATTCTCCAATGGACAAGGGAGTGAGGTTTTGACCAGGTTCAAAATGGAATATATCATTAATAGACTGAGCAGTAATAGGGAAAATGACATTCTGGTTTGGGGATAAAACTACCCTCTGAATTGGATCATAATTAGCATGGCAATAATGGATAATTTCAGGGAAGATATGGACTGAGGGTAAAAGGTATCTCGGGAAATTAGATTCCCATAACCCAATAACGTCCAAGCCATTCAAATAATTATCTCTGCAGCGACAATGAATTAGAAGGGGGATTTCACTGAAAACTAAGTCTTTGATCTGAAAATATTTATCGACTAATGGAAAATATTCCAATTCTCGATGAGGGGCGTTCAATGGAGCAACATTTAAAGCCACCGGGACTTCCATTTTTGGTTCTTGTGGATTCAAAAACGGAAATTCAAGGGTTTTTATGAAAATGGAGCACAATTTTAGGTTCCGACGGGGGAAACGGGTACAATTGCAAGTTTAGGAGTATTATTTACAGTTTTTAGGATCAAGGAATGAACTAGCAATCAACTTTAACTCTGTTTTAGTGGAAAAACAAGGAAAGTTGAGTTTCTTTCAGAGTTCAGGGCGAAATGGAGTAAATACATGCTTTTAGAAGAAAAACTGTGATTAACAGATACCAGATGGTGGCGAGTGAATACTGGAACACTGGTCTGGTAGTAGCTATCAGTAGAATTCAGTTGAATAGTAGTTGACAGTTGATTTTTGAATTTCTTTGCATGGAGGACAAAGTCGCTTTCAGCACACAGAATAATGAAAAATGCGCGAGTTTTTGTTTTATCCACGAAGTCAAATGGGTGGGAATATTTTATTATGTAATGGGTTGACGTCAGCGTACGGGAGGCGAGTCACGGGAATGGGCGATAAGCAGTATATTCCGCACCACCTTTGTAGGGGAAGCAGTTTTGGGCGGATAGGCAGCGAAGCGATACAGTAATCGACACGTAGCCAAACACTGTTTGGAATACCGACGGCATTTCGCGAGTTATCTTTCAGACGGAGGATGGGTAGCAGAATTGATGCGAGCCGTCGATCATGGGCGGGTTGATCTAATGGCAGATAGAACAGGGAGATGGCGGAGTGTTAATGTGCGGGGGTTCAATGTAATTAACGTTAATTAATTATTTTGGGCGAGATTTGATTGGTTGGAGGTTTGGCTATTTAATTAATCATGTGTATTAATTAAATCCCTTGTACGATGGACTGTCGGGGGTAATGCGCGCGGGATGGGTTAATTTATTTGTTTTTTGTTTTAAACATATAAATTATACGTTTAAAAGATTTTCCATATATTTTTATTTATACAATAAATAAATCAATGTGATTCATTTACCGTAGGGGGGCGGGAATAATATTAAGGTTATATTTTAGCCAAAAGGGGGCATAATGTGGGTTTTTGATTTGAATAAGTGGGAATAAATACTTTTGGCTAAAATAGTTATAATACATGGGTTCTTGGGATATTATTATATAGGGAGTTATATAAAATAGGATAAGGTGATTTTTATAAGGAGTTTAAATAATAAAATTAATGTTAATATGACAAATGAGAGAAAGCGCTAAGTATAAAACACCATAATAATGTATTTAACTTATGCTTTGCGTGAAATGGATTTTTATGGATCATGGCATGTTTTTCCTAAGTAAAATGAGATTTTTCTTAAGAAAAGATTTTTATGAATGAATGAGTATGATGATGAATATTTTTAAATACTAAGGTTTTCTCCAATCATTGGGCCGAGGGTCCGGTCCCTCCAAAAGTCAAGGAAATGCCTTGAGCCCCTTTAATCTTCAAATTCCTTAGCACTTAGGGGAAATTAGTAAATTGTTAGGGAAAAAGTGAGATGGGGATTTAATGATTTTGACCTTGCTGTGTTCTGAAATTCTGTCAATATGGTGTTCTGCCTTTGCACTTGGTGATGAAAGTAAAAGATTACAAACATTTTAAAGCCATCATTCATCACATGAGAATTTGCAATGCCATCTACCTACCCTATCTACTTTCTCTACCATTTTCTCTTCTTTATTAGGGTGCACTTAGACTGGCAGACCCTTATCAATCTTTTTTTCTTTTACATGGCAAATCTATCTATTTCTACACTTATTACATCCAAGGGCTCAGATTAAACTGTTGAGCACCTTTTATTAACTCTACCTATCTACTTATCTGCCAAGATTAAACTGTTTGGTCAAATATTTATTCTCTATTCTACAACATGAAATTGAAAAATGAATGAGTCAAGTTTAAACAGTTTGACTCTTCATAAATTGTGGCAAAAGTTTGACAAGTTGCACACAATTTTGTTTATTACAAAAATGAAATAGTAGTGGCATTTAGACTTGCACACTTTCCTGGTCTCTTTTTGTTTGGGGTTCATTTCTTTCACTTTTTTGACCATTTTATTCTTTTCACCCTTTGATTTCTCTTTTAGGGTATACCCTCTTTACATTTTTTAAAACTTTTTGATTTTTTTAAGAATATGGAACACCTTTGCACAAGAAAAAGGTTTGAACATATTGCATAGTTCAATAATTCAATCATGAAAAATGACACCTATTGGTATAGGAGTCTAACACATGGAATCCTCCTTAACTCCAGATTTGCAGCCACCAAGTTCCTTTCAATTACAAATTACAAATGAAGGCATGAAAATTTATGATCACAAGAAAGTTGTTGCACTTCTTTCTCAAGAATATTTGTTGCCAAAGAATGCTCCTACTCATCAACATGGCGGTTTTCACACAAAGCTCAAATCACTCTATCAAATCACATCAAGTTTTTTAGAGGATAACATTGCCATATATGATGAATCTACCAGTTCAGAAGATCATGAGGAAGAGGTGGAGTTTTTTTCCCAAAATAATCCCAAGCATAGCCAAGTGGAAGAAGGAGTAGTCCCGAATGAAGCTTATGTCTCAAATCCTCTAGATCGGGTATTATTCCAAGATCCATTTGTTGTTTTCCTTGAGAAACCTAAAGGAGGAGTGTGTTCTGCCAAGAAAAATTTGTTGCAAAGTGTGAGAAAATTTTTAAGCATTACTGCCCGAAAACAAGTGAGGTGGAAGTGGCCTTTTAATTTTGTTAACACCCTCAAAGAGTTGAACCAAGGTCCCTCATGCAATCATCTGCTTGATTGGTTGTATTGGAAAAGAGAGTTCACCAAATGAATGTATATATCATGTGTAAATTAGATTAGGATAGACAGGCATGCAAATAAGCTCAGACTTTGAGCATATTTTAGTTATAGATTGTTTTGAAAATACAAAAACAGATAAAAGATGAAAAAAGAGGGCAGATTTGAAAAAAGAGGTATAAACCCATACCCAAAAAAGAGTACTACTGAAAGTGTGCAAGCCTAAATGCCACTACTTGTTCCAAAAAAGTCTTGTTCAGTCATCTAGCCTAATCATGGTTGAACATGTTTTCAATTTATTGCTAATAGGTTAGTAAAAGAGAACTTGTCAAAGCATCTAAACTTGACTTGTCAGTAGGAATAGATTAGGAAGAAAAGATATTGGTTCTCCATGCTCAAATCTGAACCAAAGAGAAAAGATAGGAATGCCTAACAAATTCTAAATCATAGCCCTCATGTTTTAAAGTTTTTCATTATACAAAAATAATGCGTGTGTGCAGCTTGTCCGAATGCCACAGCCCATGGAAAATCAGATTGCCTAATCCTGGTTTGATCATGTTTTGAATTTGATGTCAGTAGAATAGAGAATAAATTTTGTCAAACAACTTAATATTGACAAATGATTAGATTAGGTAGAGAATAAGAGAGTTCATTAGCCTAATCTGAACTCTTGTGTTGTGTAACCAACTCCAAAAAGAGAAGAAAAGAGATATCAACGCCTTAGAAATAAGCCACTTCGAGGGGGCAACCTCCAATACATTACATGAATGAACAATTCTTGGATGATACAATTTACAAAACCTACTTTCTATATATATGAGTCCATGGGGCATAATGTAATCTGGTAGACACAGTACTTAATCCCTAGCCAAACCTAACAATAATAATTTAAGGGCACAATAATAACAAATAGAGTTACAAAGGGTACAACAATACATAATGAGGTTACACTAACAATAAAGAGCTGCTACTGGTGATATAGGGACCTAACATGCCCCTCTCCTTGAAAAAGTGTTGTCCTCAACACTTGAGTAGCCTCCGGTGCTTATTATAAAGTCCTCATCCTCCCATGTAGAATCTTCGGTGGGTAGTTCTTCCACTTGATGAGATACTCTGAAATTGATCGATTCTGTAGCTATTGAGTTCTTGTTTCCATGACCGCTTCAGGTTCCAATATGATTTTTCCTTCCTCATCAAGTTATGGTAATATTGTTTGAACTGGAAGATTTTCACCTATAACCTTCTTTAACTGTGAAACATGGAAAACTGGATGCACTCGTGAAGAAGCAAGAAGCTCCAATTTGTATGCCATAGTACCAATCTTTTGCAACACCTTGTAAGGACCATAGTACTTTGGCGATAATTTATTATCCTTCTTAGCTTGCTTGAGGACATTTGTTTGTATGGTTGTAGCGTGTCCCCAATCTCCTACATCAAAAATTCTCTTGCTGCGATTTTGATCTGCATATTGTTTCATTCGATTTTGTGCCAAATTCGGGTTATCCTTTAAGAGTTGGAGAACTTCTTGCTAATGCTCAATGTGATATTCCACTGCTTGAACCTTAGAATTTTCCCTCAAAGATGATGTGATGGATGGTGGATGATATCCATAAAGTGCCATAAATGGGGTCATTTTTGCTACAGTATCGAAGGAAATGTTATACCACTATTCAGCGAGACGTAACCACTTGACCCATTGTGTTTGTTTATCAGATACAAAAAAACGAAGATATCCTTCCCAACATTTATTTACTATCTCGGTTTGACCATCAGATTAAGGATGATAAGATGATCTATGTGCTAATTGAGTACCCAAACAAGAAAATAACTCCGTCCAAAAATTTCTAGTAAAAATGGGATCTCTATCTCTCACAATAACCCTTGGGCTTCCATGTAGCTTTTTGATTAAATGCATAATTGTAGTATGGCTTGTACTTGGGATGAATGGATGAGATAAAGCACAAAAGTGTGCATACTTGGTAAGTCTATCTACCACCATGATGACACTCTTTCCTTCGGACTTAGGTAAACCTATGATAAAATCCATTGAAATCTCCTCCCAATGTTGACTTGGAATGGATAAAGGTTGTAGAAGTCCCGGGGTCTTAATTGTCTCAACTTTATTCTGCTGGCAAACCAAACATTCCGTCACAAAATTTAGAATATCAGATTTAAGGCCATCCCAAAAAAGTTTTTTCTTCACCCTTTGGTAAGTTTTTAAAAATCCCAAGTGTCCTCCTAAAGGAGAAGTGTGCAATTCCAGAAGAATCTTTTGTTTTAATTGGGAATTCTTACAAAGATATAAGTGATCTTTGTACCATAAGGAATAATTTTTCCAACTAAATGTATCAGATGTACTAGGATCTAGCTGCAACTTTTGAATGAGTGTCCATACATCTTTTTCCTTCTTCCATTCATCTCTTGCTTCGGTTATCCAATCTGGTTGGATAATAGAAATGGCACAAATCAATGCTTCCACCTCTTCATTCTTTCTTGAGAGTGCATATGCAACAACATTAAGCTTCCCTTTTTTGTATATGATTTCAAAGTCATAATACAACATCTTTGTGACCCATTTTTCTTACATTCTTCGATCTTTCGACGATAGTCTTTGTTCCAAAAGTGTTTAAGACTATCATGATCAGTTTTCACCTTGAAGTGCCTTCCCATTAGGTAAGGTCACCATTTCTTTAGTGCATGTAGTATTGCCAACATTTTCTTCTCATAAATGGCCTTCTGTAAATACTTTCCTTTGATTGTATGACTTTCAAAAGCAATGGGTCTTCCTTCTTGCATTAAAACAACACCAATTCCATTTCTTGAGGCATCACATTCCATAATAAAGGTTTTTGTGAAGTCTGGCGTAGCTAAGACCGGTGCTAGGCATATTACCTCTTTAAGATGTTCAAAGGCCTTAGTTGCTTCGGGATTCCATGAAAATGCATCTTTCTTCAATAACGTTGTTAGAGGTGCTGCTATTCTCCCATAATTCTTAACAAACTTGCGATAATACACTGTTAACCTGAGAAATCCTCGCAACATTTTTTTATGTTTGTGAGGACTTTCCATTCCTTAATGGATTTAATTTTGTTAGGGTCTACCTTAACACCCTCGTGAGATACAATATGACCCGGATATTCCACCTCTTGTACTCCAAAGAAACATTTGGAAGTTTTTGCATATAATTGTTTCTCCTCCAATAGTTTAAGCACCCTGTCAACATGTTGAACATGATCCTTCCAAGACCTGTTGTAGATTAGTATGTCATCAAAAAATACTAGCAAAAATTTTCTAAGGAAGGTTTGAAAATAGAATTCATCAGTCCTTGAAATGTGGAAGGTGCATTGGTAAGGCCAAAAGGCATGACCAAAAATTCATAATGACCCTCATGAGTTCGAAATGTTGTTTTCGAAATATCTTCAGTCTTCATTCTAATTTGATGATATCCTGAACGAAGATTCAACTTGGTAAAATAAATTGCTTCATGTAATTCATCCAATAATTCATCAATCACAGGAATGGGAAATTTATCTTTAATGGTGAGCTTATTGAGCTCCTATAAATACGTTTCCACATGCACCATGATCCATCCTTCTTATGTACCAATACTACAGGAGAAGAGAAAGAACTTTGACTAGGTTGAATTATACCCACCTCTAACATTTCTGCAATCATACGTTCAATTTCGCTCTTTTGGACATAAGGATATATATAAGGCCTGATGTTTGGAGGAACACTTCCTGGAATCAAATGAATAGCACGATCATGATCACGAATAGGTGAGAGTCCTTTGGGAGTTTCAAAAACCTTGGAATGATTGTCCAAGACTTTTTGGAGATCTACAAAAATAGATGATTTTGATGTTGGAACTTCTAGTGAGCATAATTGTGCAATTATGCCTCGTTGTTCTTTCTTTAGAAGCTTTTTCTTGACATTAGAGCTTATTATCCTTCTGGCTTCACTTATTAGGCAATTGACTTCCTGCTCAGAAAAAATTTCCAAGAAAGAAGTTCTTGAAAATTAAAAGCTATCCCCAAAGGTGTAACCATTGTACTTCCTAGCATTCCTTTGTCCAGCTATACGAATGGCAGCATACGACTAGTGTATACATTCCCCCGTGGATATCTTGATATTATGGCATTTTCCAGAGAAATTTATAGTTCCTCCATTTGCAACCATCACATCACATTCTGGTGCTGGGTATAGGAAACAACTCAATTCCTTGGCTACCTTACAATGAATAAAACTATGGGTACTATCTGAATCAATTAACACTATTACGTTTTTCTTCTTGATATTTCCTTCTATCTTGAGAGTTTGAGAAGTGGTAATTCCTGCCAATGCATTACATAATATGGTCAGACTCGTTTCTTCTTCTTTTAGGGTTTCTTTCTGGTGTATATCCTCTTCTTTTGAAGTTTCTTGTTCATTTTATTCCTCCTCTTCACAATCTATGTAAAATAATTTCTTCTCAGCACACTTATGACCTTTAGTGTATTTTCTATCACAATTGTATGACCCTTTGCTCTTTTTCTTCCAATTGTTGTGGTTTCAACCTCGTATGTTGTGCAAATCTAGGATTAGCAACACTTATCTCTTTATAGAAATGAGTGGCAGGTTTCCTTGTCGCCATAATTTTACATTCATTTTCTCTTGCCAACCTGAATGCCTTCTCCAATGAATCGGGTTCCAAAATGTGAACTTCATGTTGGATGTTATTCTTTAAATTACCTATGAAGAGATCAATCCTGTGTTCCTCTGAAATATTAGTTACCCTTATATTCAATATTTGGAAGTCCGCAATGTGCTCCCCCACTAAACCCCTTTGTTTGAGATTTATCAATTGGCTAAAGAAGGTGTTGCTCTTTGTATCCTCATAATGTGTTGTCCTTTCCTCTGTAAAAATTGACCAAGCGAAATTTTTTTTACAAGAGCAAAACCATTGATACCATACAAATGTATTTTGTTCTAAGTGTAATGTTGCAATGCGTACCTTTTGTGTGTTTTGCACATTAAGGAGATCAAAATATTGCTCCATTTGTAGTATCCATGTTACATGATCCTTTCCATCAAACTTCCTCATATCCATTTTTGGAATATGGTGGTTCTTCCCGCCAACATTAGAGTTTATGAAGTCACGATTAACATTTATTTTGTTCTCATCATGAAGGTTCTTCTCCTATATTTCCGCCATTAGGATCATTTACGGTTTTAAGCTTGTCATCAAGCCTTCCATGTATGCTTGTGAATCTGCACTCTTCATGTCCATGTTGTCTTTCATATCATCCATCTTAAGCTCGATAAGCTTCCCGCACGTATCTTTCGTCTGGCATCCATTTTAGCTTCCATGCCTTTCTTCAGACCATCCATCTTCACTTCCACGCCTTTCTTCAAAACTTCCATTTCATTTTTTGTTGCTCTTTGCGAGAGTGAAATTTGTTGCACTTGCTCTTGTAATTTTGATAGATCATGTTGCAATTCTTCATCTTCATGAGTCATGGTAGAGCCTTCTGAAGGCTTAATGGGTGTTGAATTATTTTTAGGGGCCATTTTAGAATCCAATATTGATATATATTCTACAATATGCCCTTGGAATCAATTCAACTTGATTCTTCAAACAAGACTTATGCAATTCGGAAAAAAAAAAAAAAATACACACCTTTTACTTGCTTTAAGGAGCTCAATATTGAAATTGAATTATCTCTGTAATTGAAAATCTTCAGTATCTGAAATTCAACCCTGTAGTAGCCCTCTGAATCTTCTTTCAAATGCCACAGGTATGACCTAATTTGGATTCTCCAAGACAAAGTTGTGTCCAATCTCCCACAATGACCTAATTATGGACTGGTTCAGTAGAGCTAAATTGTACGACTTGCCACGTGTCACTGTTTTTTCCTTTGTCTCTGAAATTGATAGCCAAAACTCGTTCGTGTAATTATGACACTTTTTGACACTCAAATCCACTACCTAGAGAGTTATTGAACTTTTCCCGTCACCTCTTTGAGATGCAATTCGGAGCACAGAAAAAGCACCTTCCTGATCATGGCATCTCAAAAAATATTGCGAACCAAGCTACGAAAGTTTGATTGGATGAATTTCCTCAGGATTTCAGCTTCGCACCATACGAATTTCAGATTCTGAACCTTCGTAGAAAAAAATGTATAGCGAAAATGCCACGATGACTTGTTTAGGAGCTTGAAAAAATACCTAACTTCCAGAGATGATATATCCGAAAATATTGCGAACCAAGCTCTGAAATTTTTAGACAATCTGCCTCAAGAGTTCAGCTTCGCACCCTAAAAATTTCAGCTTCTGAAACTTCGTAGAAAAAAAGTTATAGCGAAAATTCCACGATGACCTGTTTGGAGCAGCGAAAGCCTAGAATCCAAAGCTCCGATACCAAATGTTGTGTAACCAGCTTCAAAAATAGAAGAAAAGAGATATAAACGCCTTAGAAATAAGCCAATTCAAGGGGGAAACCTCCAATACATTACATAAATGCACAATTCTTGGATGATACAATTTACAAAACCTCCTTTCTATATATAGGAGTCCATGGGGCCATAATGTAATCCTAGTGGGCCACAATGTAATCCTAGCCGACCTAACAAAAATAATTTAAGGGCACAATAATAACAAAATGGGGGTTACAAGGGTACAACAATAACAATAAGGGGTTTACACTAACAATAATAAGGGGCTATACTAGTGATATAGGGACCTAACATCTTGGAGGAAATAAGGTAGAAGTAGATAGTTTGTTTTTCTTTCAAAAGAAAAAATGTCAAGGGTTGGCTAGTCCAAATGCACCCAAGGAAGAAAAAATGTTAGGCGAATAGATTGGGTAGGTAGAGATGAAGATGATTTGATCATGTTTTTCAAATCTATTAAGATCATAACTTCACAGCAAGCATCAGCAAGAGAAAAGAGGTAAAAATATGCCCAATGGATGAGGCACTGGTCTCCATCAAGCCATAGATCTGAAAGTTCTGGAAACCTCCCGAAAAGGAGCTGCCCTCCCCTAGTGGAGCTACTATTAGTCATCCATAATTTTCACTATTTGAAGATGACTAAGTATCGGTTCTAGATTTCTAGAAACAAAGATGAACATTGTGAGTTCTAGAAATATCACTACCTTCATTATCCTTAAGATATTGTTTTCACTATTTCATTCTCCCATCATGTCAATCCTCAACTCACCCATCCCAGAAGACCCATCACGGGCTCATGTCACTCAGTTTGTCTTTGTTGTGTCACCTTTGGCCTCAACCCTCTATTTTGTTTTGCCTAATTCCTCCATTGTCCATCTAAGGATTTTAAGGGCATTTTTTCTTGGTTTCATGACCTCCATGGTTAAAAATCAACAAGGCTTCTATCTTGATGCTCTTACACCTTCTCCTATCCTTAATATACCTTTATAAACATTTCCCATCATTTTTCTACAAAACCTAGTCTATTGCCACAATTTGACACTTTTTAAGACTAGGCCTGTGTTTTTCCCTTTTGGACTCCTTCCCCTCAGTCAATCCTTGAAATTACACTTTCCCCTACTCCCTAACATCTATCCCTATCCCCCAAAATTTCCCCAAGAATTTAGACAACCCTTAACCCCTTCATTCCCCTCCCTCTACAAGGCAGTCCTAAATCCCCTACACCAAACCCTAATTTTCTTTCCAACTAAGCTAGGGTTTGATATGAAATGGAGGCAGAGAAAAGGATTAATTTTATAGATCATGTCAGCAAGCATAAGTCCATACTCACTCATAAACATCATGCCTCCATCATTTTCCAAGAATTCATTCCAAGAGACAAGCCATGTGTCACGCCTAGGGCCAGTTTTTCTTGAAATTGTGTTTCTGACCAAACCAAGATGAATTTGACAAAATTGAGAGATTTTTTTGTTCAATATAGGCCCAAGACGAAAAACCTCCTTCATTTTTTACACAGGTATCATGGTTTGGGAGCAATATAAAAAACACAGGTGTCCCAGGAGAATTTTTGCACTGCTGGAGTGACCTTGGGAAAATAAGGTTTTCTCACAGCCGAAGTGTCCAAATGACTTTCTTGATGAGTCAAAAGAAAAATTGACTTGAAGATATTTCCAATAAGCTATCATGAGATCAATTTGGAGTTAAGGAAGGCCTCCAAAACTTGTCTACACCAGCACTCTGCATTTCTGCACCATCACTAAGTAATTGTTGACCAGTCTTGGGAAAATCAACTCTTGGCAGGGAAAATCAACTCCAATCAGAGAAAAAATAGTATATTTGGAAATTATACTCAACAAAATTTCCAACTAGCTATCACGGAGCTCATTCCGACACTGGGAAGGCCTCCAAATTCCCTCTGCAAATTGGTGCTATGCATAGACGGAGTGGCGCTGCACACAAAGGAAATTAGGCCAGAATTGCCAAAAATTGGTAAAAATCAGTCTTTTTTGGGAAGATGGACAAAAATGCTCTAATGATGACAAAATGTCTCCTTCATAACAACATATGGCATGAAAAAGGGTTTCAATCTGCCTTCCAGGGTTTAGCAAAGAGGCTTTGATTCCACCTCACCAAAGGTACAAAAAGACAAAGAGTATTAGTACAAAGGCATGAGGTTTCAAAAGGTAAAATCAGAGGTCTTAAGAGATCAAAGGAGGTAGACAAGAAGCACTGTATCTCACTTCACCACAGGGACAAAAAAGGCCAAAAATACAGTAAAAAGTAAGAAGGAAAACAAAATTTAGAAAGTGGGTTTTGGCTCATAAGATTATTTTCAAAAAGGGTATAGAGGTCTCCTTTACCTCTTCCTCACCTCATTTGTCACTGAAAAATAAGAGACAAACCTTTGAAAGCATTTTTTGTAGGGTTTCTGCAAATTTGGTTAACTTTTTCAGGTGCTATGCATCGACGGAGGTACCACACACCTGGTCGTCGGCACTGTGCACAGAGGGGGTAGCCGCAATGTTAAATTACACTACGCTGCGCACCGGGAGGGCGGCGCTAGGCCCCTGTGAAGGTGTTGCGCACAGGCAAGTTTTGGTCCCATTTGCTCAAAATACTTCCAAAAATAAAAAAAAATTCCTCCAAAGCTCCTGCATTTGTTAAGCAAAGTTGGTAGTCTTTCTTCCTTGCCTTCCAAGTGGTCTTTTTCATAATCAAGGAGAGTATTAAGAACCTAATTTTCCCAAACCCTAATCTTCATGAAAATAAAATATTTGACCTTCTAGGGTAGGGCTTACAAATTGAAGACTTTTCATTGGTGTAAAGACACTTAGTACCAGCAAGCCTACTTCTAAAAAACTCTGAAGGAGTTCCTAGACTTACTTCATCTTGCCCTCCATTTGCTAAAAAATTTCCCTCACCATCACTCATTTTTTCATCCCTAGACCTAAAGCTCTCACCAAGCTGAAAACCCCTTTGTTCAAGGATACCCAAAACAATGAACACTTGGAGCAAGACAGTGATAGTGATGACACAAATAAATCACTCCCAAGTGCAAAAAAGGGTACTACTGATGAGCAGCATGAAGACACAGAGGATAATGAAGGAATTGGTGAGGATGACAGTCAACAAGAAGGTCCACATGACAACTGTTATTTCCTAAATCTACCTAAGGCTGAAAGAAGGCAGAATTCAGGGTAACATCAAACCACGCTCAGTCTGGTAGCTAGCCCTACCAGAACAGGAGAGGGCTCTCTCCGGGTCAATCTCAGGAAAATGTATCAATAGGGCTTGAGATGACTGAAATGAATGTTAATTTTAGGCTAGGTATATGAATCAAGGAGTTTTAAATGATTTTTGTGGGCTTTTTGTTGGAAAAAGGGGAAAGGCAATTTTGGGCTTGGGGATGAGGCCAAATTCTTGCAGAGTTCAAGTTGGGGAAAGGAAGGAAATGGCTTTGATGTCTTAGTTTGAATGAACAGATAGAAAATACTACTGAGGAGCTGAAGAGGGCAAGAGGCTGCAAGGATCCTCTTCAAACAGATGAAAACATATAAAACTAAACAAAAGTTTAAGGCAGAGCGCCAGCAAACTAATGAATTCTACCTTAGTTACTCATTTGTTTAATTTCAGAAGCAAAGAGAAGGGAAATGGCATACATAAAACATTAATGAACTTACAAGTACATGGAGAAAAACACCATCAAAACTCAGAGTCACAAGGATCCCAACAAGTGCTGCAAAACCCTGGTCTTTCCTTTGCCAAAAATGCTAAAATGAATATACAATGAGGTGCCAAACTATTTCCAAGAGTCCCACCCTAAAAATGACTTAGAACATACATAATATAGACCAGCCTAACCCATTCCCATGCCTCTAGGGGTCGAGCTCATCCTTCTAGGAGCTGTTTCAACCAATTCTAAACTAGGAACTGAAATCTAGGCAATCAAACAACTTGCGTCTATATGGTAGGAAACTGATCCATTCACTCACATTTCACCTTTTAGTGAATGAATCTTCTAGAAAAAGTAAAAATATTCCCAAATTACATCATGAACATGAAATTACATCAAGATAGATCAAGAGTTACATCAAAAAGTAAAATTGGCCAAAACTAGGCGAAATTCTGAGCTGTGGAGTGAAAAATAGGCCAAAATCCTCTATGCGCCGCACCCAAAATCTCTATGCATAACACAAGGTTGGAGCTGATTTTGAGTCACTTCCTGAAGTCCAAATTGAGCTCATGATAGCTCGTTGGAAATCCCTGCCTATCTACTTTCCAACCCAAGTGGAATTTCTAGATTTGGTGTCCATTTGCCCTCCAAAAATTCAATCTCCCAAGACTGGTTCCTGTGTGTGTAAAAGGTGGCAGAAAGGCCATTTGCAAGGTGTTTTTGACCCTTTAAGCCACCCAGAACTTGATGAAATCCTTAGGCCATTCCTCAGCATGCATAAAATTTCATAACAAATCCAAAAATGTCAAGTTTTCCTCCAGAAGATCTCTCAAACGTAAGCGCGCGCAAGGTGGCGCTACGCGTCAGGTAGAAAAACCTGTTTTGTGACCAAAAAATTCAAAAATGACAAAATTTTTCTCCAAATTCCTTGAAATTTGGACTAAAGGTCCCTCATCAAGTATCATGCTCAGCCAAAGAAGCTTCGGCCAAGATTTGAAGTCGATCATGCCTTTTGCGCCTCCTCAGTGCCTTCTTGGTGCATGCAGTTCAGTGACGGAATCACTGTCTCGTTCATAGGATGTGTCGGTGTCCGTCATGGTGTTGCAAGGTATATGCCAAGTGTATGTTTGGTTTGTTGAAAATGAAAAATTGGTGCCTTGTTTCAATTGCCAAAATATTCCAAATAGGAAGGGACTGTATAGGAAGGGACTGTGGTAAATAGGGACAGTGAGTATAGTGGACTGTGGGAAAAATATGGTTCAACCAAGTGAAGTTTATAATGTGAAGACATTCACTTGATTATGTTTGGGGAATGTGGAGTTTGGGGACTTTGGGAACTAAGAACCTTTTGCAAATGATATGGGGAAAGGGGTAATGATAGGGAATGAATTGATTTAGGGATAGGAACACAGGGCTTAGGAGTAAGTGACTTGGGATATAAGGGAATAAGGGAGGGACAGTATGATGGTAATGTGACAGTAAGGTGGAAGGGAACCACAAGAAGGGAATGGAGTTCAAACCAAATGGCACCAAGATCAGAATTTTAAAACACCAATTAGAAACCCTATAAGAGCCATTTCAAACAAGGGAATAGGGTTAAAAATTTTTGACATCCCAACTCTCATATTGAACCATATAACCTCATCAATCATGAGTTCAAGGGCACTAAAAGGATGACATGCACTTACTTGAGCTAAAGGACCGAGTCAATTGAAGTTTTTGGAAGCAACAATCAAAAATCTGTGTTTTAGGCCTGTGCGCCGCGCAGTCAGCCCAACGCACCGCGCACGCCATGTGTGCCGCGCCAGTGTATTTTTACACTGCGGAAAACTGCTCAATGCACCGCGCCACTCAGCCAACGCGCCGCGCAACTGATTCTTCAATAGTTCGGCCTCTAAACTCTATTTTCGCTTCCTCCACAATTTCTCTTTGCTCTCTTGCGTGTAAATGAATTATTTAAGCACAAGAATATCTCCTATGGCATGGACTTTGATTCTCTTTTGACAAACCCAATTTCTAATTGCGCAGACTTCGGCACTTTTCTCATAACTTTGTTTTGTTTCCTTTGGCTTTCTGAACTGATGATGAATTATCTTGGCAATTTTTTGCAGGGATGATTGGCATGTGATTCGGCAAAGGAGACCAGGGCTGTCCCTGAAGATTTGTAGAACTTGAAAAACCTTAAAAATTACATATTTATTACAATCAATAAATTTGACGATTTCTTCTTCAAAACAGAGTTTTGAAGAAGAATCATTCTAAAGCATTATTGATGATGAAAATTTTGGAATAGAACTTATTTTGAACCTCCCTCTGGCCTGCTGGCATTATTAGTCACTTTGAAGACTGAATTCGCGAAACCCTAGACCTAATGACTGAAGTGACTCTTTGCTGACCAAGAGGCCAAAACATGACTATGAATGACTTTAAAATAGATTTTGATGAACTTTGATAAACAGACCTAAGCCATCAGGTACATGGCACGAGGGACATGAGCGACAAGACCCTTCCGTCAGAAGACCGATGCTACTAATGGAATGCAAATGACTGGAGTTAATGAGACGCCTAAAAAATGAAATGCAACAAAGAGATTTTGATCTCTAACGGAGGGATGAACAGACCGACTCTAACAACAACCAAGAGAAAAATGTGCTTGAGCATGACAATGAGTATAATAATAGTGCAAACAAGTGATGAAATGAATGAAGATGATGAACTTGAGGAAATAGAGGGAGATGATGAGGAAATGGAAGACCAAGAGCAGGCAGATGATGAAACTGAGACAAAGTTTGAAGGGGCAGGCAGTGACCAAAGAAATACCACTAATAGGACAATCAATGAGGAAAAGGACAGTAAGAGAGATAAGTCATGATAGTCATGACACTAATCAGACTCTTAATGGCAAGGAAAATCAAAGTGACAGTGCAGGAAATGATAAAGAATAGGAAATCAATGAAGGGCAAGGCCAAAGTGAAGCAGATGTAAAGGCTGATGATCAACTCCAAGACCAAGGTAACAGTATTGAAGATAGCGAGAAGGGTGACAATGATGAAAGGGTTGAAGGCAGCAGCAAGGCTCACAGCTCCCCCAATGGGCAGGATAATGATGCACAAAGTGATGGGAGATCTAGTAGTAATGGTAATGAAAAAGTTTGAAGAAGGAGGCATTAATACAGAGGATTACTATGATAGTACAAAAATTTAAAGACAAGGCAGCCAAGAAGATAGTCATGACATTAGTCATCTTCCTAATGATAAATACAGATACCCTTTTCATTGAAATTTGAGCACTCAAAGAAGGTAAATACCAAGAAAAACTTAGAGACATGGCTCAAGATTTTCCACAAGCTTCGAAGACCTCTTGAGGGACCTCTCCACAAATTTTGGGGCAATTTGAACAAAATTTTGTTTTTTTTGAAATTTTGACCCCTATGTGCGCAACACCCTAGGCGCTACACACAAAATTGGTGCAACCTCAGCTCAATTTTTTTTAATTTTTGGATTCCCCACATCACCAAAAGTCTGCGCACTAATTTTTATATCATTTGGAGCATTTTTGACCCCCCAAAAGATCAAAAAACATCAACATTTTGACCTTTCTGCCTCATTTTCAGACCAGGCACTGAGCACAAAGCAGTGTTGGAAAAATTGGTTTTTGAATAGGTAAAGGGCATCCAATAAGCATAAATCAAGTATTTATGGAAATTAGACTCATCAGGCTTTCCAACGAGCCATCACGAAGCCAAATCCGATATCAGTAAGGGGTTCAAAACTCATGCACAAGAGGCCCTATTTTCTGCTGAAGTGGCGCTATGCACAAAGGCTGTCTAGTGTGTTTTGGACCAAAAGTCAACAAAACACACTCATTTATTGCAAATAGATATTTTTGAGTTTTTTGAGGCAAATTACTCTATAATTAGGTGCAAATTGTTATTTTGGAATTTATTTCTTAGAATATTATGTGCCTTGGGCCTTGCATGGTCTCTTGGCCATAAATGACATTTTTGGTTATATTTGACATTTTCCTACCACATTTAGGGTTTTAGTCCTCCTTTGCTCCATAAATAGAGAATGAGGCCCCTATGTATTTTGTTGGCATTTGATGAGCTTGAAGAGCAATATACATGGTTTCATGAGCTTGGAGAAGAAATTGGT
Organism: Pinus albicaulis; assembly: GCA_034641835.2. Classification (NCBI taxonomy): domain Eukaryota; kingdom Viridiplantae; phylum Streptophyta; class Pinopsida; order Pinales; family Pinaceae; genus Pinus; species Pinus albicaulis. Next base: position 1,283,378,855 of record CM076583.1, on the reverse strand, counting down.
TTTGTGAAGTGGATGAATGGCTTGTTTGGCTTGATGATGGAGAAGTTTGTTTGCAAGATTCCATAGATTGGTGAATGGTAATGTTTTCCTAATTTGTATATTGTTTCCTTTGTTATAATTATGTTTCATGTTTCTTGGTTGCTATAAATCAGAAAAGTATAGGTTGAGACATGTTCTTTGAGGTACCCCAATCCTCCTGTTTGTTATAGCTTTGATGTTTTCTTCTTTTGCGATCTTAAGGAATTATTGATTACTCCTTAGGTCCACCAAAACTTGTTCTTGTTTCATGTATGGTTAGAATGCTAGCTTACAAGTATGATTCATGGTATGCCATGCTTATTTGAAGTTTTCAAAACCCTATCTTGAAGCCTTTCTGTGGAATATTGATTGCTAGGTTAAGTCAAAGAGGTCTCATTCAATATTGCCCTTTGTCCATGCTTATCAACTTGTTTCAGAGTTCCCAATAGCTTGAAATATGATGTTTAGGAGTTCCCTCTTCATAAATTGAGTTATTTGTTTTATCTTATATGTTTTTCCCAAAATCTGAAAGTGAATTTCTAAAGTTAGAAGCTCTTATTGTTAGTATGAATCTTGATTCGAGGTGTACGAAAAAAGGCCACTTTAGCTACGCATAAAAAACAACCCTAACAGTAGAAATGATTGCTAATATCTTCGGATCTGCAGTTAGATGATCAAGAAAAATGCTGCAAAAATCTAGATCTATGCATTAGAAGACATTAAATAGTAGAAAAATAAGATTTACTCCATAGATCCAATATACAAGACAAGAATATATCCAATGAAATTTTATATTAAGGGCACTTGGGAGGAAAACACAAGAGGGTGTTCCCTGTTCTCCTCAATGGGATGAGTTCTTATAAGTCCTCAACACTTCAGATTTAGAATTCCTCTCTCTTGATGGTGTAGAAAACCCAGACAAAAATAGAAAAATATGGCTATGATAATGGATCAATAGCCAGGCCAAAAGTTGAGATCCAGAGTGATCTTTAGGCAAAAAAATGTGACAAATGAATTGGAAAACCCTTCTATTTATAACAAAATATTGAGTTAGTCTAGAGATTGGTGCATAATTAAAATATTATTAACCAAATCTAGATCCAACTTTTATGAAATATTTTATTATATTTGTTGGAGGGAAAAGGAATTTGACTTGAGTCAAATCCCCTTATTTGTAAATAATAAATAAATAAATGATTTATTTATCATTTTAAGGATGTGATTAAGTAATAATAAATAAATAAATGATTATTTATTATTTTAAGGATATGGTTGAGTAATAATCAAATAAATAATGATTTATTTAATTATTTAAGGGTGAATTAGTCATATTTAACAAAGAATATTATTTAAATAAGATTTAAACAATTATTCTTAGAAAATAATAACATAAATAATGATTTATCTAATTAATTTCCTTGTTTTGGGTTAAATATAACCAGAAATATTAATTAAACTACTGTTTAACTAATTATTTCTTGAGGAAAATCAAACAAATGTATATTTATTTAATATTTTCTTATGGAGTTTCCTGTTTAGACCATAAACAACATAATAAATGTGATTTACTAAGTTATTTTCATAGTGAAAGCAATTTTACTTGGAGTAAAATTGGTCTTACATGATGTTCTTGGGTCCATCTAATGATAATAGGTTAGATGACCAAAAAATGATGTAACCGATTTCCCCTCAGCGTGCAAGAGTTAGGAGCTAATCGTATGACCAAAGTATGTTGTAAGAACTCAATCACTAGAGATCGAAGGGGAAGTCAAAGAGAGAGAAGTATAAGGTAAACCAAAGTGCTGAAAGACCTAGACCCTGAGGAGGCGACTTGCAGGTGCGACAAGTCTCTTTGATGAGTAAGTACTTGCTATAGGCGGCGGGGGAGGCATACCTATGCCCGCCAAGACAATAGTACAAAAAATAAGGCATCCGAAAAACCACGAGATGACATAATGCTGGAATAAACATGAGCCAGATAAATAGCACGATAATGAATCCCACATACATATTGTGCTGAGATAACAGGCAGGAGTTGTACAATGATATCTGAGTACATGAGATATAAATGCAACCCAGATGCCCCTGAAAACAGGAAAGGGCTCTGAAAATCTGACTGATACATGCAAACAAAAAGGCGCTGCAAGCGGCTGAAGCCGTCATCATCAAATGTATGGAGCTGCATCGAAAGCTGTAATGAATAGGTCATCCAAGTGTGTGGGGGGCTACCAGTAGGGCCACCCCCTCATGAGGGCTGAGACATCTCACACACACCCGGGAATCATCGATGTCCATTGCTGCATCACTGGACCATCAAGTATACGGATCTCAATCATGCTGGAAAAGAGCTAGAGCTGAGAAACAATCAAGTCAAAGGGAAATGAGGAGTCCCTTTGCCTGATCCGAGGCACCGAACAAGAGTGGAAGATGGAACCAAGGTACACCACCCTCTAGATATGTCTTCTGGAATGAATGAGTTGATGTCGATAGAAGGAGGTCTGCCATAGGTGAGGCAATAAGGGATCCTCAACTAAGGCACGAGAGAAAATAGTAGAGTGACTGACAGACTGACACTGATGATGATGATGAAATAGGGGGAAATGAGTAGCGAACGGACGAATTCCCTTGTTAGAGCATAAATGGCATGGATGACCTAGCAGCGACTAACACAATATCATGAGGGATAGGGGACAGTGGGACTGAAGGCCATGATGTGCGACACGAGAGAGGGACAAAGCAATGAAGGATGGAGGACTATAGTGGGATGCGAAGGGACTCGGGATAGACTCCATGAAAGCAACGATGACTCAAATCGAATGCTCTAAACAAGGGTGACTCGATGGTGCTACCACACAGGAAAAGGGTCCAGGACCATAAAAGCATGAGTACAAGATGGCAACTCACGACGAAAATCAACACGAGTGTGGACAAGTATGGAGGCAACATGGTGCCCCCAGTACGAGTGTTGCAAGTGAAGAAATTCGATTTTTAGGAAAGGTGAAGTGGCACTTCTTGGACAAAATGTGTCGTGGTGAAGTATCAAATCACAAAAAGCTAAATGATACCCGTTTGAGGGCTTGGTGGGATCTTTCCAATGGTATAGATGGTTCGTCAAATGAGCTACGGTTTGGTCACAATAAGCGAAAGAAAAATGAGGGGTTTTGTTTTAATAAGGCATTTTCCTTCCAGATTCACTCATTTTCTAATGGAGCTGTGGTGAATTTCGTGAGGAGAGGAGGCCTTAAATCTTGCGGCAGTTGTAGCAGATAAACCGACCTTTGGAATTTGAGATTTGACAATTGTAGGTAAGATTCATAATCCTACTCTTTCATTGTAGTGGGTTGGGGGTTAAATGATACAGGTGGATATTGGTGATCACCCGCCTATTCCACTTAGGGCCCCACCATTGTCTCTTTCAATTTTTTAGTTTCGGCACAACTTACTATTTTTAGCAGTTTTTCGGGTTTTGAACTTCCGGAGCCGTTTTGAGGCCCTAAACGACGTTTTTTGGGAAAATGGGGAGCAATATGGGACCATGGACCGATGTTTCTCACTCAAAATTTGTAGTCCTTGGATAGATCTTTATAACGAGGTATGGTACGCGTCAAACGAAGATCATATGCCAAAGATACATCCTCGGGAAGTTGAAACACCAATTTACCCAAACGGGGCCCATAGTTTTGGCACTTCATCTCCTAGGGTTAGGGTTTTGGCTGTTTAGGATTTCCCACTATTTCTAAATAATAAATAGGCCCTCGAGCCTCATTTTAACTCAGTTTAGAGGCCTGTAACCGCCACATCTCTTCTTAGAGATAGCTACCAGTGCCCTAGCTAGTTTTATTTCCATTCTGTCTATAAGCAAATTTCAGTTCTTTAATATTAATGAAATGAAGCGTTATTTCCGTTGCATCTTTGTATTTATGGTTATATGTTTATTCTATTGCGTTCCTGCATAAATCCGGATTAGTGGTATCAGAGCGTTTTGCTTTTTCTTGATCCTTCTTTGCATGTCCCCAACGAGGTTGGGGTATAAGGAGTTAGGGCTCGATCTGGTGGAACCTTTGCAAGATTAGCCTCGCAAACCTCGACGGATGCCCATGGGGGACGAAAAGAAAGATGAGGGAGCAGGACATCCTATCAAAATATTGCTTGAGGAGGCCCTCGAAAAACAAAGGAACGTGATGATGGATAACTTTGCCCAGATCCTTTAGCGACTACCCACTGGCGGTGCATCTGCATCCAGCAGCCACTCTGGAGGTGCGACTCCTTTTAAGGTACAAGTAAATTTTGAAATTCCCATATTTGAGGGTCAAATAGACGCAGATGCCATAGATAGAAGGTTTAATCTATTAGAAGGATATTTCTCAGTTCATGACTTTTCCAACAGGGAGAAGATTATTTTTGCACTCCTTAAAGCTGCCCCCCATGTCAAGGACTGGTGGGAAACCCACTGTGAGAAAAAGGATGAGACATAACCCTCTCTGTTCTCGGTTGTACCCACTTGGAATTATTTTCGAGACACCATCAAGGAACAATATTATCCTGTGGGGAGCTATGAGGACAAGTAAATACAATGGACCATACTACAACAACAAAGGGATCAAGATGTGCATGAGCTGACGAATCTGTTCCATACCCTGCGCACCAAGTTGGGTATCAAAGATTTAGAGAAACATCTAGTGCTAAAGTATCACAGTTGTCTGCACAGATACATTCAGGAGTAAATGGAGTTTCTCGACATCTCCTCGCTTGGTACGACATACCGGTATGCTGCCAAGATTGAGCAGAAATTCAAACAGAAGAAGCGAGACTTTGGATCTGTGAATCAAAAGCAAGGGAAAGGTGCTCCCAAACCACAGAACAAAGGAAAGAGCCAAGGCATGGCAACTCAAGACAACATGTCGAAGCCACAAGCAAAGAACAACACCGCAAAGCCAAAGAAAGACACGTGAAAGTGGTGTGAGTTCCATAAGAGCTCCACTCACAACACAAGTGAGTGTCGGGCCAAGCAGTCGTTGGTGGCCGAGATGAGGGCTTCTGAGTCAGATGCATGCTATGACTCTGAATAAGAACCTGACAAGGGGGATGACAAAGGGAAACAGATTATTTATGCGGAGCCCAACACCACTGTTGCCACTACAAAGATCCAGAAGGAGGAACCGGAAGATCCAGAGGAGGAGGAACGTCTCTCCCACTCCCAGATGTGGGTAAAGGGCTCCCCGGTACAGTTCATTGTCGACAATGGGAGCCAAAAGAACCTCATTTCAATAGACACCGTGAAGCGGTTGGGCTTGCCAACAAAAGCTCACCCACATCCATACACCATCAGGTGGCTTCACCAAGGACGAGATCTCCGCGTCAGCCAGCAGTGCTGCCTTCCCTAAAGCATCAAGCCCTTCACAGATGAGGTATTATGTGATGTTGCTCCTATTGATGTTTCTGATGTATTATTAGGAAAACCATACTTGTGGAAGCGTCATGCTGTGTATGAGTCTCGGCCTCGCACTGTTATTGTTACTTTGGGAAATAAGTTGTACAGGATACCAGAGGTACCACCTCCTACCGCTATCTCTTTGGTTACTGCAAAACAATGTAGTAAGCTCATCTCCCAAACCAGGAAATTCGTTTTCCTGATGATTTGCCTCCAGGGCAAGAAGAAGACTATGGCCACGACCTCCAGACAGGGCTCCTCTACACGACAACAACAAATGGATAAGGTTGTGGAGGAGTACGAGGACATCTTCACCTCACCCACAGGGGTTCCTCTGCACTGTCAGGTCAAGCACCCAATTGATCTGACCCCAGGTGCACCGCTACCCAATGGACCGATCTATTGGCACTCTATTCTAGAGAACGATGAAATCAAGAGGCAGATTCAGGAGCTATTGCAGAAAGGTCACATCCGACCAAGTTGATCGCCCTGTGGGAGCCTGATCGTGTTGGTACAAAAGAAGGATGAGACGTCGAGACTTTGTATTGACTATTGGGCACTGAACAAGATCACTGTCTGGAATAGGTACCCAATCCCATGGACTGATGACCTTCTGGACCAACTCAAAGGTGCAAAATATTTCAGCAAGATCGACTTGAAGTCTGGGTATCATTAGGTACCAATTGAACCCTCCAATGTGTAGAAGACTGCTTTTAAAGCCAAGGAAGGCCTTTTCGAATGGCTGGTCATGCCTTTCGGATTGACAAATGCTCCCGCAACCTTCATGAGGTTGATGGATGACATCTTGCGGCCATTCACCAACTCATTTGTAGTGGTATACTTGGATGACATTCTGATCTTTAGCCAGACTTGGGAAGAGCACCTTCACCACATCCGACAAGTCCTCCAAACACTGTGGCAACACAAGTTGTGTGCCAATTTGGAGAAGTGCACTTTTGGCATGACCCAGGTTCAATATCTTGGATACATTATTGATGAAAGGGGGGTGCATGTGGATCCAGCCAAGATCCAAGTCATTCGGGATTGGCCAGCCCCAACCACTATAATAGAGCTTCGCAACTTTCTGGGTCTTGCTAATTTCTATCGGAGGTTCGTGTTGGGATTCTCTCATATCACTTGGCCCTTGAGTCAAGTCACCAAGGGAGGAGCGAGAGCAAAATTTTTTTGGTCGGAACCTCAACAGAAGGCGTTCACAGAATTGAAAAATCGCCTCTGTTCTGCCCCAGTGCTCACTTTACCAGACTTGCAATAGCCATTTGAGATCGAGACAGATGCCTCTAACTATGCTATTGGGGCAGTTCTTACTCAACAGGGACATCCAGTGGCATATCACAGTGAGACATTGTCTGACACAGTTCGCAAGTATCCCACTTATGACAAAGAAATGTATTCCATTGTGCAAGCTTGTTGACAATGGAAGCATTACATTTTGGGGAAGGAAACAATCATCCACATAGACCACCGGCCCCTACAGTTCATACAGACACAAGGGAAGTTGCAGAATGATCGCCATCAGAAGTGGTCCACATATCTGCAACAGTTTCATTTGAACATCAAGTACAAGAAGGGTAGCACCAATCATGTTGCAGACTGCCTCAGCTGACCACCGATCATGGCGCTCACCACTGTGCTCAACTCTTGTGGGCACGAGACTTCTGATTGGCCGCTTCTCTATGAGAGTGACCCAGAATTCGGCCAAACTTACAAGGCACTCTTGGGGGTTACGCAAGTTCCAAATTTTCACCTCCAAGATGCACTTTTATGTCACATGGGACACCTTTGTGTTCCTTCAAGCGAGCGTGCTAAGATGATATGGGAAGCACACTACAGTCGAGTCGCTGGGCATTTCGGGGTCGAGAAAACAGTAGCAATCCTGCAGAAGTATTTATATTGGCCGAACCTTCGAAAGGATGTCGAGAAGCACATCAGATCCTGCACTGCTTGTGCCATTGCCAAACCGACCATCAAGAAGCAAGGCCTATATACTCCTCTACCTACTCCTAGTCGACCTTGGGAATCCATCTCCATGGATTACATGTCAGGCCTGCCTTCTACTAAGCAGGGAAATGACAGTGTTTTTGTGGTCGTCGACAGATTCTCGAAGATGGCCATTATGGCGGCCTGCAAGAAGAATATCACAGCAGAAGCCACTGCTAAACTCTTCTTTGAACGAGTGTGGGTGCACTTTGGGATCCCACAGTCTATCATACCAGATCGGGATAGCAGGTTCCTCAGCACATTTTGGTCCAGCCTCTGGTCGATGTTGGATACCAAGCTCACCAAGTCCACAGCTTTCCATCCCCAAACAGATGGCCAGACAGAGGTCGTCAACATAATGATTGTACACATTCTGCGCATGTACAATTCAAAGCATCCACGCACATGGGACAAGAGCCTCCCTTATGTACAACATAGTTATAATCGGGCTCTCCACAGTTCAATCGGCCATAGCCCCTTTCAGGTGGGCTTGGGATTCCAGCCACTATGTCCCATTGACGTAGCCATGCCATTTGCGGCTACTCAGGCCGATTCGGCTCATGTCCAGTCTGAAGTCGACAAAGAAAATAGCTTCATCGAGCGCATTCAACACATCCGCCAATAGGTTCATGACATATTGGACAGAGCCAATGATAAGTACAAGCAACGCGATGATCAACACTGGGTGCCACACAACTTCTAGGTGGGCGACAAAGTATGGCTACATTTGCAGAAGGAGCACTTCACTAGACCCCACCGCAAGCTTCGCCTGCTTCGATACGAGCCGTAATTCATCACCAAGGCTATAGGGAACAATGCCTTCAAGCTCAGTATTCCACCATTCCTTGGTCTACACCCAGTATTCAATGTGGACCGCCTTCGTCCTTACTTCCCACCTCTACTAGACACCTCTGACATTGCAGAACAACTCACACCAATAGAGTTAAACCCAGACTGCATGGAACAGGCCACCACAGATTGTATCATGGACATGCAAATCAAGAACACTCGCCAATAGAAGATCCAACTGTATCGGGTTGTCAAAGCTGGCCAACTCTTGCACCAAGGAAAGTGGTTCACCAGGGACCAAGTTCAGCAGAAATTTCCTCATCTCATGGAGGAACTTAACGCAATGGGGACCATTGCTTCCTCAGGGGGGGAGGAATGATCCAGGTGGATATTGGTGGTCACCCACCTATTCCACTTAGGGCCCCACAATTGTCTCTTTCAGTTTTTCAGTTTCGGCACAACTTACTATTTTTAGTAGTTTTTCGGGTCCTGAACTTTCGGAGCCGTTTTAAAGCCCCAAATGACATTTTTTGGAAAAATGGGGAGAAAAATGGGTCAATGGACCGATTTTTCTCACGCAAAATTTGTATTCCTCGGATAGATCTTTATAACGAGGTATGGTATGCGTCAAACGAAGATCGTATGCCAAAGTTACGTCCCCGGGAAGTTGAAACACCAATTTACCCAAACGGGGCCCATAGTTTTGGTGCTTCATCTCCTAGGGTTAGGGTTTTGGCTGTTTAGGATTTCCCATTGTTTCTAAATAATAAATAGGCCCTTGAGCCTCATTATAACTCAGTTCAGAGGCCTGTAGCCGCCACATCTCTTCTCAGAGATAGCTACCAGTGCCCTAGCTAGTTTTATTTCCATTCTGTCTTTAAGCAAATTTCAGTTCTTTGATATTAATGAAATGAAGCATTATTTCCGCTGCATCTTTGTATTTATGGTTATATGTTTATTCTGTTACATTCCTGCATAAATCAGAATCATTCAGCTTAGGTACGCAGAACCCATGAACAGGTTAGGTCGTACTTTCTTGGGGTCTGTTTTGTGACCTGGGTAGTAGGTACTGTTAGCCACCTATAAAAATTTGTCATACCAAATGGTGGCTAAATCTTTTTTAGCCTTCAAGAAACAATTCATGTCCAAATTTTGAGTTCTTGAAGTCTTATGATGATCTATACCCTCTGAGTTAATCTTTACTGTTGTTCCATTATATATCCTAAAAATACCTGCTGTTTACCAAGAGAAAGACTACTTAGAAACCCACCTTTCACTCATTCTTATCCTTTTTTCATAAACTTTCTTTTTCACCTTTTAACCCTCCATTCCCCTTTAAAAACCTCCAAAATCCCTTTAAGCCTTGTGAAATCCAATTATAAGGTTTAAAACACCCCTTTCACCCTCTACCGAAAGCCAAAAAAGTTTTGAAAAACCTTCATTTTGGCCTAAAAAACCCATTTTTCACTTTAAGGCCTTAAGCCCCTTTCGGCCTTAGCCCCAGCCCCTTTCCCGCATATGGCCCAGAGCCCCGCAATTGGGCGCTAAAGGGCTTAAAACCTCTTCCGGAACCTTATTTTCCTTTGTTTTTTATAAACCCGACGAAGTGATTCAGAACAAATCTCAGCCGTTGATCTCTGCAGATCAAAGGCCATTGGCAATCGCAATCGCAAGTATTTTTTCATTGCAAATCGCAAATTAATTTTTCCTATTCCGATGCGATTCTACGATCTAATCTCAATCATCTATCATCCTTTTGATCCGACAGTCAACGCAACATCGCATCACAAATCTTTCCTCCATTCTTTTCCTTTTCCCGTTCCGATGCGATCCCTCCGATTTAATCTCAGCCGTCGAATCCACAAGAACCGATGGTTGAGATTTAATCGCGCTCCGCCCATAAACCCTCCATCATCACCCTGTCGATTCAATCCTGACCGTTGATCTCTAAAATCGGTCCAACGGCCAGCGCTTAATCGTGCATCGCAAAAACAAAAACCCCGGTGTTTTTCCCTTTTCGTCCCGTCGATGCGATCCTGTGATCAAATCTCCGTCATTGATCCTTTTAGATCGGACGGTCCACATTACGTCTGCTCTTCACACTCCACCCTTTTCATATCTCCCCATTGACAGATCTCAACCGTCCATTCCCGAGATCCAACAGTCAGGATCTAAACTGCCATTGACCCCACCTATCTTTTCCGTCCATGCATCTTGCCCTCCATCGCGTGCGATCCACACCGTTGGATCTGATGCCCCTCATCCGACGGCTGAGACTCCTTTTCGCATTTTTTTTACGCCCAAGAGTTAACGTCTAAAAATTACATGAAATGGGCAGTATTGAGAAGGATGTGTGTCAAGCGACGTACCGTATCACATTTTTTTTGCAAAAAATCCAAAACCGCTCCAATGTCGCGCGAAGACCAGTAATGGTTTTCCACTATACCGCTCCCCCCTCCGCAATGCAAATCCTTGTTTGATCTTGACCGTCGATCTCTAAGATCGGACGGTCCTAACTTAATCGCGCCCCCATTCGTCTACCATCCATCTAACGCTCCCGAACATTTCATCGAGAAATCCCGACCGTTCGTTGTTCTAATCCAACGGCTCAGATTCACCCTCGCGCCCAAAAATCTCCAAAGCAGTTTAAACCCAATTTCCACAGGATTTACATAACTTTTCTTTGTTTTTTGCAGGTTATATGGGGTTTTCCCCATAGATTTAAAAATGATACGAAGGCCAGGAATGGCGATTCCTAACCTTTGGCACAGGAAGGGATCCAAGGAGTTCGTCATTAAAGCAAATACATCCACCTATGTAAATATTCTGCGCGCCTGCAACATAGAAAAACACAGTGAACATCAAAGTAACAAAGAGTATCAGTGTCAAAAGTGAAGATCAGTGCTTAAGTGAAGATTAAATATTTTTAACAGAGTTTAAAGGGATTAAGGCACCAATTCAAGAATCAAAGGCCTAATCCACAATCAGCAAGGAATAAAGGACCAAAAATGAAGATCAAGGCCTAATTAGGCCTAAAACACAAACCAAAATAGATTAAAGATATTTTAAGACAAAACAAAGAGAAATATCAGTCCGAAAGGCCTCTACTGCCACATCAAAGGCCAAAGAATCCCCCAGCTACCAAAGCACCACCTATAGCCTCAATAAATCAAAAGAAGACATAATTATTGCCAAGTCAGTGATATTTTTGCCAGAGTTATTGCCAGCTGGCTTAAAGAGTTTTAAAGTCAACAAAATCTTCTAAGCGGCTAAATACTTAATGAAAACCAATTAATACAGAGGAAATAGCAGAAAACTTCTCTATTGAGCCCCTCAAAGGCTGAGAAGCATTAACTTGTATTAATTGGAACTAAGATCTTTTCTTTCATCCCACCTCCTCTTTCTTCTATAAATACTTTTGAAGAAGATGAGATACAGGTTGGTCTCTGGATATCTGTAGCATGTAAATAGTTTTCTGAAGCTGCTGAAGCTCTGTTTTGTAATTGAAGATACATAAGCTGAGAAGAGATGTTTTGAGCTGTGATGAAACACTGGACATGTAGTTTGTAACTGGATTGACATCAATATACAAGCTGATTCTTGGGATGCTGGTCTATATCATTGGTGAAGTGCCTCTTACTGTTATTGTTTTCCTTTCATGTATGCCATTTTGTTCACTTTTATCTGATAAAGAAAAACAAGTATAGAGTTAGGATTTACTGTCAAAAGTACCCTTCTCTCACTGATAAGCTTTATTTCTATGTTTTCTGCTAATTGTTATATTTAGGAATGACTTAAATTAAGTGTAAACATTATCAAGGAATGTTGTTTAGTCCAAGTCTTGAGGTGCAAAACTTGAAATGAAGTTCTTGAATGATATTTTCATTGCATGCTAAGTAGAGTTAAACTAGGAAAGTTTATGGTTTGCCCTGTCTCCTAGTTCTTTCTCCAAAGGTTGTTTGAAAGTTTCCCTAAGAGCATGCTAAAGTAGATCATGATCGTAATACATATGGCCGAATCTTAAGCTGCCCTTTGTTTTCTTATCTTTTTTCATCCCTTCTGAAATTAGTCATGTGGATTGTTTGTCTGATAAGTTAGCTTTAATACAAACTTGCCCAAAGAAGTTTATGGTTAGCCCTGTCTTTGGTTGGTTTCAAACAGTTACTTAAAAAGGATTTTTCTTGATTGGAAAGTTGATAAATCCTTGTTGATATTATTAGCTTTTTCCACCTTCACAACATTTTAATGTTCCATTCCATCACTTAATCTAAAGGATATTTTGATATAGATGACTTGCCCCTTGGACCACTCTTGAACCTTGCTGTTTCAATTAAACCCTGTTATGAATCCATAGCCCAATAGATTAAAGCTGCTCCTTGCCTATCTTATTAGCTGAAACAATATTTCACCTACTCACATCTTCACCCTTCATATAGACTTCCTTCACCTTCATTATATCCTTGACCAACCAAAACCAAACAAAACCCTTGTTCTTAATAACTAGCCTAATATCATACCTAAAAGCCTTAAAAGATAAATCAATCTTTGCACTTATAGAGAGATCCCTCTCTGGATTCAGGAGGGCTAGATCCTAGAATCCCAAAGTGGTTCAAATGTTGTCTCTACAGCTTTAGTCTTTCCAATCTGCTAAAATTACAGAGACCTAATAGGTACTAGGCAGAAAACTGCTACCTATCCCAGGGAATGACCTAGAAAGTGTGACTTGTCAGAGAAAGGGGTTTTTAGTGCTGTTATGGGCTGAGATCCAGGATTTTATGTTTGAGGGGCATGGGTACCCCTAGGCATGTTATGGACATGCCGAAATGTATTTAGAAAAAGGGAAATATAAACATATTTTAATGATGTGGTGCACCACTTGTTTTCGGTATGGTTATGCAATTTGAGAAAGGAAATAGATGATTACCAATCTCTTTTGGTACCGCATATATGAATCAAATGGGCTTTAATTTTTTGGGTTGACATACATGGTATTTCTATCCCAAAAGTAGGACTTGAGGATAATGAACTGATGTTCTCCCAGAAAGCTCATAGTTTGGTCAACCACAATGTATATGAGACTGGGTTGTTGATGAAATATGAAGGAATGATAAAGGGTATCATTCCTATAGTGATCTTGAAGTGATATGGGACTCTAGAGGTTCTTCTACATGTGGAAGAATAATGGGACTAGAGTCAACACGACTAGATTCACTAGGAGAGTGGTGGAGAAATGCTTCTCCTGGTCACTCAAATATGGGTGCCCCCTTACCCATACATTGGGTGTCAATGTACTGGCCACAAGGTGAATGTGGTTCGAATGCATGGATTCAATGTAAGGGGGGATAGATAAAGTCAGGAGTAGTCGCTGCTTCCATAATGTCGTCATCGTAATAGAATATGGGGTGACTGATGGAAGAAATACCACCTAACACGGTGAAGCAACCTTACTCCTCATCATGAGAGGAGAGGTTCGCATGCACATTGATCTGAAAATGGAATGTACTTGTTTGAGGGTGCAAGGTATCCATTTCCCATAATTTCAAATTGAGCTATACACTCCAAGTGACCTCTGAAAATGTGAAAACTTCTTATTTCTTATACAGAGATAGACTGTAGGGGCATTCACCGGACATGTCACCTCTAAAGAGAGGATGAGTTCCAGAGGCTACCTGGCCCTCTACAGGCTCCGCCTAAAGAAATAATGAAGTAACACTTAGAAGTCTTTGACATACACATACTTGAAGTTTGATGTCTTGCGGAATAAGACAAATAACTTTCTGCAGCTGAGTAGGTGATTATGTGTGTATGCAAGTTATGTATATTTGTTGTTTAACAATTTATATCAGTTTTGTTTAGCATATCATCTTCAGCAAATAAAGACATCAAAATGATAAAGCAGTTCACCCCCTCCTCTGGGCTACATCTGCTGGACCAAGCCTCTCAAACTAGGCTTGTCCTCTTGTATTAAAAATGCTACAAAGGCTAATACAAGAATAAGAGTGTCTCGAAAGACAGATCTGACTGTAAATACATAATCAGAAGATAGGAATTAGCTAAACATACTATTTCCCAAACACTAAACAGTGAAAGTGTACCTTATACAGTACTTTCCCCAATTGTCCTTGGTGGCCCTTTAGACTTGCATGGAGAATTTCGAGGTGAAGATAACCTCAATTGGTTCTGAAACCTCTGCCATTAGAATCAGAAGGTCGAAAATATCAGAAACAGACTTTTGAATCACCAAAAATGGATGAACATAGCACCCAAACAGCTCCAACACTGAAATGGCCCTAGTGGCCCTGAGAGCTTCCCTGAAGCTAAACAGTGAGAAGAATTCCTCAAAAGGAAAAACGAGCTGTAGAAATGGATTCAGACTGCTGAAAAACTTCAGGAATGACCTTCATTCCACATAAACTGGCTGCACAATTCCCAATGCAGCTCCCAAACTGATTTGGCCCTGGTGGCTCCTGGAACTTCCACGAAGCAAAATCACCTGCAAACGACCTCAGATGGCTGTGAAACCTGTGCCAATGGCTTCAGAAGGTCGAAGAGACCCAAAATAAAAAAAAAATTCGTCTTCAAAGACTTCTCCTAGCAGAAGTTATGCCCACTTTACTGAACTGCCAGTTTGGGCTAAAAAATCTCCACTAAATGTGGAAAGACTGAAGATAACGCCACCAAAATAAGGCGGGCCGCCAAAATGGGCGGAGGCCGCCAAGTGCTCCAACTGTTAACGTCTGGCATTAAATGTAATGGCGTTCATATGGGTGGAGTCGAACCGTTTGTATTGAATGTTAAACGGTTTTAATAAATATAACATATATGATATAAAAACCCATAACATACGTTATCCAAAGTTTTCCGCCCGGTAAAGCGCGCCGATTTGTTATTGATATGGTTCCGCGCCTGTGGTTTTATGGGAAGGGGGCTGGCCCTTCGGGGCTGGCCCCCTTTCGGGCCCCGCCTAAAACAAATACACACCATAAACTTAATTCGTCCGCACCATATAATAACGAACAAACGTGTGGCCTGTTGGTTAAAGCGGATGGTTGATATGCATGCGGTCGGGAGTTCAAAACCGGCCGAGCCCCAACAAATTTTTTTAAATGCGCCATTTCAAATTCCACTTTGGGGCCCACGTGGCGGCCTCCGGGCTAGCCACGTGGCGCCTCCTGATTGGCTGACACGGGAATATTCCCTAGAATATTCTGCGGAATATTCCATGGAATATTCCCAGAATATTCTGTGGAATATTCTTTTTTTAATAAAATTTTCCCAAAGTCAAATTTGCCATTTTTTAATGGAAATTGAGAAAACTTTGAACTTGAATAACTTTTGCATACGGAGACCATTTTTCGAACCGTTCGCGGCGCCGGAATTAGGAAGACGAGCACTATCCAGTCGATCTGTTTTGGAGCAATTCTGAGCAACTTCATTTTTGCCCATTTTACGACACTTGGTCCTGAGCTCCTGATCACACATCGTCACAAGGAGTGACAGAAGGGTGAGTGGACAAAGGATCCACCGATGTTGATACTAGGGAGGGTGCTGAAGGGAGATCAGGCGAAACATCAGGGGAGGTCTCATCGTGGAATTCCGACCAAGGCCCTGTTATCTCAACATCATAAGGGGGAAAGTTAATGGGAGCATCTGTGTCCTCGGGTGTTGCCGAAGCAAGATGCTAAAATAAGGGAGCGGGTGACTCATGGCGCTCAGCCTCGAATTGGTGTAAGGATTCTAAAGAGGAATGATACTCTTCGAGGTGAGGACAAATATGAGTGTAGTGACCATGGAAATCACATAAAGCACAAGGGTGATTTGTGCACAATGGTTTGAGTTTCGGGATTGAATCGGGTATAGTGACATATACCTCTAGGATATCAGATTCTGGAAACGGTTCATTGACCATGGACTTAAGGTGAGGCAATTCGGGGCAAGTATGGGTGGCGTGGCCAACAACATCATGCAAATCACACTAGATGGTATGCTTTGGAGGCCGAAAAGGGGCAGGGTTTGTCGGGGTAGCCTTGTCCTTTGATGCCCCCTTGCGAGCTTTGCCCTTCTTACCCGAAGCAGTCGCAAAGGGAGGTGGTTCTTGTTGAGGTGAATGAGGCACTGTTGCAGCGAGAGAAGTCATAGGGACCGGCTGAACCGGGGTCAAAGCGAGATAGGGTTTAGGTTGACCAGGCAGGGTAGCGGCTGAAGGATCGAGGTATCAGACGGGAATCCCAAGGGTCAGGTTAGGAAGAGAGAGGGTGGCCATAACAGGTACTATGTCAACTCCTGGTGGGGGAGCGAGGAACGGTATCTAACCAGAGGGGTAATGATCAAGCGAGACGACGCCAAGATGGTTGAGGCCGGGAGGAAACATCCCAGGAGGGTAAAGGGGGTCATGAGTACCAAATGAAGGTGAAGGGCCAGGAGAAGAAGGTTCAGAAGGCTGATTAGAGGACATCATGAAAATCTGGTAATTGGGGGAACCAGATAGAAGAGATTGAGTGGCCACCTGTCCTTTGGGTGGTTGGGTAGCCAAAAGTCGTTTTTGAGGGAAAGGATCAGTAAGCACAGCCGGCTGACTAGGTGCAGGACTGGGAGGAACGAAAGGGATGGCTTTCTATCCTCTCAATGTTGCTTGAGTCGCTGTCGCATTTGAGGCAGAAGAGGAAAATCATGCGTATAATGACCATAAACACCACAACAAGAACATGGCTTGTTCATACGAAAATGCCTATCCTGCTTGGGCTGAGTAGTGTTAGGAGCATTACCTTGATTAGGTCCAGGATTACCAGAGGCAGCTTGATTTTGATTGCCTTTCCTCTTCCTTTTTGAGGGAGGAGGATTAGTCGTGCCTTGTTGTGCATACACCTGCCCCAAGGGGGGGGTGGTGGTGGTTGCTGTTGTGGGGGTTGAGAAGGCAATGGAGGAGGAGGTGCTAATGTTGTAGGAGCTGGAGCACCAGGCTGTGGATACAGATAATAAGTAGGTTGGGTAGCACTGTGGTAAATAGGAGGTTGGGAAAAAGGAGGAAGCATGCCATATCCTGGATACGTGCTACCGGGAGGGGGAAAAGTGCCGGAGGAGCTGGCCCCTCCCTGAGAGAAGCCATAGCCCATGGGAGGTTGAGCATACAAATTAAAGAGAGCTCCAATGATACCGTCGGCGATGTGAGATGCCCCCGGTGCATTGGCACGACCAAGTCTAGGAAGATCAGGTAGAACGGTATAAACTTAACCCGACTGAGCGTAGATCAGGTCATATTTTAATGCAATCTGGAGAGTGGCTTCTTCGGTTTGAGGGAAGTGCGATGCGACGTCTTTCTCGATAGGTGGAAAGAGAGTCCTAAGGAACTATTCCATGTAGACACGGTCTTCAAAGGTAGGGGCTCGACATAGGCTCCTTCGTCTCCGCCATTCCTGAACATGGTCAGATAGGCGGGTCGTAGATGATTGATGGAAGGAGTTCAAGAGCTCAGTCCCAGTGTCGTAACGAAGGGGAAGCTAGAAACAAGACAAGAAGGTCAGAGCAAGAGTCGCAAAGGTGGTATGAGAGGAAGGGGTCTGATCAACATACCACTTAGAAGCTTCACCAGTAAGCATTCGTTAGAACAACCGAAGATGGACAGAGTCATCGGTAATGGAATTAGACGAACACCACATGTGGAAAGATCTAACATGATTTGAGGGATCTTGTCCAGCAAGACCTTCAAACTTTGGGATGTTTGAAGGGAGCTTTGTTGGCATAGCGGGCCAACTAGCGTCATGGTGTATAGGGTCATTTATCAATTGGTCGAAGTCGGGGAGGCTGAGGCCTGCCATGAAAGGGAGCAAGGGTGTAGCAGGGGTTGTTTCCGTGGCGGTCCCACTAGTGGTATTTCCGGTGGGAGGGCTGGGGTTACCACCAGCATTAGGTCCTGCACCAGACATAGTGAAGGTGTCAGGGGGAGAACCGGAGGCGGGATGAGAAGGAGAACCTAAAGGACCAGAAGAAGAGACGGTGTGCGGACTCGGTAGAGGACTAACTCGTACTCTATGTGGAGGAGTAAGTCTTCCAACCAGAAATTGAGGATGAAGGCCAAGAAGTCTCTGGGATAAACACCTTGGTGGCGCAATGGTGGCGACACAAACACGACACAAGGGAAAAATAGACCAACAAGGGAAGGAAGGTGCAAGATCAAGTGATTACAATGTCGAAACAAGGGCAAAGAGGTGCAGGATCAAATTATTTAAATGTTTTAGAGTATTTTCTTGGTGGTGTTAACTGTTAGCGCTCAAATCTACCTCAGGCTGAAATGAAGTAAAACTCAAGGCTACATCAAACCACGCTCAACCTCGTAGCTAGCCCTACGAGGACAGGAGAGGGCTCTCTCCGTCAATCTCGATAAAATGAGCAATAGGGTGCGAGATGACTTAAATGGGAATCGATTTTAGGCTAGTAAAGAGATAGGTATGTTTGATTTGGATTTTTTTGGGTTTTCGTTGAGAAAATGGAGGAAAATAAATTTGGGTCCCAAGAGATGGGCCGACCTTTGCGCATTTCGGAACAAAGGTAGGTGAATGTCTTGATGCTTTAGATTGGATAAATGGACAGATTAGACCGAAAAGGAGCTGAAGAGGGCAAAGAAGAGCTTGGATCCTCTCCAAATAGTCGAAAACATATAGAACTAAATGAATTCAAAGGCAGAGCACTGTAAACAATGGATTCAACCTCATCTACTCATTCAATTTAGTTCAGAAGCATATGAAAGGAATGGCATACATTAAACATGAAGAACTTACAGTAAACAGAGAGAAAACACCATCAAGAACAAAACACCACAAGGATCCCAACAAGTGCCGCAAAACCTCTGATCTTTCCTTAGCCAAAATATGAAAAAATATGTACAATGGTGCCAAAAGTCTCCCAAGAGTCCAACCTATCCAACCTCTGAAAATGATTGAGAAATTACATCATATAGACCATCCTAACCCCTTTCCATGCCTCTAGGGGTCGAATTCCTCCTTCTAGGAGCAGTTCCAACTAATTCTAAACAAGGAGCTAAAATCTAGGCAGCTAACAACTTGCCTCTAAAAGAGTGGAAACTGATTCATTTACATGATTTTCACTTTTTTAAGAGTGAATCTTCTAGAATAGGTAAAAATGAACCAAAGTTACATGCCAAACATAAATTTATATCATAATAACTCAAAAATTTCATCTCCAAGCAAAACTGGTCCAAACTGGCCGAAACTCTGAGCTGGAAGTTGAAAATTCAGCCAAAAATTTAAGTGGGTCTCACCCCTGAAACAAGTGGGTCGCGCGCCTTTCAACCTGATTGTTAGGTACTTACTGGCATCCAAATTGAGCTCATGATAGCTCGTTGGAAATATCTAGGTGTTGGCTATCCAACCCAAGTGGAATTTCCCAATTTGGAGCTCATTTGACCCTCCAAAACTTCATTCTCCCAACACTACTCCCAGCAGGTGCATCAATTCTCTTGAGGCAACGGTATTTTTGACATTTCTCTAAAACCATGACACCTGTGTAAAAAGTGAAGGAGGTTTTTCTTCCTTGGCATGTTTTGGACAAAAACCTCTCTCAGATTTCCAAAATTCATCTTTTATTGCTCTGAAACATCTTTTTAGTGAAACCTATCTCGATGTGTGAAACAAGAGATTTTGTCGAAATGAACCGAAATGAAGGGGATAAGGGGCTTCTAAATTCTTGGGGAAATTTTTGGAAGTATGGATGGATTTTAGGAAGCAGGGGAAAGTGGAATCATAGAGATTGAGTGAGGGGAAGGGGTCCAAAAGGGAAAAACACAGGCCTAGCCTAGAAAATTGCCAAGTTGTGGCAAGAAACTAGGGTTTGTGCAAAAATGAGGAATTTGGGGAATCTCAGTGATGGGAAGTGTTTGATAAGGTATATTAAGGATAGGGGAAGGTGTGTGAACATCAGGATACAAGTTTTTCTAATTATTTGACCATCCAAGAGAAATTACCTCCAAAACCCTAGGAGAGGGAAATGGACCTTACCTAGGCACAACTGAAGCATGAACAAGATGTAAAATGACCCAATGGAACCTCACATGATGATGAAAACCATCTGAACGATGGTACACTCAGCTGAATGGTGACGTGAACCGACATTTGGACAACTTTGACATGAGTAAAAGCAAACCCTAGACCTAATGCCTAGTGACCAAATTTTGCTTGAAGACTCATTGAAATGACAAAATTCGACCTTGACACTTTAAAATCACTTTGTAAGAGCATGTTTGATCACTGGAGGAAAGCTGCAAAGGCTGAATCTAACATTGGCTCCAATGGGGATGGCAGCTCCTTGGAGGTGCCAAGAACGGCAGATCTTTGGGAGAGCAGACCAGTGCCTTCATCCATTGGGCGATGGAATCATTATTTGAACGGATAACGCAAAACCTTTTGACACATTTATTGAATGAAAAATTGACTGAAAACTGACTGAAACTTGACTGAAACTTGACTCAAACGGACTCGATGGAAAACTGCAATAACTTGAAAAAACTGACTCAACAGACCAAACACAAATGACTCATGACTGACTTAAAACAAAACTTTACCAAGCTTTTGGAAAAAAGGCAGCAATCCATCAAGATTTGGAATCATGATGACAACCACCTGCATACTAATGAAATATGTACAATCATGTATAATTGGCTTTCCAATGTAACCAATCAAGCAGATGGCTTCTTGACTGATTTCCCTGATCAGATCTGCTGGTCAACAATACAAACTGATAACTGGGCATCCAAAAACATAGCTGACCATGATCTCCTTCATCACTGAACACTGCAATACTCACCTTTACTGTTGACTGTAACAAATCTGCCATTGGATCCTGAAAAACATGAAGATTTACCTCCTGCTGAAGAAACAAGGTGTCTTTCTTTCCTGATTCTGATCTGTCTTCATCATGTACTTCAGTAAAAGTATGCTCCTGGGCTTCAAAAAATTCTGAACAGGTAGATGAGCATATCTCCTCTTGTAAAAGCATTTCAACACATGAAACATATGAAGAAGAATATTCTGTAGTCTAAAAATATGGTAGGTCATCTTCATATGATATGACAGTCAGATTATCATTTTCCTCATTGCATTCATCAATCATGAGAAAAGAAACTTCAGCTGATTCTTGATACCCAAACATGACATTTCTAGCATCTACCATAAATTCATCCAAAGGAACTGTTTCACTTACTTGAACGAAGATCTCATCTTGTTTTTCATGAACTGACTGAATTACCTCCTCATGCAGGCTGTGTTCTAATGAACTGAAAACATTTGAATCCATACCTTTGTTTTCTTCTTTCCGGATGATCTCAACAACAAAATTCTCCTTGATGGGTTTCAGCACAAGATATGCTTGGTCATCACAATCTGAATGTAGATCTGAAATAGCTGGCTGGTCATTATCACAATCTGAAACTGAAACTTGAGTTCCCGGCATGCTGTCTTTTTCTGTGGGCAGATCTGAAATGACACTTTCTCTTTCATCACTTTCAGCCATATAGACATCTTCAACCTGCTGATCTATAAAGCTGCTTACAGGACTGTCATCCATTTCAGAAAAGGAAGAAGTTCCACCATCACTTTCTTGACCATGTGCACACTGCAGATCTGCTTTAACTTGAGCTGGAACATGACCTTTCAATAGCTGATCTATCTCATCTTCAGATAGAGGAGATAATACCTTTTGTTTTCTTTTGCTCAAACAGTGATTGTCTTCATTGATTTCAAGTGAAGGAGTATACAAATTTTCCTCATACTGCTGATCCATTTCATGTAATTCCCGTTCACTGTCAAGATGAAAAATTCCTTCATCTTCCACCACACTAAAATCTTGATCCTGCTGCAAATTTTCATGATCGTCTTTATGCTGCTGAAATGGATTTTCATATAATGCTTCCATGATCTCATCATCCATAAAATCATTATCACCATAAAACAACTCTAGATCTTCAATGAAATTATGTACATGGCTACAACAGTTCTGAACTAAAATCAAGGATGGATATGATTCTTTATACTTTTCAAAGAACACGGTATGAAAATCCCTTAAACAGTAAATAGAAGCAGCTGGCAAACTTTCATACCATGATCGAGCTTCGTCTTCCAGGGTAGCCATAAAAATTTTCATCAAACAGTCTTCAGGAAAATTAATCTTAAATTTATGCACATGAATGTGAAATTTCACCAGATGAAGAGCAGCGTCATTACCTGCCTCATTTCTGAACATAGGCAAATCTTGAAGCCAATCCACCTTGGGCATCTTATTTGGAAAACCTGGGATGTGATCTCGGCTCATGGGAGCGTATCTTCTTGCAATCCGGTCCATCAGCAGTGAGGTCGCCATGAAGCATTGATTTCTGGATTTGTTCAGTGAATGAAGTCGCCAGGTGAATGATTTCAGCCTTCTTATGTCTAATCGTTGTCCACCATCAACCATCAGATCTAAACTTGATACATGTACTGGGGAAATTTACAAATTAAATGCTACGATTACAAGTTAAACCGGAGATCGACTGAAGCAGCGTTTATCTACTTCGCTGATGCATAGCAACAACGTTTCGAAGGCTACCTGGCGTGACTTCAGACTCCGTCTATAACAAGCAAACGTTTTGAGTTTCTTCCCCAGTATGGTCGCCACTATGTTAGCACTCAAATCTACCTCAGGCTGAAATGAAGTAAAACTCAAGGCTACATCAAACCACGCTCAACCTCGTAGCTAGCCCTACGAGGACAGGAGAGGGCTCTCTCCGTCAATCTCGATAAAATGAGCAATAGGGTGCGAGATGACTTAAAATGGGAACTGATTTTAGGCTAGTAAAGAGATAGGTATGTTTGATTTGGATTTTTTTTGGGTTTTCGTTGGAGAAATGGGAAAAACAAATTTTGGGTCCGGGGATAAGGTCAGACCTTTGCAGATTTCGAGTTGGGGCGAGGTAGGTGAATGTCTTGATGCTTTAGATTGGATAAACGGACAGATTAGACCGACAAGGAGCTGAAGAGGGCAAAGAAGAGCTTGGATCCTCTCCAAACAGTCGAAAACATATAGAACTAAATGAATTCAAAGGCAGAGCACTGTAAACAATGGATTCAACCTCATCTACTCATTCAATTTAGCTCAGAAGCATATGAAAGGAATGGCATACATTAAACATGAAGAACTTACAGTAAACAGGGAGAAAAAACCATCAAGAAAAAAACACCACAAGGATCCCAACAAGTGCTGCAAAACCTCTGATCTTTCCTTAGCCAAAATATGAAAAAATATGTACAATGGTGCCAAAAGTTTCCTAAGAGTCCAACCTCTCCAACCTCTGAAAATTATTGAGAAATTACATTATATAGAGCATCCTAACTCATTCCCATGCCTCTAGGGGTCAAATTCCTCCTTCTAGGAGCAGTTCCAACTAATTCTAAACAAGGAGCTAAAATCTAGGCAGCTAACAACTTGCCTCTAAAAGAGTGGAAACTGATTCATTTACATGATTTTCACATTTTTAAGAGTGAATATTCTAGAATAGGTAAAAATGAACCAAATTTACATGCCAAACATAAATTTACATAATAATAACTCAAAAATTTCATCTCCAAGCAAAACTGGTCCAAATTGGCCGAAACTCTGAGCTGGAAGTTGAAAATTCAGCCAAAAATTTAAGTGGGTCTCACCCCTGAAACAAGTGGGTCACGCGCCTTTCAACCTGATTGTGAGGTACTTCCCGGCATCCAAATTGAGCTCATGATAGCTCGTTGGAAAGCTCTAGATGTTGGCTATCCAACCCAAGTATAATTTCTCAATTTGGAGCTCATTTGACCCTCCAAAAATTCATTCTCCCAACACTACTCCCAGCAGGTGCATCAATTCTCTTGAGGCAACGGTATTTTTGAAATTTCTCTAAAACCATGACACCTGTGTAAAAAGTGAAGGAGGCGTTTCTTCCTTGGAATGTTTTGGACAAAAACCTCTCTCAGTTTTCCAAAATTAATGTTTTATTTCTCTGAAACATCTTTTGAGTGAAACCTATCCCGATGTGTGAAACAAGGGATTTTGTCGAAATGAAGCGAAATGAAGGGGATAAGGGGCTTCTAAATTCTTGGAGAAATTTTTGGAAGTAGGGATGGATGTTAGGAAGCAGGGGAAAGTGGAATCATAGAGATTGAGTGAGGGGAAGGGGTCCAAAAGGGAAAAACACAGGCCTAGCCTAGAAAATTGCCAAGTTGTGGCAAGAAACTAGGGTTTGTGCAAAAATGAGGAATTTGGGGAATCTCAGTGATGGGAAGTGTTTGATAGCTATATTAAGGATAGGGGAAGGTGTGTGAACACTAGGATACAAGTTTTTTTAATGATTTGACCATCCAAGAGAAATTACCTCCAAAACCCTAGGAGAGGGAAATGGACCTTACCTAGGCACAACTGAAGCATGAACAAGATGTAAAATGACCCAATGGAACCTGACATGATGGTGAAAACCCTCTGAATGATGGTACACTCAGCTGAATGGTGATGTGAACCGACATTTGGACAACTTTGACATGAGTAAAAGCAAACCCTAGACCTAATGCCTAGTGACCAAATTTTGCTTGAAGACTCATTGAAATGACAAAATTTGACCTTGACACTTTAAAATCACTTTGTAAGAGCATGTTTGATCACTGGAGGAAAGCTGCAAAGGCTGACTCTAACATTAACCAAGCCCTTTTTCGCTTAAGGTGTGTGTGTAAAAGTGTGTAAATTTTAATTTTTAAACCCAGACGTTTGTAGAGAAAAAGAAAAAGTGTGTTGTATAGCTGTAAATAAACCTGCAAATGTTAGTATATAGGCCTGCAAAACAGAAAATAAACCACTGATAATGCACTATTCCAAACCCAAGGAGGTGGGTCTCTCAACAACTAGTGTGTATGTGCGTAAAAAAAACTAATCTAAACACACTAAAAAAAAGGCTAATAGATCTAGGGTCAAGAGGGACAGAGATCTAAAAGACAAAATCTGCTAGAAAGTGTTGCAGAAAACAACAACAAATCAGAGGAAAATTGTTGTAAAAAGAGGTGGCGAAAGACTATCTCCAAGAGGGAAGCGGAGTGCACCCTAAAGTAAAAACCAAACAAAGATAGATGAGGTGATTTGGATGAATAACAAGCCGATCTGAAGTGGATCTGAAGATGATGTATCAGATCTGAAAAAATGGCTGAAGACTTTGAAATTTCAGACAACCTGCAATAGCAAACACTCTTCCAAAAAAAGTGGAGGGTACTGAAGCCCTAGGGGGCTAGGTTCCCACTTAGTTGAGCGAAACAGAACAAGTACAGGTCCAAAACAGGTGAAAACGAAGGTCAGACAACCCTGAACAGAGGCTCAGCAAAACCCAAAAAACTTTCAGAAAAATCCCTGCAGAAAGTCCAGGTCGCAGTTTCTGACCTGTTTTCAGCAGAGGTCACACTTTTTGGGCTGTAAAGTGTGACTTGGAGGTCTAGGTCGCAGGTTTGGGGCTGAAAAGTGTGACCTGCACTTCCGACACTCCCAGCGGAAGATTTTAGAAAAAATTTCCGTCTCAGTTGCGGCTGATGTCGGTTACCTACGCAATGGGTCCGAAAACACACGAAAGTTAGAATTTTTATCGTTTTAGGGTTTTATGGGTTAAAAAAACATCAAGAATAAGCAAAACAAGGGGCTGAAGAGAAATCCTAGGGTTTGGAGTAGCTGGATATGCAAGGATCAGAAAAACGATAGTGGTCGTAATGGTAAACCTGTGTGGAGTCGCCAGTTGTTAGTATGAATCTTGATTCGAGGTGTACGAAAAAAGACCACTTTAGCTGCACATAACAAACAACCCTAATAGCATAAATGACTGCTAATATCTTTGGATCTGCAGTTAGATGATCAAGACAAATGCTGCAAAAATCTAGATCTATGCATTAGAAGACATTAAATAGTAGAAAAATAAGATTTACTCCATAGATCCAATAGACAAGACAAGAATATATCCAATGAAATTTTATATTAAGGGCACCTGGGAGGAAAACACAAGAGGGTGTTCCCTATTCTCCTCAATGGGATGGGTTCTTGTAAGTCCTCAGCACTTCATATTTTGAATTCCTCTCTCGTGATGGTGTAGAAAACCCAGACAAAAATGGAAAAATATGGTTGTGATAATGGATCAATAGCCAGACCAAAAGTTGAAATCCAGAGTGATATTTAGGCAACAAAAGGTGACAAATGAATGGGAAAACCCTTCTATTTATAACAAAATATTGAGTTAGTCTAGAGATTGGTGCATAATTAAATATTATTAACCAAATCTAGATCCAACTTTTATGGAATATTTTATTATATTTGTTGGAGGGAAAAGGAATTTGACTTGAGTCAAATCCCCTTATTTGTAAATAATAAATAAATAAATGATTTATTTATCATTTTAAGGATGTGGTTAAGTAATAATAAATAAATAAATGACTTATTTATTATTTTAAGGATATGGTTGAGTAATAATAAAATAAATAATTATTTATTTAATTATTTAAGGGTGAATTAGTCATATTTAACAAAGAATATTATTTAAATAAGATTTAAACAATTATTCTTAGAAAATAATAAGACAAATAATGATTTATCTAATTAATTTCCTTGTTTTGGGTTAAATATAACCAGAAATATTGATTAAACTACTATTTAACTAATTATTTCTTGAGGAAAATCAAACAAATGTATATTTATTTAATATTTCCTTATGGGGTTTCCTGTTGAGACCATAAACAACTTAACAAATGTGATTTACTAAGTTATTTTCATAGAGAAAGCAATTTTACTTGGAGTAAAATTGGTCTTACATGATGTACTTGGGCCATCTAATGATAATAGGTTAGATAACCAAAAAATGGTGTAACACTTATGCTCTCTATGTTTCATTGGAATGTTTATCTTGGATGTTTATTAGTTTTAAGTATTGTTCATTGAGTTTAATGGTTTTCCCTACCTCATGAGTTGTAGATTTTAACTATATGTATTTAAGACCTCTTAGTTTTTCACAAACTTAATGTTCACTACACCTCATACATCACCTTAAGGATCCATTAACCTTGCTAAATTGGCCCTGCAACACACTCTGTTTCATCATTTAGACACCCTTGAATTCATTTGACTCCATATCCCAATGGCTTTGACAGACTCTCGCTCCACCTATTCTACTTGACCATCTTACCCAACCAAAACAAACAACAAAACCTACACTTAACAACTAGTCTAAAATCAAAACCCTAGAGAAAAAATAACACATTCTTTGCACCCAATAGAGAGATCCATCTCTGAGTCCAGGAAGGCTACATCCTCGAACTCCAAAGCATGGTTCCATGTTACCTTGTCATTTGGTCTACCAATCTGCCAAATCACGGGACCCTAACAAGTGCAATGACCATTTTCTCCTTTAAAATATCAAATCTCTTTTTACATTCTTCGTCCCAAAAAAATGAGACATCCTTCTTCAACAGCTTCTCCATTGGTGCAATGATCAGGGCATAGCCCTAAATGAACTTCCTGTAATAGCCGGTGTGTCCTAAGATGGAGCACAACTATTTCTCCTTATTGGGAAATTCTAGGTTGATGATATTTTCTATCTTGGCTGGATCAACCATCAATCCTTGCTGACACACTATATGTCCCAACAAAATTCCAAAAGGCACATATAATATACATTTCTTCAGGTTAAGATAAATTTGGTGCTTCCTACAAGTGTCAAGCATCATGCACAGGTTTGACACATGTTTATTTACCAATCTAAACACTGTCTAGTAATCAAAATACACCTTCAAAAATTTATGTATGATTTCTTTGAACACAACCACCACTACGAGCGAGAAGATCGCTGGTGCATTCTTTAATACGAAAGGAATGACAGTGTACTGAAAATACCCCCATTCTGTTGTGCAAGTGGTCTTGTTGCGGTCTTTATGCGCAATTTTGATCTGATGATACCCCGAAAATCCATTAGTAAAAGAATAAGCCTCTTGTCCTCCCACATTATCCAAGATCTCACTTGAAAATGGAGTAGGGAATGGGTCATGCACACATGCATCATTCAGTTTGCATAGATCTACACAAATCCTCATCTCTCCTTTGGTCTTCTTTTCTTGAACCACCATTTGAATCACCCAATCATACTTCTCTACATGCTCAATGATGCCTGCGGCCACCATCTTCTCTAATTCCTCTTTTAATTTATGCTTATACTTGGGATTGAATCGGCATGGTCGTTGCTTGATAGGGCACACATTTGGTTTCAAAGTGATCTTCATAATACCTAGGTCTCCTACTATTCATTTGAGCTTAGAGAACTTTGTAGGAAATAGGTCCTGATACTCTGTCAGCAGCTTCACAATCTTCCCTACTATATCATCATCCCAGTAATCCTCGATTTTGGTCAACTTGGGCTTTTCTTCTATCCCAATGTTGAATTATTTTAAATTCAGGGGTTTAGTTACATCTACTATTCCCAATGAGGGCCCTACAACTGCGGTCTCTCCTTCATATTCAAGGATGTTGATATTTCTTAGCTCATCGCCATTATCCTCTATTGACAGGTTCCTGTAATTGACAATGTCTTGCATCTGCGCATCCCATGCTAGTGCAAAAAATTCCCTTCGAGGTCGAGAGTCATCAAATACAAGACCATATATTTCTTGCAGAGCTTCATCCAATTCTTTCGATCCCCCAACCAAGCTAAAGGTTGATAGGAAATCACCAGTCATTGTAATCCAATGGTGAGTTTGTCGGTGCACCTCCATTTCTTGATGCCAAGTAGTAGGTACCGAACCCAACGAATGAATAAACATATGAAATCACTCATTCCAGGTCCTTTCCTTCCAAAATTCCACCCACATGGCCAGGTGCTTGCGTGGGTCTCCCTGACCATAGAAAAGCTCAGTTCGTGGGGTAGCGGGAGGCTCAAGCGCAACGCCATCATTTTTCTAAATTCCTCCCAGTCCTTAAAAACTCCCTTGTGTGTATCCCACCAACACACTGGGGTCACGTGCATAGCCAGGTTAAGCGCCCAGAACCTTGGTTCCTCAGGGACAACCTTTTCAAATTCTTCTAGAAATATTATGACACTACCATAACTGTCAAAATAGGGTTGTTCTCTTACCTCTGAGGAGATGCATGGGAAGTTCTTAGTGATCTTGAGGCAGCGCAGTGCAGAAACATCATGCACCTGACTCTTCCGGTTCTCCATCTCCCCATCCAAATCTGAGAAACTTGAATTATCATTCTCCCAATTCAACATTCCATCAACTCTAGAGTTGATCCAATCCTTGTCCTGTGCAGTTAGTTTTTAAATATGGTCAACTTCATCTCCTTCGCACACTGGATCTGTATATCTTTCTCCTTCTGCGGGGTCCAGTGTTACTGTCACCCACATACCATCAATATAAAAGATCATGCTTGTATGCTTTAGGTTGATGATGCCTCCCATATCGATGGCCCAATCCAATCCCAATAGCGCAAGGTAGGGGTATGCATCATCCACAATTTGTATCACTTCAAAATATGCACGTACCTTTACTCCAACAATGTCTACCAAGACCTGTGGTAAACTTCCAAGTGGAATGATCTTTTGCTGATTGGCCATGCATAGCTAAATGGTGGACCATTCCAGCTTTGGTTCTCCCATCTTCTGCCAAGTCTTCTTAGGTAGAACATTTTCATGAGACCCAAGGTCTAGGAAGACTTGATCCATCTCATACTCTCCAATCTGCACAGTCATGCGCATCTCCTGACCAATTCTCTTCTTGTTCTTATAAATCTTGTTCACAACCTTAGTATAAGTTCAAGATACTTATTTTTCCGTGAAACTGTCTATTAGGGCCTGAAGATTATCTGATGATTTCTGATTGTGCAATAAATTAATACAGGCTTGTAGGAATGGTTTGAATTCATCATCAATATTTTATTCCATGATAGACTTTGATATGGATGCTCTTAAAGCTGAAAAATCCTTCTTGGCTTCAATAAAAGTCTCCTTTTCCTTATGCAGGTTGAGTCCTTCTTTCTTGTCGGAATCTTTTCTGATCAGTGGCTCTGTGTCAGCCTTCTTTTCCTAATCTCCTCCAGTGGCAGCACCACTATGTGTAATTACGTTAACACTTGGACCATCGTCGCATGATTCAAATTTAACCATTTGTGTGTTTTGCGTAGGATTTTGTTGTTGCTTTTCCTGCATTCTAGCGATTAACACAGGAAAATATTTAATTACATGTTCAAATTTCCTACAGTACCTGCAAGTTTTTCATGCAAGATTTGGGCAGTCATGCGCATATTGTCCAGCATCTCCACAGTTATAGCAGATTAATTTCCCTCTTCCTCGACCTGTGCCTCCACCTCTTCCCCCTCCCCTTCCTCTTTTTGGAAATCCTCCACGCCCAGAGGGAGATGATGGTGAAGATGGGCCAGCTTGCACTCTATATAGGTTAGCAAAATCCATCATTAGGTCAAATGTTTGGCAGTGGTTCTCATCATGACCAACTGAAGAGAAAAATCTACACCACTGTTGCTTCAGCTCTGGCACATAGCTTCCTAATCGAGGGAAATGGTTTGTATCATGTCATATAACTACCCGAGAATCATCGCACCATACTGTGGGGGTACCAATTGGCCTAAAAACATCCCTGGGGCGCAGTGGATTCGGTCTCGTTGCTTGCATGTAATCTGAGTACAGAGTGTAATGATATTTGGTGAGACCTGAACCCTTAAAGCGTATGCACTATACATCTGCACCAACTTCTTTGTAGAAATTATATACAATATGCATGTATATATCCGGACTCTCCTGATCTCACAATATTTATCTTGCAAAATACAGAATCCTTCCACTATAATTCTTGCGGAAATTTAATCAACAATTGCAAAACACATGAAGCAATAAAAACACACATAACACAGTTGTTTAACGGGAAAGCTTGAAGCTGAAAACCCCCACTATCATATTATGTAACATGGAGATCATATGAAAATCTCATACAAACATACAAAGCTTATCACAAGCCCTCAGTACAGTACAATCGTCATACACTAATCAGGCCCAATCTTGCAAATCCATGCACCGATCTTTGCCACCTGCTAGCCTTCCTCCACTGCGCAATCCAAGCTGATTACAAAGACCAATTCGATGCAATACCACTCTCCTTGATTGAGTTATTATCATTGGAAACTCCAATGTATATGTAGATGCAATTCATGCATCACTAATAGTCACAACTGATAGTCACACTTGCTCTTTCACCTACCTCTCCACTGGTCTCCACTGAAACTGTCCGTGCACTATAGTTAAATGATGTATTATTCAGTTGATTAATGAGTTAATATTTAGTGAATTAATTATTAATTAATTCACACCACTCTCACTAGTGTATCAATCAGTTAGAATAGATACAACTAGCTCAACTGTGTCTAACTGAGTTAAACTGAACACAACTCCACCAACTACTTCTACAACTCCACCAAACTCTATCACATGAGTTCTAACTGAAGTCTCCATGAAATAGCTCCACTTAACCCTCAGGAATAGCGTAATTCCTTCTGTCAGCTGCTGTGCCACATCTGTGCACTTAACTGAAGTGCTCCAAGAGAATAAGATAATGTTTATAGTCCAAATATTATTAAGAGCTAATAATATTCGACATATCTATTTTTAGACCGGCAATATAAAAATAGATTCCGCCCAATATGTCTAAAAATAGAAGTCCATCTATTTTTCCAACTTGACCAACCATCCACAAATAGCATCCTGCAACTCATAGAATATGATCGACATGTCTAAAAATAGACTTTGCGACAAAAATCACTTGTGTGGGCTCCACCTAGTTTATGTGATCACTTTCCAACTAGGATCAGGAATGATGTTTCAGGATGCCTCCTTCACTGTTTCTTGTTGCAATCTTCAACACTCCCTCTCAACAAGAAAGGACTGTCTTTGCATGTGACATGCAACTCCATGCATTCGCCCTGCAACCTTTGCAAGCGCCATGCAACTCCATGCATCTACTCTGAAACTCTTCTGAAACATAATAGGCTCCAAAAAACTCAATCAATATGATGCATCTATCATCAAAGTCTTTGACTTCTTCTTAGCTACTGCACATTTCTTCAGGAACCACTGCGTTGTTGAACTCTGCACCCATGCACTCTGCACTTGCTATCAACTCTGAACCGCGTTCCAGTATCTGACACTGTCACTTTGATCTGCCTGCATTAATCCAAATAATCATGCTACTTCTGCTCTATGGCACCTCATAGCCAGGTTCAATTGATGAGATCCACACCATCTCAATGAATCCTACCTAAAAATCTCCTCTTGGGATTACTCATGCATGTCGCCCCACCTCTCACCTGGTGGTATAGCTGCATGCACTCCCTCTGCCCATCTGGAACGAAATTTCTCTACATGAGTGGTTTCTCCCACTCCATGATCCTTATCTTGTGGCTGCTCCACATCCCTAGGTTCACTCTTACCTACATGCAAATCCAGCTCCCTCTCAAGCTTCAATTGCATGTCTTTCTTGCACTTCCCAACAGTAGGAAGCTTCGTAGAAATCCCATCTACTTCAAGTATGTAGATATTCTTGGCTCGAATCCCAACCTTCTTGACTTTTCCTGTTGCTTTGTACCGAAGGAAAAATTTTCCTTCACTAAGACAACATCATACCCTTTATCCTCTAACATTGCGATTGAGATTAAATTCTTCTTTAAACTTGGAACATGCACAACATCTTGTAAAAGAATGAGTTTACCTGACTCCCTCTGAAAGGTAATGGTACCAATGTTGGTCACATTGTATCGTCCATTGTCGCCCAAATCAACATGCAACTGGAGATCTTTCTCCACCAAGTCACTAAAAAGGTTCACATATCCCGTCATGTGAAAGGAAGCGCCACTATCAAAATACCACCCCAATCCCAATGCACTAGACACCATACATGCGATCAATGAGAAGTCCAGCTCAAATTGCGAAGCAAGAGCCTCACCAGCTGCAGCTCCAGTAGCCTGCTTGTTCTTCTTCTTCTGTGGACAATGCGTGGCGAAATGCCCATGTTTGTGACAGTGAAAACACTTCACTTTGGACATGTCACACTCTTTGCCATTCACACCGGATTGAGAAGGATTCTCTTCCCCTTCCCTTTCCTTGATTTTGCAGCCAAAGCGAAATCCTCTTCATCATCATTCTTTGATTAAGAGCCATCCATGGTACTCCGCCTTATCTCCTCCTGCACAAGATCCGACCAAAGTCGCTCCCATCCTGGCAGTTTCTCCCGACCATTGACAGAGTCCTCGTAGCTATGCCAACTCTTCGGAAGCCCAAGGAGAGCCAAGCTCACCAATTCTTCTTCATCCAAAGTAACTCCTACACTCCCAAGCTCATCCCTATAGTGGACAAACTTTGTCAAGTATACCGGAATAGTGTCATTCTTCTCCATTTTTATTTTCCTGAGCTTGTCTTTAAGTGCCAACTTCCTTTGGTCACTTCTTCTTTGGAAAAATTCTGTCAAAACCTTCCACATAAAGAATGGAGTGGATTTACCATGAAGGCTAGACACAATTTGATCCTTCACACCTTCCAATAGAATTCTTCGACACTTCTCTACCTTCTTTTTCCATGCGTCAAGTGCGGCTGCATTGCTAGAACCAGGTTTTGGAATATCAGTATCTATGAACTCCTTCAACCCATTATCATCTAGCACCACCTCCATCCTGTCCTTCCATGAAATATAATTTGATCTGCCATCAAGGGCATACTCTAATTGAATCCATTGAAAGACATTTCAATGAATGGTCAACTTCGACACCAAGAAAACACTGCAACAAATTCGAATTCCACCAGCACAAAACTCAACCGCTTCAATAATTGCAATCTCCTCCAATGATTAACTACTACAATACCATGTAGAAATTATATAACTTATGTGTTATATGTCCAAGATTCTCCTGATCTCACACTATTTTAACTTCATGAAAAATACAAAATCTATTCCACCATTGATCATCACATGCGGAAATTTAATCAACAATTGCACAACACATGAAGCAATAAAAACACACATAACACAGTTGTTTAACGGGAAAGCCTGAAGCTGAAAACCCCAACTATCATATTATGTATCATGGAGATCATATGAAAATCTCATACAAAGCATACAAAGCTTATCACAAGCCCTCAATATAGTACAATCGTCATACACTAATCAGGCCTAATCTTGCAAATCCATGCACCGATCTTTGCCGCCTACTAGCCTGCCTCCACTGCGCAATCCAAGCTAATTACAAAGACCAATTCGATGCAATCCCACTCTCCTTGACTGTGTTATTATCATTGGCAACTCCAATATATATGTAGATGTAATTCATGCATCACTAGTAGTCACAACAGATAGTCTATCTTACCCTTTCACCTATCTCTCCACTGGTCTCCACTGAAACTGCCATGCACTATAGTTAACTGATGTATTCTTCAGTTGATTAATGAGTTAATAATTAGTGAATTAATTATTAATTAATTCACACCACTCTCACTAGTGTATCAATCGGCTAGACTAGATACAACAAGCTCAACTATGTCTAACTGAGTTAAACTGAACACAACTCCACCAACTACTTTTACAACTCCACCAAACTCTGTCACATGAGTTCTAACTGAAGTCCTCCATGCAATAGCTCCACTAAATCCTCATGAATAGCGTAATTCCTTCTGTCAGCTCCTGTGCCACATCTGTGCACTTAAGTGAAGTGCTCCAAGAGAATAAGATAATGTTTAGAGTCCAAATATTATCAAGAGCTAATAATATTCGACATATCTATTTTTAGACTGGAAGTCTAAAAATAGACTTCGCCCAATATTTCTAAAAATAGAAGTCCATCTATTTTTCCAACTTTACCAACCATCCACAAATAGCATCCTACAACTTATAGAATATGATCGACATTCCTAAAAATAGACATAGTCTAAAAATAGACTTTGTGCCAAAAATCACCTGTGTGGGCCCCACCTAGTTTAGGTGATCACTTTCCAACTAGGATCAGGAATGATGTTTTAGGATGCCTCCTTCACTATTTCTTGTTGCAATATTCAACACTCCCTCTCAACAAGAAAGGACTGTCTTTGCATGCGACATGCAACTCCATGCATTCGCCCTGCAACCTTTGCAAGCGCCATGCAACTCCATGCATTTGCTCTGCAACTCTTCTGAAACTGAATAGGCTCCAAACAACTCAATCAATCTGATGCATCTATCATCAAAGTCTTTGAATTCTGCTTAGCTACTGCACATTTCTTCAGGAACCACTGCGTTGTTGAACTCTGCACCCATGCACTCTGCACTTGCTGTCAACTCTGAACCGTGTTCCAGTATCCGACACTGTCACTTTGATCTGCCTGCATCAATCCAACTAATCATGCTACTTCTTCTCTATGGCACCTCGTAGCCAGGTTCAATTCATGAGATCCACACCATCTCAATGAATCCTACCTAAAAATATCCTCTTGGGATTACTCATGCATGTCGCCCCACCTCTCACCTAGTGGTATAGCTGCATGCACTCCCTCTGCCCATCTGGCACGAAATTTCTATGCATGAGTGGTTTCTCCCACTCCATGATCCTTATCTTGTGGCTGCTCCACATCCCTAGGTTCACTCTTACCTGCATGCAAATCCAGCTCCCTCTCAAGCTTCAATTGCATGTCTTTCTTGCACTTCCCAACAGTAGGAATCTCCGTAGAAATCCCATCTACTTCAAGTATGTAGAGATTCTTGGCTCGAAACCCAACCTTCTTGACTTGTCCTGTTGCTTTGTACCGAAGGAAAAATTTTCATTCACTAAAGACAACATCATACCCTTTATCCTCTAACATTGTGATTGAGATTAAATTCTTCTTTAAACTTGGAACATGCACAACATCTTGTAAAAGAATGAGTTTACCTGACTCCCTCTGAAAGGTAATGGTACCAATGTTGGTCACATTGTATCATCCATTGTCGCCCAAATCAACATGCAACTGGATATCTTTCTCCACCAAGTCACTGAAAAGGTTCACATCTCTCGTCATGTGAAAGGAAGCGCCACTATCAAAATACCACCCCGATCCCAATGCACTAGACACCATGCATGCGATCAATGAGAAGTCCAGCTCAAATTGCGAAGCAAGAGCCTCACCAGATGCAGCTCCAACAACCTGCTTGTTCTTCTTCTTCTGTGGACAATACGTGGCGAAATGCCCATGTTTGTGACAGTGAAAACACTTCACTTTGGACATGTCACGCTCTTTGCCATTCACATCGGATTGAGAAGGATTTTATTCCCCTTCCCTTTCCTTTATTTTGCAGCCAAAGAGCAATCCTCTTCATCATCATTCTTTGATGAAGAGCCATCCCTGGTACTCCGCCTTATCTCCTCCTGCACAAGATCCGACCAAAGTCGCTCCCATCCTGGCAATTTCTCCCGACCATTGACAGAGTCCTCGTAGCTATGCCAACTCTTCGGAAGCCCAAGGAGATCCAAGCTCACCAATTCTTATTCATCCACAATAACTCCTACACTCCCAAGCTCATCCCTGTAGTGGACAAACTTTTTCAATTATACCGGAATAGTGTCATTCTTCTCCATTTTTATTTTCCTGAGCTTGTCTTTAAGTGCCAACTTCCTTTGGTCACTTCTGCTTTGGAAGAATTCTGTCAAAGCCTTCCACATCAAGAATGGAGTGGCTTTACCATGAAGGCTGGACACAATGTGATCCTTCACACCTTCCAACAGAATCCTTGGACACCTTGCTACCTTCTTTTTCCATGCATCAAGTGTGGCTGCATCGCTAGAACCTGGTTTAGGAATACCAGCATCTATGAACTCCTTCAACCCATTATCCTCTAGCACCGCCTCCATCCTGTCCTTCCATGCAATATAATTCGAGCTGACCTCAAGGGCATACTCCAATCGAAATCCGTTGAAAGACATTTCAATGAATGCTCAACTTCGACACCAAGAAAACACTGCAGAAAATTCGAATTCCACCAGCACAAAACTCAACCGCTTCAATAATTGCAATCTCCTTCGATGATCAACTGCTCTGATACCATGTAGAGATTATATGCACTACACATGCATATGTCCAAGATTCTCCTGATCACACACTATTTTAACTTCATGCACAATACAAAATCTATTCCACCATTGATCATCACATGCGGAAATTAACACAATTGCATGCACACATTGAAACCATAAAAATTCACACATATGAACACAGTTGTTTTTACGGGAAAGCTTGAAGCTGAAAACCCCAACTATCATATTATGTAACATGGAAATCATATGACAATCTCATACAAACATACAAACCTTATCACAAGCCCTCAGTACAGTACAATTGGCATACACTAATCAGGCCCAATCTTGCAAATCCATGCACCGATCTTTGCCACCTGCTAGCCTTCCTCCACTGCGTAATCCAAGTTGATTACAAAGACCAATTCGATGCAATCCCACTCTCCTTGACTGCGTTATTATCATTGGAAACTCCAATGTATATGTAGATGCAATTCATCCATCACTAATAGTCACAACTGATAGTCACACTTTTTCTTTCACCTACCTCTCCACTGATCTCCACTGAAATTGTCCATGCACTATAGTTAACTGATGTATTCTTCAGTTGATTAATGAGTTAATATTTAGTGAATTAATTATTAAATAATTCACACCACTCTCACTAGTGTATCAATCAGTTAGACTAGATACAACTAGCTCAACTGTGTCTAACTGAGTTAAACTGAACACAACTCCACCAACTACTTCTACAAATCCACCAAACTCTGTCACATGAGTTCTAACTGAAGTCTCCATGAAATAAGTTAATGTGACACCAAAATTATTATGAGAGCAGCAAAATTTAAGCCGATTGGATAGAACATATCAACACATGGGCAACACACACAGAGAAAGCAGATATAAGTGGAAACCCATAAAGGGAGAAAACCACATCTTATTATTGCTGTGATGCAAAGGCAAGCTCCAACTCCCTCTCACCACTACTTTTCTGCAGGCACCAACCTATAGGAGGCTCCTATCTCAATTCTGCAAGCTACAACTTGCAAGGAAGCTCCAACTCCCATAAATTTTCTGCAGGCACCAACCTACAGGAGGCTCCAACCTCAGTTAGCTAAAACTGACATCTATCAAGCTACAACTTGATAGGGAAGCTCCAAATTCCTTACACTTTCAAAAGAAAAAATTGTTTGTTGATTTACCTTAGATATCAGCTCTGTTCTGTAGCATCTCTTTCTGCTCCTCCTTTCTCTTATCTTCTCTGCCTCAATTCTTCATACTCTGCATTCTCTAACCTTCTTCTGCATATCAATGTGATATGCTTTATACAATTTGCCTCATAACAATTCGTATTCCTCAGGGAATTCAAAGTGAACAACCCTGACTCTTTGCCTTCTACCTCCTCACTTCTTTTTCCAGCTCATTCAGAAAATCTTAGCAATTTATACAATTTTCAGTTTTACAGTGGACTTTTATTTCCTACAGAGACTTGCCAGTGCATCACAAACAATATAAACCAATCAAAAATATTTACATTCAGTTACACTAAGGATTCTAAATCAATCCATTAAGTTTTGGATCACCGTGTTTGTCTCTTCTGTGACTATGTTTGTCCTTTTCGGCTTTGTTTGATCCCCTGTTCACTGCCGTGGTGTAACTGTTGTATATATGTAACTGCGCTCTTTATATAACACAATTCAACTCT
Organism: Pinus albicaulis; assembly: GCA_034641835.2. NCBI lineage: Eukaryota > Viridiplantae > Streptophyta > Pinopsida > Pinales > Pinaceae > Pinus > Pinus albicaulis. The sequence continues at coordinate 1,283,339,823 of CM076583.1, read as the reverse complement.
TGACATAATAATGAAGCATTTTTAACATATAACCACGTTATATAACTCAGATAACTCTTAGCAATATAACAATAATAAATCGTTTTAATACATAAAATTCCCTTTCGGGCCCACTTGCCGAGCTTGCTTTATTCTCCGATGGGATGCATCACCTCTTGACTCCTTCGAATTGTGATTAATCGCAATCGCAACTTCCAGTTGCATGTTTCGATACTATGCTTTCACTCCGATGCGATGATTCACTGTTCACTGCACTTTACTGTGCCGATGCGATGAATCGCTCTGATGTGATGGTTCAATGTTCACTGCTCTTCATTATGCCAATGCGATGAATCGTTCTGATGCGATGGTTCACTGCTCTTCATTTTGCTGATGCAATGAATCGTTCCGATGTGATAGTTCACTGTGATGCCAGAACTCAAACAAAATATGAGAATCATCGTTTAAAACATATCGGGTCTGCAATCGCCGTCGGAACTTTTGTTAAAAAGTTCCGATGCCATAAGTTTCTCCGATGTGATTAGTGAGGGTCCCACCTTAAGGTACTTCGTATATGGAGCATTGCACACACACACACACACACACACACATATATATATATATACTTTGCTGCTTGGGTTAAGATTCTCAGAATTGTGTTTATGTATCCTCCAGCTTGGGTTAAGATTCTCGGAATTTTTGTAGGGGGGGTCCCACACTACACATACAATATCCTCCGTCAACATTATATTAAGTCTTGGACTTAGACTTAAGCCCAACACTAATATATATATATATATATATAAAACCTCTCGGGCTCCATAGTTTGTTTAATGCTTCTGCTCACGGTATAGACTTAGCCATGTAACATATTAACATTGCAATAGATATCAAACCCTGACTTCATGTAATAGCGCTCGGGCCCACAGCATACTACTATATGCTAACCATCATAGGTATCACTCCTTTGTGACTTGCATATCAATTATAATATATGTACATATATAACGACTCCGTTCAATTTATTATGAACCTTATAATAAACCCACGCATTTAAATTATATGTGAACACTCTACCATGTAACTCAACCTGCATTCAGCCTACCTTTGGCTTAATCATGATTCAACGTAGGTATATACCACACATATGAACATGCTGTGCTCAGCATATAAAAAATCAATTACACAGGTCTGCTTCATATATATCAACATATATTAATATACGTTATAACATCCGCCTGTTTATTAACTTTCATAACACATATAATACATAGAACTTCGCATAATACTTTGGCTCCGCAGCTATGAATGTAGGTCCCACAGCCTCAATTCTCTTCCCTGCAACTCCTCTTTTGATCGGATGATAAATTCGCTCTCACGCTCCAACTGAGCTTTGGTCCCCCATCTGATGGACGACGCGCAATATCGCGCAACTTATATGCTCGTCGCATAATCTTCCAAAGTTACGCGAAAACATTTGTATTTGAAAACCGCTTTAGGACATGTGGCCATCAATGACATATATCGCATTCTTTTTGACAATTTTGCTTACCACTTCAACTATCATGCGAACCCACTAGTTTTTGAGCATCGGTTTCACTGTTTGCTCAGGGTTCCGCTCTTGACTCTGGGTTCAAGTATTTTATAATTTCGCTTCAATGGTTTATTTTAACCTATATTCTTAGTTTAAATGTACCGATTGTGCATTAAACCATATACACAGAACCCCGCTGTTATTTAGCTTCTTAGTTCCACCCTTCCTGCATGGTTTCGCATCTCCTATGATCATTTCACTGTTGGTTTGTTAACGGTTCTGCCTCTGTATTCTCTGTCTCCGCCTCTACTATTCTCTATCTCTGTTTCACTGTATTCTCTATCTCTGTTGCTCAACCATTTCATCTCACCGCTCTGCCTCCTGTGGCTCTGCCTCCTTTCTCTGTCTCTCCACCTCTGTCTTTTACTGCCTTGCTTCTTTTGTTGTTGCTCGACCCTCTCTACATCTTGCTACCTCTTTTTCCCTCTCTCTTCTATGCTATCTCCTTTTCCATCAATGAAAACATTTCCAATAGTCTCCACCTTTGGCATTGATGGCAATTTACTTCCTCTGCTTGCCTTTTAGGACCCTTTCTTCTATGGCTTGCTTTTCCTCCCCCGTTGACATCAATGGCAAAGGGTTGCTCATTTCCCAGTGTGCTTTTAAATCTCGTCCATGTTGCTATGATCTTGAGGACCTGTTTCCTGCTCTGTTTGGTTTCTCTGGTCTTTTGGTAACTCTCTTTGTTGATTGATCTCCCCCTGAATGATGTCTTCTTTTCTGTTCTCCCCCTGGAATGAAGCTTTCTTTTTCTGTCAGAGAGTAGTATCTGAAGACACTACCCCTAGTTTGTTTCTCAGATATTCGAATGGCTCTCTAGCAAGAGGTTTTGTAAATATATCTGTTTTTTGTTCTTTTGTTGGCACATTTTCCAACTTCACTACCTTCTGTACTTCTTGTTCTCTTAGGAAATGGTACTTGATTGGGATGTGTTTAGTTTTTGAATGAAGTATAGGATTTTTTGAAATACTTATAGCACTTGTATTATCACATTTGATAGAGATAGGTTCATCAATTCTTACCTTCATGTCTTGGAGGGTTTGTTTCATCCACATGACTTGTGTGCAACATGTTGCTGCCGCTATGTATTCTGCTTCTGCTATAGATAGAGAGATAGATTTTTGTTTCTTGCTTAGCCATGCCACCATAATTTTTCCCAAGTAGAATGCACCTCCACTTGTGCTTTTCCTGTCATCCACATAGCTGGCCCAATCTGCATCTGTATATGTTGTCAAAGTGAAGCTCTTGTCTTTTGGATAGCATAGCCCATATTGTGCAGTCCCTTGTAAATATATGAATATTCTTTTGACTGCTAGAAGGTGATTTTGCTTTGGTGCTGCTTGATATCTAGCCACAAGTCCTACTGCCAACATAATGTCTGGTCTAGATGCTGTTAGATATAGTAGACTTCCTATCATGGATCTGTAAATTCTTTGATATATATCAGCAGATCCATCATCATCACATATCTTGCATCCAGTGATCATGGGAGTTGACACAGGTTTGCAGTCTTCCATTTTGAACTTTTTCAACATCTCTTTTAAGTATTTTTCTTGTGAGATGAATGTACCTGTGTTCTTTTGCTGAATTTTAAGTCCTAAGTAGAAGGTGAGCTCTCCAATCATAGATATCTCAAACTCTGATTTCATCTCTTCAGCAAATCCTTTTTCTAGCTCATCTTTTTTGCTTCCAAACATAATGTCATCAACATATACTACAACAATCAGGAGTTCATTCTCATGGGCTTTTATGTATAGATTGTTGTCTACTCCTCCTCTCTTAAAGCCTTGTTTTTGCAAGTACTTATCTAGCCTTGAGTACCAAGCACGAGGAGCTTGTTTCAGTCCATATAGAGCCTTCTTTAGTCTGCACACATAGTCTTCCTTATCTGTTAATGAGAATCCTTTTGGTTGTTCCATGCAGACTTCTTCTTCTAGATCTCCATTCAGAAAGGCAGATTTCACATCTATTTGAGATACCTTGAAGTCATGGTAGCATGCAAAGGCCAGAAACATTCTGATAGCTTCCATTCTGGCTACAGGGGAAAATGTTTCATCGTAATACAGACCTTCGATTTGTGAATATACCTTGCATACAAGTCTGGATTTATTCCTGATTACCTATCCTTGTTCATTCATTTCATTCTTGAATACCCATTTTGAGCCTGTGACATTTTTCTCAGTGGGTCTTGGAACTAATTCCTAGGTATTATTCTTCTCAATTTGGTCCAATTCTTCATTCATAGCATTCACCGAATACTTGTCCTTGCTGGCTTCTTCAAACTTCTTTGGCTCCATTTGTGATAACATAGCTAGGTATACCTATTTTGTCTGTTCAGTCAGCTATCTTCTTGTTTGGACTCCTACACTCTTGTCTCCAATGATTTGATCTCCTGGATGGTTCTTTTGAGTGTATCTTGAGGGGGATTTTGAGCTCAGTTCAGCATCTTCTTTTGTCTTACTTGCTTCATCATCATCTTGGTTCTCTTCTTCATAATCTTCTGGAGGATTTATGCAACCTGTACTTCTTGTCTTGTTTGGCAGTTCTTCATCAAATTTTACATCAATGCTTTCCACAATTTTTCGAAGAGTCTTGTTCTAGCACCTATAACCTTTACTCTTGGAAGCATATCCTAAAGATATCCCTTCATCTGCTCTTGCATCAAACTTCCCCAGATTTTCATCATTATTCTTTATGTAACACTTTCTTCCAAAGACTCTAAAGTGCTTGATTGAAGCTGGTTTACCATGCCATAGTTCATAGGGAGTCTTGTCATTGCTTGGCCTTAAATGAGCTTTGTTAAGGATATGCACAGCTGTGTGTACTACTTCTGCCTAGAAGGTTTGGGGAATGTTACTTTCTTGCATCATGGCTCTGGCAATTTGTTGTACAGACATGTTTTGTCTCTCTGCCACTCCATTTTGTTGAGGTGTCCCTGCAATAATGAACTGTTGTTTTATTCCATGTTCATTGCATAGGTCTGCAAAGTCATAGTCTGTGAATTCACCTCCTCTATCTGATCTGATGCACTTTAGCTTGCATCTTGTTTGATTTTCTGCCAATGCCTTGAATATCTTGAATTTTTCAAGTGCTTCCGATTTATATTTGAGAAAAGAAACCCATGTCATTCTGGAGAAATCATCTATTATCGACATGAAGTAGGATTCTCCACTTGGTGTTTTAGTCCTTGAAGGTACACACAGGTCCATGTGTACAAGTTGAAGTGGCCTACGTGTTGATAGCTCATCTTTGGTCTTAAAGGATGTCTGGGTCTATTTTCCTAATTGGCAAGATTTGCATATGGTATTTGAAGGCCTTTTTATTGCTGGCATATCTCTGACAGCTTTCTTCTTACACAGTATGATGATGTGGTCGAAGTTAAGATGTCCCAATCTCCTGTGCCATAACCATGACTCCTCAAGTTTGCTAAGATGGCATGCTTCATTCTCTTCTTTCACTATGTAAACATTACTCTCTGTTCGAACACCTTTGTGCAGAGTCTTTCCTGTGGTGCTTAATCTGACTTCACAGTCTTGTGCTTCAAAAAGAACTTCACAGCCTTTATCACACATTTGAATGACACTCAGCAAATTTGCTTTCAGCCCATCCACAAATAGTACATCTTGGGCCTTTCCTCTGCCATTATCTAGGCTGACTAAGCCTTTTCCTTTGATTTTTCTTGATTTATCATTGCCAAAAGTAACATTACTAGATTTCTTTTCATCAAAAGTTATAAACTTGCTTCTATCTCCAGTCATATGCTTTGAGCAGCCACTGTCCAAATACCATTGGCTTTTCAGGTCTTGAGCTGTTAGAGCGAGATCACATTTATTCACCTTCTTTTTCCACTACATGCATCCTTTAGTTTGGTACCTTTTCTGAGATGATGACCCACATTCTCTGAGAGGACATTTGGAAGGCATATGTCCAATTTTATTGCATACACAACATTTAATCATATTTTTAGAAAAATTATGAGTATGAGTAAACTCTCCATGATTCATAAACATCCTTGAGGTTTTGAACATCAATCTTTGTCCATATTGTCTACATTCAATGATTTTATGGCCAAATTCCTTACAGTAAAAACAATATCCATAGAAACAATTTGCATACCTGATGAAAGGTTGTCTTCTCCATTTGTTTACTTGAGATAGTCTCTTCATCGTTTGCATCCTTTGCTGGTTTGAATTCATCCTCCTTGTATGACAGTATGCAGAAATGTGACCCAGCTTGTGACAGGCGTAACAGGTGGCATTTTTCATAGGAGGAAGAATCTCCTTTGACGGCTTCCAAATTTGACATACTCAAGGGCATATGAGCCTTTTTCTGTTGGCTGAGTATTTATTTCATTCTTTGTTATTAGAGGTTCCTTCTGGTTTCTTTCTCCTTCATTGCATGTTTCTTCTTTTGTAGGAATCATTTGAACTGCTTCATCATCCTTATTTGCTTTTACAAAAATAATATATTTGTTTTCATTTTCTTTTCCTTTACTTGATTCTCCTTCATAGCCTAACCCTGTTTTTATCAGAGGAGATATTTGAGCATCCAGAATTTCATTCAACTTACCAGAGCTTGTCATTTGAGAAGAATTTATAGACACTTTCCTTTGGGCATTTTCTAATTTCTTCCTCAGGCATATTACTTCTTCTTCCAACTTCTCTTGTTCCTGAATTTTATCCTTGATTTGCTTAAGTAACATGTCTTCTATCTTCTTGGCTTCTTCAAGCTCTCCTTTCAGCTAAGTGAGAACTTCTGAATTTTGTTCTTCTCTTACGTACTTGAGGAGAATGTCTTTTTGTTTTCTGAACTTTGGTTTGAGTCTGTCAATCTCCTCCAGAGCACTTCTTAGCTCCCCCTCAATATCAACTTCACCTTCTTCTTCATCTTCTATAAGGAGTCCTTCAAGTTATTCTATGGCCATCAACATGAATTCAGAGGTTCCTTCTTCACTTAAGGGTTCATCTAAGTCTTTAGATGCACTGCTATCTTGTTGAGCATAGAAATATTTTCTATTGAATTTCTTTCCTTTCTGCCAGTTCTTCGATGTAGTTTTCTCTGATTCTTGAGCCTGATTCCTTGTTTTCTTATGAGGACACTTAGCAGCATAGTTTCCAACTCTTCCACAGTTAAAGCATTTAAATGGAAGTTTTCCTTTATATTTTCCTGAGCCTCTATCCAGTTTCTTGACAAATTTGGCCTCTTCTTCATCAGAGCAAGAGCATATATCTTCCTTTTATTCTTTCTTCTTCTCTATCTTAAAGGTTGCCTCCCTCACACTTGGCTTCTTATGTGGGAGCCTCATCTCATAGGTTGCAAGGTTTCCAAGTAACTAGTTCATGGTCAAGGTTTCCCAATCAGCTGTTTCTTCTATGGCAGAAACCTTGGGGTTAAAACTGGGTGGAAGATGTTAAGTCCCTATATTAATAGTGTAGTCCCTTATTATGTTAGTGTAGCCCCACTTATTGTTATTGCTGTACCCCTGTAACCCCCATATTGTTATTATTGTGCCCTTACATGATTATTGTCAGGTCGGCTAGGATTACATTATGGCCCACTAGGATTATATTGTGGCCCCATGGACTCCTATATATAGAAGGAGGTATTGTTCATTTGTATCATCCAATAATTGTTCATTAATGTAATGTATTGGAGGTTTCCCCCTCGAAGTGGCTTATTTCTAAGGCGTTGATATCTCTTTTCTTCTCTTTTTGGAGCTGGTTACACAACATTTGGTATCAGAGCTTTGGATTCTAGGGTTTCGTTGCTCCAAACAGGTCATTGTGGAATTTTCGCTATAACTGTTTTTCTACAAAGTTTCAGAATTTGAAATTTTTAGGGTACGAAGCAGAAATCTTGAGGAAGATCGTCTAAAAATTTCAGAGCTTGGTTCGCAATATTTGTGGAGATATCATCTGTGGAAGTTAGGTCTTTCTTCAAGATCCTAAACAGGTCATCGTGGCATTTTTGCTATAACGTTTTTTGTAAGAAGGTTCAGAATCTGAAATTCATATGGTGCGAAGCTGAAATCCTGAGGACATTCATCAAAAAAATTCAGATCTTGGTTCACAATATTTTTGGAGATATGATCTATGGAAGGTAGTGCTTTTTCAGGCTCCTGAATTTCATCTCAAAGAGGTGATCGTGGGAAAAGTTCAATAACTCTCTCTCTGGGCATCGGATTGGAGTGCTGTAAAAAGTGGCCACAAGTACACGGACTGTAGTTTCTTGGCTATCGATTTCAGAGACAAAAGATGAAAAAGTGACACATTTCAAGTCGTACAAGTTAGATCTACTGAACCAGTCCATAATTAGGTCATTGTGGGAGATTGGACACAACTTTGTCTTGGAGAATCCAAATTAGGTCATACCTATGGCATTCAAAACAGAATTCAGAGGGTTATTTCATTTCTAAATTTCAGATATTGAAGAGTTTCAATCAGAGATATTGGAGGTTTCCCCCTCGAAGTGGCTTATTTCTAAGGCGTTGATATCTCGTTTCTTCTCTTTTTGGAGCTGGTTACACAACATTTGGTATCAGAGCTTTGGATTCTAGGGTTTCGCTGCTCCAAACAGGTCATCGTGGCATTTTCGCTATAACTGTTTTTCTACAAAGTTTTAGAATCTGAAAGTTTTAGGGTACGAAGCAGAAATATTGAGGAAGATCGTCTAAACATTTCAGAGCTTGGTTCGCAATATTTGTGGAGATATCATCTGTGGAAGTTAGGTCTTTCTTCAAGATCCTAAACAGGTCATCGTGGCATTTTCGCTATAAATTTTTTTTTACGAAGGTTCAGAATTTGAAATTCATATGGTGCGAAGCTGAAATCCCGAGGACATTCATCAAAAAATTTCAGATCTTGGTTCGCAATATTTTTGGAGATATGATCTGTGGAAGGTAGTTCTTTTTTAGGCTCCTGAATTTCATCTCAAAGAGGTGATCGTGTGAAAAGTTCAATAACTCTCTCTCTGGGCATCGGATTGGAGTGTCGTTAAAAGTGGCCACAAGTACATGGACTGCAGTTTCTTGGCTATCAATTTCAGAGAAAAAAGATGAAACAGTGACACATGTCAAGTCGTACAAGTTAGATCTACTGAACCAGTCCATAATTAGGTCATTGTGGGAGATTGGACACAACTTTGTCTTGGAGAATCAAAATTAGGTCAGACCTATGGCATTCAAAACATAATTCAGAGGGCTGTTTCATTTCTAAATTTCAGATATTGAAGAGTTGCAATCACAGAGATAATCCAATTCCAATATCGAGCTCCTCAAAAGCAAGTAAAAGGTGTGTATTTTTTTTCCCGAATTGCATAAATCTTGTTTGAAAAATCAGTTTGAAGTGATTCCAAGGGCCTATTGAGCATATATTTCAGTATTGCGTTCTGAAATTCCTCCTAAAAATAATTCAACACCCATTAAGCCCTTAAATCTACATTTCTACATTGTGACAAAGGAAGTGGAAGAATTGCAGATGAGATATCAAAATTACTATATCAAGTGCAACAAATTTCGATCTGGCGAAGAGCAACCGAAGATAAAGACATAGATGGTTTAAAAGAAATGGAGGCTAAGTTGGATGGTTTGAAGGATAAAATAATAGCTAATATGGATGATAAATTAGTGGAAGATCGCATCGAGCATCAACAACAAGTTCTCCAACTCTCAAAGGATAACCTAACTTTGGTGTAGAATCTAATGAAACAACATGAAGATCAACATCACATCGAAATAATTTATGATGTAGTCACAGAAACAAGAACTCGACAAGTACAATCAATTTCAGAGTATCTCAGCAAGTGGAAGAACTTTCCTGTAGAAGTTTCCACATGGGAGGATGAGAATTTTATACAGAAGCATCAAGAAATAATCAAGCGTTGAGGACACTTGTTTTAAGGAGAGGGGCATGTTAATTCCCTATATTAATGTTAGTAGTCCCTTATTATAAAAGCAGGAATGCACTTATTGTTATTTTTGTACCCCCGTAACCCCTATATTATGGTTATTGTGCCCTTACATTATTATTGTCAGGTCGGCTAGGATTACATTGTGGCCCCATGGACTCCTATATATAGAAGGAGGTTTTGTTCATTTGTATCATCCAAGAATTGTTCATTAATGTAATGTATTGGAGGTTTCCCCCTCGAAGTGGCTTATTTCTAAGGCGTTGATATCTCTTTTCTTCTATTTTTGGAGTTGGTTACACAACAGAAGAGATCTTAGAATCTTTTGTACAATTACACATTCTGGTATGGTTTCTCCAAGAACTTTCATATTATTAACAATTTCTGCAACTCTTAAGAAGAAGCTGCCAATATCTTCATCATCATTCATTTTTAAATTTTCAAACTGAGCTCTATATACTTGAATTTTGGCTGTCTTCACCTTTTTGTTTCCCTCATGGATGTTTTCAAGAGTATCCCGCATTTCTTTGGCAGTCTTGTTGTGCATTGCTTTGATAAATTCAGCTTCACACAGTCCATTTAATATTGCATTCATGGCTTTTGCATTAGCTACAAAGTCCTGTTTAGCTTCTTTCTCTGAGTCAGTTGTCTTTGGGGCATATCCAAATTCCACAGCAGCCCAAACTTCTATTCTAAGAGACATTATATATGCTCTCATTCTGATTTTCCAGAAGGCATAATTAGCACCAGTGAAAAAAGGGGCTTTATTGGTTCAGCTTCCTTCTTGACTAGCCATCCTGGGGACCTAGGATCTCCTTTCAGTGGTTAAACTGGTACAAAAGGAACTTGGCTCTGATACCAATTGTTGAACCCTTAGTTAAACTGAGAGGGGGGGGGGTGAATCAGTTTAACACATACATGAGTTTTTTAAACTTTTCATCAAGCTTATTTACAACTTAATTTTATAACCAACTTTAATAAGTGAGCAGTCTTAATATATAGCAGCAAGTATTAAGTTAATGTGACACCAAACTTATTATGAGAGCAGAAAACATTAAGCTGATTGGATAGAACATATCAACACATGGGCAACACACACAAAGACAACAGATATAAGTGGAAACCCGTAAAGGGAGAAAACCACATCTTATTATTGTTTTGATGCAAAGGCAAGCTCCAATTCCCTATCACCACTGCTTTTCTGCAGGCACCAACCTACAGGAGGCTCCTACCTCAATTCTACAAGCTACAACTTGCAAGGAAGCTCCAACTCCCATCAATTTTCTGCAGGCACCAACCTACAGGTGGCTCCAACCTCATTCAACTACAACTGACATCTATCAAGCTACAACTTGATAGGGAAGCTCCAACTTCCTTACAATTTCAAAAGAAATAATTATTTGATGATTTACCTTAGATATCAGCTCTGTTCAGTAGCATCTCTTTCTGCTCCGCCTTTTTCTTATCTTCTCTGCCTCAATTCTTCATACTCTTCATTCTCTGACCTTCTTCTTCATATCAATGTGATATGCTTTATACAGTTTGCCTCATAGCAGTTTTTATTCCTCAGGGAATTCAAAGTGAACAGCCCTGACTCTTTTCCTTCTACCTCCTCACTTCTTTTTCCAGCTCATTCAGAAAATCTCAACAATTTATACAATTTTCAGTTTTACAGTGGAGTTTTATTTCCTACGGAGACTTGCCAGTGCATCACAAACAATATAAACCAATCAAAAATAATTACATTCAGTTATAATAAGGATTACAAATCAATCCATTAATTTTTGGATCACCGTGTTTGTCTCTTCTGTGACTATGTTTGTCCTTTTCGGCTCTGTTTGATCTCCTATTCACTGCCGTGGTGTAACTGCTATATATATGTAACTATGATCTTTATATAATGCAATTCAACTCTCGGCATAATAATGAAGTGTTTTTAACATATAAACTGCCGCGTTATATAACTCAGATAACTCTTGGCAATATAACAATAATAAATTGTTTTAATACATAAAATGCCCTTTCGGGCCCACTTGCCGAGCTTGCTTTATTCTCCGATGGGATGCATCACCTCTTGACTCCTTTCGATTGTGATTAATCGCAATTGCAACTTCCAGTTGCATGTTTCTATACTCTGCTTTCACTCTGATGCGATGATTCACTGTTCACTGCACTTTACTGTGCCGATGCGATGAATCGCTCCGATGCGATGGTTCACTGTTCACTGCTCTTCATTATGCCGATGCGATGAATTGCTCTGATGCGATGGTTCACTTTTCACTTCTCTTCATTATGCCAATGTGATAGTTCACTGTGATGCTGTAACTCAAACAAAATATGAGAATCATCGTTTAAAACATATCAGGTCCGCAATTTCCATCGGAACTTTTGTTAACAAGTTCTGCTACCATAAGTTTCTCCGATGTGATTAGTGAGGGTCCCACCTTATGGTACTTCGTATATAGAGTGCTAAACATATATATATATATATATATATATATATATATATATATATATATATATATATATATATATATATATATATACTTTTGTAAAAGGTTGAAATTCTGAATTGGACACGTATCCTCGACTTGGGTTAATATTCTCGGAATTTTGTAGGGGGATCCCACACTACACTTTACAATATCCTCAATAGGCATTATATTAAGTCTTGGACTGGGACTTAAACCCAACACTAATATATATATATATATATATATATATATATATATATATATATATATATATATATATATATATATATATAACCTCTCGGGCTCCATAGTTTGTTTAATGCTTCCGCCTACGGTATAGACTTAGCCATGTAACATATTAACATTGCAATAGATATCAAACCCCGACTTCATGTAATAGTGCTCAGGCCCACAACATACTACTATATGCTAACCATCATACGTAGCACTCCTTTGTGACTTGCATATCAATTATAATATATGGACATATATAACGACCCCGTTCAATTTATTATGAACCTTATAATAAACCCATGCATTTGACTTATATTTGAACACTCTACCATGTAACTCAACCTGCATTCGGCCCACCTTTGGCTTAATCATGATTCAATGTAGTTATATACCACGCATATGAACATGCTATGCTCAGCATATAAAAAAACAATTACACAGGTCCGCTTCATATATATCAACATATATTAATATACGTTATAACCTACGCCTATTTATTAACTTTCATAACACACATAATACATAGAACTTTGCATAATACTTTGGCTATGCAGCTATGAATGTAGGTCCCACAGCCTCGGCTCTCTTCGCTGCAACTCCTCTTTTGATCGGATGGTCAATTTTCTCTCGTGCTCCAACTGAGCTTTGGTCCCCCATCCGACGGACGACACGCAATATTGCACAACTTATATGCTCGTTGCATAATCTTCCAAAGTTACGTGAAAAAATTTGTATTCGAAAACTGCTTTAGGACACGTGGCCATCAATGACATATATCGCGTTCTTTTTGACAATTCTGCTTACCACTTCAACTATCGCACGAACCCACTGGTTTTTGAGCCCCAGTTTCACTCTTTGCTCAGGGTTCCACTCCTAACTCTGGGTTCCAGTATTTTATAATTTCGCTTCAATGGTTTATTTTAACCTATATTCTTTGTTTAAATGTACCGATTGTGCATTAACCCATATACACAGAACCCCGCTGTTATTTAGCTTCTCGATTCCGCCCTTTCTGCACGGTTTCGCATCTCCTATGATCATTTCACTGTTGGTTTGTTAACGGTTTTGCCTCTATATTCTCTGTCTCCACCTCTGCTATGCTCTATCTCTGTTTCACTGTATTCTCTGTCTCTGTTGCTCGACTGTTTCATCTCACCGCTCTGCCTCCTCTGGCTCTACCTCCTTTCTCTGTCTCTGCATCCTCTGTCTTTTACTGCCTTGCTTCTTTTGCTGCTGCTCGACCCTATCTGCATCTTGCTGCCTCTTTTTACCTCTCTCTTCTATGCTATCTCCTTTTCCATCAATGACAACATTTCCAACATCTTGCGATATGTCTCCTTTTCCTATTATGTTCAGATGTTTGAGACAATCATCTCTTAAACCTCTTAAGAATATTTTCTTTAGAATATCTGGATCTAAGTTACTGAGCTTATACCTCTATAAATTGTAGTGGAATCACTCCAGATAGTCTTCTAGGCTTTCCTCCTCCTTTTGTGCAATTCTACAAAGTTCGTCCTTCAAATCCCTTGTTCGACAATAGTCCTGATACTTAAAGAGGGAGGCCTCTCTCATGTCATTCTATGTTTGAATTGTGCCAACACCCAATCTCATGAACCATCTTAATGTTTCTCCTTTCAAAGTAGCAAGGAATAATTTCAGCTTTTAGGCATATGAAGTGTAGTCATAACCTCTACACAGCACATCAAATTCAAACAAAAAGGTATCAAGATCTTCAAAAACCATCCCTTGAAAGGATGGTAGGGATGATAAAGGGATGTTATTCATAGGAGCCTTGTCCCGTGCTACTACTATTGGGAATTCAAAAGTAACATATTTATCTGTTTTGACATTCTCATCCTCCATGGCTGATTCTTCCTGATGGGATGAACTAGCCTCAGAGTGCACTATAGATTGGAAAATAGAAGGATCAGGGTGCTCCGGGATCAATTATTTAACAACACTACCAGCATCCAATTGATGATCAACTGACGATTGTTCCTCAGGTCCCTGATGATCCCCACTAGTCTCTCTGTGTCCTTCAATTGTCAGATCCTCATCAATAATTCTCCACTGTTGTTTTGAATCTGGAGTTTTGATATCAGGAGTGGATATGTTGTTCAAAGAATGGTGAGTTCCAGACACGGAAGACACCGATGGTCGAGGCCTTGATATGGTGGTTGCCTTCTGTGGTCCTATCATCCTATTATCTCTGTATGATGTGGATTGTTCCTTTTCTACCCTTGAAATCAGATCTCCAAAGAATTTTTTCCTTCCCAAATTTGCACTCTTCTTTTCCTTCTTACGACCCGTATTTCCTGTAGTCAGTAGAATGGGGGGTGTTTGTAGATGTTGACGTTGTCCTACCGGCACATCTAGGCCCTATGCGTATCAATTCATCCTATAAGTGCTTCAGTTTCTACAACAATGAGCCCGCCCAGGCTTGTTAGAGAGATGCGCAGGTTCTTACCTCTCGTCTTACCGCCCAACGACTGTATAGCTGAAGGCACCCTAAAAATCACCCACAATTCAATTCCTAAGTGTCCCAATAAGACATTGGCGAGCCCAATCAATCCTGTTAGAGCATTGTGCAGGTTCTTACCTCTCGTCTTACTACCCGACAATCGTGTTGCTGGAGACACTCTATGAAAACACACAGAAATTTCACTTCTTAGAAACAACTCTAACTGATTGGATCGTCACTGCCATCCCCGGAAACGGCGCCAAGATGTTGGACTATATAAATCACTTATTAAATGACTAAGCAACACACATTTAATTATCAATCCAAGGACATCTGTTTATTCCAATGACAGTTGCACTTTCTATACCAATACACCAACCAGAAGTAATTTCAGAGAAAATAAATCATTATTGAAGTAACTGTTGGAAATAAATCACTCATGCAGAAATAAAAGAATCTACAAGATTGAAATAACACTTCAATTGATCTGTCTAGCTCGCCACACAATAAGTACCCATCTGGTGTCTCTATTATCACATTTGTAACAACATATAAAGTATTTAAATCGAAGCAGATATATTCTCAGCTGAACAGTAGCAACAACACTCTATTGATACATAAACTGAAATACAATTACATACCCACAACTACTTTAATCATTGCAATCCTTGCTAAGAAGGAGGGCCCTTCCTCCATAACAAGGCGTAGGTAGAGAAGGAACTTTAAGGGAAACTAAATAGAATCACACATGTACAGCTATAACAGGATAATCTATATTAATATTAACACAATTACAGAGCCAAAACAACGTTGTTCTCTGCTCCCCTATCGACCTATAGGGCCAAGAAATATATAGTGGTTACATCAGAAAATCGAGGGATAGATCAGTAATGATAATATTAAAATTCTCACACTGATCGAAATAGAACACATACAATTACAACCACTTCCTAATAAATTTCTAACCAAAAAATAAAATATTACAATCGAAACTGCCCTTAGGTTGTTATCCCAAAAATACAACGCTAACAACTCCTACAGCTATCAAAATGGAAACACAGCTGTAGTGCAATGGCTAGAAGACAGATCAACAACAATATTGATGATATCATTCAATGGTACCAATATATCAGCAGTTCGCCAACGAGTCTGTAACAACATAGTGTAACAACAGTTTTCTGGTAGGTTTTTAACAACAAGGTGTAACATCATCGCTTTGCTATAACAACACTATCTGAACTGCTCCTATGAATTTCATGTTCGGGATCTTAGGTGCTACAAATGACATCTGAAAAGACAACATAAAGACCATTGATCTTCTCCAAACATTCACCGTTAATTATTCATAAAAAGGTATAATAGATCATAATAACTGGTGAATTGGAAAAGTAACGAAAGCAAGGTGAAACAATAAAAGTTAGGGTAAAAAGGTAGGAAAAATAGGTAAATATACTCCCATTGGTTATGGTTATGAGGAAAAATAAGGAAGATAAGTGTAGGAAAAATGTACAAAACTAGCACCCAACACTCGGTAGAACCATTTGATGGTAAAAATTTAAGCCAGAATCATCGCAAGTAGTTATGCACTGCATAGCTTGGCCTTCACACAATTTGAACCTTATTCACAGCCTCACGACAACTAAAACCCTCTTCATGGCTTCAAGGTAGTGGGAGAACCAACTTCACCACTACAAAACATGATGGCGGGAGATTGACAACAAATTTAACGACAAGTGACATATTTCTTCAATGAATGTGCCGACTCTATCTCAACAAAAAACAATCACAGAGTTTATAAATTGGTCGGTGCTCTGATAACACTGTATAGGCCCACAATGAAAACTTCTTGTTATTATTGATGAAAAATACAAGTATTTATACAAGAAAAAAATTTCTACCAGACAATTATGTCTAGACAGGTTATTAACTAGAAAAAAAAAAAAAAAAAACTAATTTATTTAGTAATGTACAATAGAAACCTTCAAGGATTAGTTAACCAATTATTTTGGTTATAAGAAAAAAAAATGTGTTAGGAACCATTTTGTGATGAAAATTTCAAATGAGAAGGATCTTATAAATTTTGGACACTCACAGAATCGTACAATGTAAGGTGACAGAGAAACTAACTAATTTTGATTTTGAGCAAACATTGTGAGAAAGTCAAAAAAATTTGGTACAGTTAATTTTTCTTATAAGAGGATGCATGATTTTTAGAATAGTGTATATATATATGTATATGTATATGTATATATATATATATATATATATATATATATATATATATATATATATATATATATATTGGTCAATCATCATGATTATAATTAGTATTATTATCATTATTTTAAAGAAACATATATCATTATATTAATTCAACTAGTTTTTAGGCCAACACCTTTACATTCACAGAAAATTCTTCATCTTCTTCATCTTCAAAGTTCCGGAATTTCACAAAAAGAGACTTATTCTTACCCTGCCATTTACTGATTAGATTTATTACAACACTTATTTTATAGAATCTACAGAAGACTCCTTGATACACTATTAACTTTCAAAACATAGAAATACATTTAAAAACTAACCACTACCATCATTTTCAGCTTCATAGCTTCCATCTTGTCCTAAATGTGTTATTTCCACTTGTTGAGGTGGGGTTGCATCCATGGGATGTTCCAGAAGTTCCTCATGCTCCTGCCCTACTTTTGTTCCATGACTAAAACCATCATATATCCCAAAAACCCCCTTAAGAATTCCCAAGGTCAATGTCTCCACTATGAATTCAATGTTAGCCATTTTAAGTGATAAATTGTCCATCATTACCTGCAAGAAATCCATGCTCACTTGCAATGCTTCCATATGGTGACTTACCAGAGCGAAGTGGGATCTGGCTTTCGTGGCCACATTTTCTCCTTGGCTAGAAATGAAAAACAATATATAATTCATGCTTGAGGCCAATTGTGCCTTCACATCATCTCCATAATTATGTCTGGCTAGTTTCTCCATGCTGCATAGAAGTCCAATTTTGATATATTCTAACGTGATATCCATTACTAGCATTATCCATTTATATCCACTTACTCAAACACTTATCCGTCCATTTACTTCCTTCTTGCATTCAATTTCATATTCCCACTCCTAAGAATTTCTGACAAGAATTCCCTTCATTGTATCTTCCCCTCTACTACCAAACTTAATCGAATTTAACACTTTCAAGGATTGCAAATCGTCAGAATGCTCATTTTTAATGCAGGGCATTAATTCTTTGGAGGGAAACTGCCATCTATCCAAAGGCATGGAATACCTTCCCTTGAGATCCTAACTAGAGGATCCATTGGCAACGTTCATCTTAGGTGAGGGTCGCCAAATGAGACCCTTCAAGAAATTTTGATTAGTGTAGTAATTAAATGACTTTATAATCCTTGATTCTATTCTAATCAATCTCCGTATGAAAATAAATCAGGATGTGATACCCCAATAAATTATCATTTTTTTTTATCATGGGATATATGATATAGTTGGGTTCCTGGATCTTGAATAAAAAATCCTTTTTCTAAAGCTACTACTTGGTTGGCTAACACATCTACATCTTGATTATTCTTCCTATATATAAAACTCTTATATGAAAAAATTCACTTATTGTTCTTTCATCATCATGAGCTTTACTTTCAGTACTTTAACTAGCATGAAATGAACTTTTTCCTTGTACCCCAGTGGTTGTGATTTGTATCTCATCACCAGAATCAAAACCTAGGTCTTGTTATATTTTAGCAACCGTCTTTTGCTTCCCTTTTCCACTAAAATTCTTAGGCTTCAATTCTGGACGTAGTTTCCAACCATTCTCCTCATTGTGCCCATCTTTCTTGCAATGAGTGCAAGATGGATTTCATTCCTCTCTTTTTTTTCACTATCTTCTTTCCTTTTCCTTTTCCTTTGAACTTATTATTCTAGAACTTGGATGGAGGCTTCTTTGCATGATCTTCTTGTCCATGATTTCCATTATTTTCAAGATTAATTACTATCACACTAGATTCCTTTAGACTAGTGGGATCAAACAATGACAATGACGAAGATAATTTTGTAAATCTCTAATGTATTTCATCAAAGTTATTGGAGAGTCTAAAGGAATATTCAATGCTAATGCTTGTTTCCTAAACTCTTATGTAAAAATTTGAACATTTTGACCTTTACCTTGTCTCAAGTTTTGCCATTCAATCATGGATTTTTTCCTGTAACCCAATCGGTAAAATTTCCCTCTTAATGAAAAAAATAAAACCATACCATGATGAAATTAGTTTACCATTATGCTTACTACCTTTTTTAAGTTTTCTCTCCCACCATACAAGAGTTGTGCCTCCTATACAAAGAGATGCTAAATAAATATTTGCTTCATCCTCTTTGATATGTTAGATACGACAATAAACCTCAATCTTTCTGATCCAATTGTTTAGTTTTTTTCATTATATTCTCCATTAAACATGGGAAAATAAAATTTCACATCTAACTTTAATAATGGATTTTTAGAATCATTTTTCTGATGGTTATTTAAATGATGAGAATGAGGGGAATATGAAGAGCTTGAACTTGGCGATGAAGACTCAGGAGTTTCTACTCCACCTCCTCAGTGTACTGAAACATTATCTTCTACTGGAGCTCCCTCTTTCTTCCCCTCTTTTTCCATTCTCCTTTCATAATCTGCAAACAATGTTTCCACCAGAACTTCCATCTAGTAGAAGGCCTTATGGAAATACTACTCATTCTCTGTGTGCATGTTGTTATCCTCCATTTTCTTTCTTCTAGTTGCACGTCCAATATTGTGGTTAAAATACTGAAGTTTTCCTTCACCCTTTTTGAGTTGGGCCCTGTTAGGCATCCACACTTATAATTCACATCAAAGAAGACTACTCCGATATCAACATGATCTAGGATATGTCCTTTGGTGATGTTAAACAAAATTTCTTAAAGAGCATGAAATACCATTAATGCAACATCCATGAAGAACCAACACAAAATGAAGACGTTATAGACAATGTACCAATATTTTTTAACGAAGTTCACTCACAATGTGTGAGTTGTGTCTCTAGGCCTAACATCAAAGTGGATATGCCTCTTTATTATCTCAATAAAGTAATGGAAAACACACTGCATACCTTACTTATGGAGATGACCAAAAAATCCGCATCTCAGATCCCAATTCTAATTGCACCAGTGGCCTCCTTGTGAGATTTCAAGAAAAATGAGTATAAACTTGACCATGTTCTATAAATTTCACCTTTGAGCCCCTTAGGGAATCTTCAAGATGCCACAAAACTTAGAATATGCTAAATATATTCCCTTGGAATTTTGCAATAATATTACCCTAGAGTATTTTAAGAATATTCCCTAGAATATGCTTTGGGAAAAGTTCTAGAATCTACCTCGATATTCGTGCCCGTGTGAGACCCCTTATTGTCCTGTCACTCACTCAATTTCGTATGCCCCCCTATTCACTATCGTAGCCCCTATGTATGTAAATGGAATGGGAGTATAGACATTGGTTTGGGTAGACTTACCAACTCCCACCTGATTTCCTCTTTGGAAAATTGTGTTGGTTGTTATGTGGGTGGTATGAGGTCAAACTTCGTAGGCTCCCCACTATGGTGGTCTGTTATAAGAATGGTTTGTTTTAATTTTAAATTAGATTATATGGTTGGCCATATATGATATTAATATAACTGACCTCCACTAGACTTGGTAAACCCCTGCCAAAGTTATGTGACCACTAACTCTGGGATTCCGCCAAGTTATGGGTTGGCTAGGCCTACTTCGCTACCAAATAGGTGCCACGTGGAACCATTCAATTGGGACATGTGGCACCTTCTCATTGGCCCATGTGTGTGCCCATTCTCCCTTGTCCTGCAACATCATACACCCAACAGGACGCCACATCATGCCACATGGAGCATCTAGTGGGTGACACATGGAGCTTTTGAGGGGTTCCATGTGGCGCCTCTTGGGTGTGCCACATGAAACTGTCAATGCCATTTTTTTGCATGTTTACATAAAGCTTCAAATGAGCATAAATTTTTCATATATACTCAAATTGAGGGGTCATTTTCACTCCTGGAAACGTCTCGATGAGAAGTACGACTTGGTGTCAATTTTATTAAGATTTGAGGACTTCAAATTTTGTGCCTTTGTGGATCCTCCTAGATAAAGTAGTGCATGAAGACCACATAATGTTTGGTTCAATTATAAATCCTCACCATAAATAGGATTTATTGCCCAAAATTTTTGTAAAGCATGTTATTTAGGCATACATGTTGTAACACAGTAGCACGTGATGTCATCCCTCTCATGCATAGAGGGGATGGAGATTCAAAGTGTGGAATGAACGACTTGAATAGGTATGGGGGTGTTAGGTGCACTAGTATCCCAGGTTGAGGTTAGTTTGTTGAAAGACCTATTTTTCAAGCATACATGTTGTTGTGAAATGGTACATGGAATTATATATAATCAGGCTGTGGAATGGAACACTTGAATATGTGTGAGGTGGAAAGTGTACTGGTATGCTAGCTTTAGGAGAGAATGTGAGATGTGATATCTTATGACGTGAGATGGTTCATGGACCATGTAAAAGATTTTTTTATTATAGAAAATTCATAAATATACTATGTATTTAGGTGGATAGTAACTTTTTTATATGAAATTCAACAAAGATATTGGGATCAAAATAATCTCCCTAAGTGAAATTTAAGGGGGGAATTGTTATGGTAGTTAGGATAAACTTAACGTGATGATAGAGTCCATTTTATACTGTCATTAATTGGCTTATAGTTAGTTGGATATTCTAGTAACCCAAATGATGGTATTTTCATGTAAATTTATATATTTAAGGACATGATGACTCTATTGTAAAATTCCCTTATAATTAATAACTAATTACTTTACAAAAAAATTCAATATAATTTATGGTGTTGATATATTATTGTCTTATGTATTGCTATTTTGTTTTAGTTTATTTTATTTTTATACCATATAAATGTTGTTATTAAAATATTTTATATAAAATAGATAATATAATTTTTTTAAAATAAAAAATATTAAAATTTTATTATTAATATATATTTTTAAATTATATATCAAATTTATGATATACATAAAAATAATTACATTAAACACTTTTTCATATAATATACTTGTGATTTAGGTTAAGTCAAATCTTATAATAAATAAATAAATATATTTAAAAGAAAAATAGTGGTAATAATGGATCTAGCTTATGTGTGTTTCAAATACCCAAGGCAAAAAAATAGATTAATTATATATGTGTGTGTGTGTGTGTGTGTGTGTATGTGTGTGATGATGATGATGATGGTTAATGCCTACCGAGACCAAACTTTGGTCTATCGGACCTATAGAAACAAATTATTTAGTTTGTTTTAAAATTGTACTCCTATGCCCAAAGAGCTTGGAGAGGAGCGTCCCGAGCTCACTATAATTTTGACATCTTAAAAGGCTAGGAAGGTCGGTATTGCAACAAATATTATGAAACTGAGATCTAATGTGGGTGTACGTAGGGAACTCTAAGAGGAAGTGATTTTCATTCTCAATTTTCATATTCTCACATAGATGGAAGATCCTTTCCACCTATGGTGTTTTAGGAACTGCCCAAAGACCTATTTCACTATGGAGCTCATGAGAGTTCGTTCTTATCTTGGCTATATTAATTTTTTTCTTTGAGCTAGTTAAAATAGAGAAATAATTTTGATCTTCTAGAGTAGGGTTGATGACCTCCTTATAATATCTTAATTTTCTTTTAGCCTTTAAACCTTTCTCACACCATATTTTTTCTTTAAACTTAGAAGTAACAATATTTTTAATGTTATTAATATTTTGCAATGAAACATTTTTGTCGATCTCCCAATGGTTTAACCATGCCCTGGTATCTTTATAACAACCTCATTTGAGCCTTAGTTAGTTTTTTGATGGAATTTAAAGCTAGCTTAGGAAGTCTATGGTCTCCCAAGTTATTGATTTTCTTCTTGTATAATAGAAGCCTAGTCATAGCTAGGCTTTCGACAGGGGAAAGACCCACTTCTATGAGGAGAATAGGATAGGGTGTATTGCTTTTAATTTTGAGGTTATATGTTATAAAAAGCTTCTATATTTTCTCAATCTTTCTCCAGGATTCTCTAGATATGTTGCAACCCAAAACCTCACATCCATACAAGATAACAAGAGTGACTAAAGTTTGAAAGAGGAGCTTTTTTTTATCCCACATCACGAGGTTTGGTGATTCACAATTATTATCAAGACCAAAATAAGCTTTCCACCCTCCATTAATCCTTTTCTCAATGCTATAGTTCCAGTTGAGCTTGTGATGAATATCAATTCCTAGGTACTTGTAGGAAGACACTTCCTCCAAGTTGCTATTGTCATACACAAAATTAGCATAAGTGTCCTTCTTGGATTTGATAATCATAACTTTTTTTTTGTCAGTGTTAACAGTCATATGCATGGTAGAGCAGAAATCCTTAAGAATTCTTAGTTTCTTATCAAGATCATATGGGTACCTTTCCAGAATAACAATATCGTCAGCATAGAGAAGATGGATGATGACTATTCCAGCTAAGATTGTTCCAGAACAACCTAGTTCCTCTAAACAACCTTCTAGCTTGTCGATGTAAATGCAAAATAGAGTAGGGAAGAGGGGGAAACTTGCTTAACTCCAATATTACACTTAATATCTTTCGACCACCCCTCATCGCTCTTAAACTTGGTAATTACATTCTCGTATAACCTTATAGCGGCAGCTCTCAACTTGAAACGAACCTTTAGCTCTTCTAATCTATTCCATAGGTTATTTCTAGGTATCGTATCGAAATCCTTTGTAAAGTCCACAAAGCAAAAAAATATATTGGATTTATCATTAAGACATTCCTCCACAACGATCCTAAGCGTAACGAGGTGGTCCATTTTTGAGTGCTGAATTCTAAAACCCGCTTGGCCTTTAGTCTTCTTACCTTCACTTTCAACCCATATGCTCATATTCTTTTCCAAAATAATACCATATAACTTGGATAAGAGAGGGCTAATCATAATTGTCCGATAATTAGAGGGGTTATTTGTATCCCCACTTTTAAAAATAGGAATAATGAGGCTCTGAGTCCATGGTTTAGGGAACCCTTGCTTGACTAGTTGATTGAAAAGCTTGTGGATGTGAGGGATGAGGACAGGACCTCCAATTTTTAAGATTTATGCCTGGTAACCTTCAATGTCCTTAGCTTTTCCATTTTCTAGTCACTTAACCCCAAAATCTATGTCTTGTAATTAGAAAACTTCTTCTATTGTGAGCATGGTTTCAAATTTATCTATGACAATTGGAGATTCATAAAGCTTTTTAAGATAGGAATTATAGTCATGTAAAGCAATTCTATTATTATCTTTAGTTTTTCTAGTTAGAATCTGCCTCCATAATTTGTTAGGAGCTACCTTAGAGAGGTGTAAGAGATTTTCTTGTCTTTTATGAATATACTGCATTTTTTTCCATTTAGTTAGGGCTTTCTATATTTTTATCTTGCCAATTTTAAGAGACTCA
Source organism: Pinus albicaulis (assembly GCA_034641835.2). Lineage (NCBI taxonomy): Eukaryota > Viridiplantae > Streptophyta > Pinopsida > Pinales > Pinaceae > Pinus > Pinus albicaulis. The sequence continues at coordinate 1,283,315,599 of CM076583.1, read as the reverse complement.
TCAACAGCTTCCTTAATTTCTCTCCTCGCACTTTTACAATCTTTATCATACCAAGGGTTGGTTTTGATATTTCTTTTATTACTTCAAACTTCAATTGAGAACTTGTTAATAGAATATGAGAGGGTTGTTGTAAAACTATGTTAGAGGTATTCTATGTTGTTGTCACCTTCACCACATAATTTTTTTTTTTATTTACTTTCTACCATGCTAGAATAGATATCCATTTCTTAATTACTGAGTTGGCATCTATATAAAGTTTTAAGTCATTTAATAAATCAATTCCATATTCATATAATAACACAAATTTCACGTTATTAGAATTTAAACTCGAAGGTTAACTACATGAATAATTCGTATTTGGCGTTAACACTTGTAATACAAGTTTGGTTAACATGGGTCCTAACCAGCATTCAATGGTGTTTGAAGTACCATTTCGGGATTTGTTGAACTTACAAATCCATTGTACTGTGAATCTTTAATACATTAAATGACTTAACTCATACCGTAAGCTTCAGGATTTGTGAGGACCTACACTTGTCCGGTCTTGTTTGCTGGAAATAGCTGGATCGTTAGATCCTCTACGGTGGAATGGACGGTGGATCTAGCCGAGCAATGGGTTAGGGTAACTACCCACCCCCAACCCTCACCAGAGCGTCATTCTTCCCTCCGCGAGGTGCAACGCGCTGCCTGTCTAAGTTTGGATTTGCTGCTTCTTTACCACTACAATGTCGTTGATAGAGTTGGTTCCACAGCTTCTCACCAGCGATGGAGGTATGGTTCTGGTTTTATTTGGAACGGTTTCAGCCTTCCCAGTTAAATTTTTGAAGAAATTATTCTCAGAAATAGTATTAACCTTCTATTTAATCTATGAACCCTTCTTCTCAGCGCATGATATTCCTACAATTGTTGCTTGCTTAGACTCTAGCCAAGCCGCTTTGTCCATTTCCTCACTTCACATTTCGGAATCAACTTGCAGGTCTATACTATGTCAGAACTTCGACCCCGGGTTTGCCTCGATCTTTCTTGGATAAGTGCTATGGTGCTCATATTTCTTTTTCCGAATCCAATTTATGGTTTCTCTCCCTCAGTATCTATAAATTTTTTCTTTTCTGATTTGTCATTAGGTTGAATTTGTTTACACAGGTTAACTCCGCCACTAGTGTTCAGAAATTCACGTGTTGGCCATCAATAGGATCTTGTGCTCATTCTCTAGACAGGTATACTCCTAAAAAATTCTACTATGCTCACCCTAACCCAGTTGTCCAGCAATTCTATCTCAATAACCATGGTTGCCCCATTGCTTACCGCAGGACAGGGGTTATGCCTCCCGTGAGCGAGTCAATATGCTCTGGGTGTTAGAAACCTGATAGGACTTAGCCTTTTCATTTTTCGGTTTTAAACTTTATTTGCTCAGAGTTTTTACCTCTTTATTTAAATTGAGTCTACCAAGTAATGTATCATTTATTTGTACATATAACTTGCATCCTTGAATGTCGAGATGGATTTTATGAAGAGATACTCGATCTTTTCTTAGAAGTGTTTGTATTTTAAATGGGGTTCATTCTCGTAGTTTAAATTCTTGTTTTTCAATAAGTTATAAGCTGTGAAAAAACTCTCATACAGACAGAGTTATACTGGCTCACATTTACTTATGGTGTTCTAGTAATTTAGCCATGCATACAACTCTAAAATTATTCAGCGGCGAGGGACCCGAGCTTCAACCCCTTTCTAAGGGTCTGAATCTAAACCCTCAGCCTGTTTATGTGCTGATCAGGAAGGGAAGTTTTAAATAGTTTCTTTTTGTATTGGAGCTTTCATCTTATTTTAAGTCCTTTATGCATGCGAACTTTTACGATTCTTTTTACGGTTGAAATGAAGACTCTGTAGCTTAATCTTTATTTTTGAATTCCACAACTATTCTAATACAGTTCTTTGCCTTGCTAAGATGTAATACCTGTTATGTCAGTTCCAGTTTGGAAGTTCCATTTCTTTTACTTGGCTATACCACAAGTTGTATCTCAGTAGATGTTCATTTCAAAAATTGCATTCATCGTCCTTTTTTTTTTCAGATTCAAGAAAAATGCAAAGCAATAACATTTTTTTTTTTTGTCTAGGTTATAATAACAGTAATAATACAAGCATATCAATCTTTCTAAGCTTTATTTAACAGTATTAATTTCTGGAGTTATTTGTCTTCCTGCGTTATAATTAACAGTGATAATTCTAGAAACTCATTTTCTTTCTTAGCTATGATATCAGAAATTATTGCTAGCTTTTCTGTTATTTCTGTTCTATAATGACAGTAATATTTATAACATCTCAGTTCTTTCTGGTTAGGAAATAATAACAGTATCTATTTCTAATATTTCTGTGTATATATATACACAATTTCTATTATTCATTTTGGCGCTTTTATGTACGTCTTTTGTCTGACATGTCTTTCCAGCAATTTAGTAGTGCTAAAATAGTAAACTTAAATACCGAAATACCTGTCTCGATGTTTTTTTTTAGTAACTGTTGGTCCTCCCAACCTTTGAGCAAGGCTATTACGTCCTTTGCTCCCCCCTTTCTCCTCACTTGGACTGAGGTAATTTATTTGAGACAAGAAGTCAAACCTCAGGATTTCAAATCCAGTCTGATTCTCCTACAGTAAGTACTGAGTTCCAATGGTTCATACACCAGCTCTGGACAACTCAAAGCATCCACTGCTTAACCCTTTCCTCCCTCTGCACAGAACCCCTTTCACACCTAGGAGTTTTCCTTAAATCCTATGGGAAAGGTAACTGCGAGAACTGTCTCAACCTCCTTTCCCAGGTTCTTGGAATATTTTTACCACACAGTTACTTTTCTTTAATTCAAGAAAATTTTTCATTAAATTAATTACTTAAATAAAATTTGTTAATTTAAAATATCAATAACGAATGCCTCATTCATTATCCCTTATGAATGTATCATAACAACTTATTTAACAGTCAAGTAGAAATAAAAACAAGAGGTTACATCTTCCACTACTGAGAATAAACATCGTCCTCAGTGTTACTCATTTCCTGAGAACAACTCTGGATATGCCTCATACATAACTTTTTCGTCTTCCCAAGTAGCATCCAGAGCCAAAGTGCTTCCACTGCACTTTAACTTTGGGGATGACTCACTTCCGGAGCATTATTTCTCTCTGATATAGAATATGTTGCGGTTCTAGGAGGAACTCATTGCCCGGTTCTACCTGCAAGCAACAATATTTTGACTTAGTTCAACTCAGAAAACTAATTCATTCTAATTGTATCACGTTGTTGACTTACATGTATACCCTGCCATTGTATGATGTGCCTGGCATCGTGCACATAACGCTTTAATAATGACACATGAAATACATTGTGTACTAATATATGGATTGGTAAAGCCAATTGATAGGCCATCAGCCCTATCCTCTCCAAGATTTTGAAGGGTCCACAATAGTGGGGAGCCAATTTGGCACAAGTGTTCCACCGCAAGGTGCTCTTCTTCGGTTTAATTCTCACATACACGTGGTCTCCCACTACAAACTCCTGAAAGGTTATTTTCCTATCTGCATAAACCTTTTCCCGATCTTGAGTTGCCTTCAACTTTTTCCTGATCTTCTTAACCTCCTATTCCATCTCTTCTAGCATATCTGGTCCAAGCATCATCTTATTCTCTGGGCCACTCTAGTTCATAGGAGTCTAACATTGTCTCCCATATGATGCTTCAAAAGGGCTCATCTTAAGGGATTCTTGATAGTCGTTATTGTATGAAAACTCAACCAAATGCAGATACTCCTCCCACCTCGTTGGTTGTCGCATCACGCCCATGCATAGCATGTCTACTAAAACTTGATTGACCCTTTCTGTTTTCCCATCCGTTTACGGGTGGTAAGCAGTGCTAAATTGTATTTGCATTGCGAACCCACTAAATAACGCCTTCCAGAATGCGGATGTAAACTTCAAATCACGATCTAAAATTACTGCATGGGGTATACCATGCAATCTGAAAATATCTTTCATGAAAATGTCAGCAATTTTCACAGTCTTGTAGGTAGATTGAACATGGATGAAGTGAGCCACCTTGCTAAGTCTATCAACTACCACCATAATCGAATTGTTATGCCTTTTGTTTCAAGGTAGTCCAGTGATAAATTCAAGGGAAATCACTTCCCACTTCCACTCGGGCACTAGAATTGGTTGGAGCAATCCAACAAGGTGTTGATGCTCAACCTTAATCTGGTGACACTCTAGACATTTTGTCAAATATTCTACTATGTCCCTTTGCATTCCCAGCCAGGAGTAATCCTTTCTAATTGCGGTTAACATATTTTGATATCTTGTATGCCTGGCATAGGTGCTCCTATGATATTCATCCAAAACAATTATTTTTAAACTATTTTGATTGGGAATATATATTCTCTTTCGAAAAACTAGAAGTTGTTTCTCATTGAGTTCATACTCAGACTGCTTCCCCAATTTTTCATCCTCTTTTACTTGCTGCCACAAGGTCTAATATTCTGGGTCCTCCCTTTCTACCTCCATAATCTGGTCTTGAAAATTAAATTCAATTTGGTTGAAATAAAGTTCATATATGCCGTGCAGTTTTCTGCTTAAGGCATCCACCTCCTTTTTCTCTTTTCCCTTCACATGTTGAATATCGAAGTCAAATTCACTAAGAAATGAATTCCATCTGGCTTGGCGGGCATTCAAATAAGCCTGCTTAATGTCGTTGGTTAGGGTACTATGATCGATTATCAACACGAATACTTTTCCTAGTAGATAATTCCTCCATATCTACAAGGCATGCACCACCGCAGTTAGCTCCAAATCATATGCTGAATATCTCTTCTCGTGATCCTTCAACTTCCTAGACTCATAAGCTATGACTCTACCCTCCTAAGTCAACACTGCTCCTACACCCTCCTTGCATGCATCAGTACATACTTCAATTTCTTTACTTGGATCTGCTACCTTCAGGACAGGAGCAGTAGTTAACAGCTCTTTTAATAGCTCAAAATTGTTCTAACACTCTTGTGTCCATTTAAAACCTCGTCCTTTCCTTTGCAAATAGGTAATAGGATAAGCTATTTTAGAGAAACCATTGATGAATCGTCAGTAGTAACCAGTCAAACCCATAAATGAGTGTATGTCTGCTACGTTCTTTGGAACCCTCCATTCCATAATTGTCTTTATCTTTTCCGGGTCCAAAACTATCCCTTCAGCTAAAATCACATGCCCCAAGTATTGGTTTTTCTCCTTAAAGAAATCACATTTACTAAACTTGGCATAAAGCTGATGCTCTCTTAGCATTTTCAGCACAATGCACAAATGTTCCTTGTGCTCCTCCACATTCTTGGAGTAAACTAATATGTCATCAATGAAAATTAACACGAATTTATCCAAATACGGGTGAACAATTCCATGCATTGAGCTCATAAATGTTGTTGGTGCATTGGTTAACACAAACGGTAACACCACAAACTCATAATGTCCATACCTGGTACAAAATGTGATCTTGCTTATATCTTCATCTTTGATATGGATCTGGTGGTAGCTTGACCTTAAGTCAATTTTGGAGAATATTGTAGCTCCTTTGACTTCGTCAAACAAATCATCAATGCACGGTATAGGGCACTTGTTTTTAACAGTCAGCTTGTTGAGATGACGATAATCCATGCACATACACATGGTACCATCCTTGTTCCTTACGAACAACACTAGTGCTCCCCATGGGGACACACTTGGATGAATATAGCCTTTATCCATCAATTCTTGCAATTGCATCTTTAACTTTGTTCATTTTGGCACACCCATTCTGTATGGAGTCCAAGACACAGGTGCTGCCCCAGGTATTAATTCAATAGTAAAATATATATCTCTTTTTGGTGGCAGCCATGGGATCTCCTCAGGGAAAACATATTGAAATTCTTGTACAATAGGAATATTTTCCAATGTAGCAGTCTTATCTTTTGTGTTGGTGAATCCAACTTGAATTTCATAAAGCTGGAAACCCTTCCTTATACATTTACTTAGCTGGGATGCACTAATGGGTCGCAAGTGCAAGGGCTTTTTGAAGCCCTGTAATTCATTTCTTGTTCCATCATTTGAATTAAAATATATAACCTTATTCTTACAATCCACTAAGGACCAGTGTCTCTCCATCCAATCCATCCCCAATAAAATATCATACGATCCCCGTGGTAGAACATTGAGTTCCACAGTTATGTGTTGGTCCCCAATACTCAATTCACAATTGGGTACCTTAGTATGAACCTGTCTTCTAGTCCTTGTATCTAGATGAACCAGCCATGGCTTTTTAAATTTATGTTCCTACAACTTACTACTTTCAACTACACGGGGGTGTATGTAGCCCAAGCTAGCACCAGGATCAACTAAAATAGAAACAACTCGGGTTTGAATCTTACCTTATAATTCTATCATGGTTGGCTGGTAATCTACTTGTCGATCCTCCAATGCTGCGTTGATTCTGGGTATTTTTCGAGCTACATCCCCCACTGTTGATGCTTCTTGCGGACTTTTTGCCACTTCATTCCTCTCTCGATGTGGGCAGTTTTTGAAGTAATGTGCTTCTCCACATCCCCAGCATTGCAACAGAGGTTTCTTGGGTCGCCCAATATCGGGTCTACTAGAAGCTTCATTAAGCCTTTCCTCCTTTTTCCACTTGGTTTTTGTTTGGCTTTTGCCATTATATTTACTCATTAGATGTTTTGCAACATTCTTTGAATTGCTTGATTTGTTAGTTTTGTTATTGGTAAAACTTCTTTTCCCTTTTCGAGGTGGCCAACTTTTCCCAGCTTCTCCCTTCACCTTAGAATGTTGATAGCACATTCACGCTTTCCTAATCGCTTCATACATGATTTTTGGATTTACGAACTCAATTATTTATTTCATATGAATTGGAAAACTACTCAAAAAACATGGCACCTTGGCCTTTTCATCACGCAGGTAAGGTACATATCTTAACAGAGATGTGAATTTTGTAATAAATCCATCCATAGTCATTTGGCCAAGTTTCAGATCATGAAATTCTCGAGATTTGTCATCGTAAAATCATTTAGTTAGGTACTTATCTTTAAAGTACTGCTGAAACTCATCCCAAGTTACATTTTGATCTTCCACTCCTCGTACATTCTTCACTTCCTCCCATCACAACGTTGCTTTTTCCTGCAGTTGGTAAATGGCTAGGCGAACTTTGATTTTGTTGTTATACTCATATGCCTGGAAGTACTTATTCATATTTATTATCCAACCTTCCACCATTTCCCCCGCCTCTCCATCAAAGGTAGGAGGCTTGATCTTCCGAAATTCTCCCTACAATTCTACTTTCTGCTTTTTTAGTTCTTTCTCTTCCAAGAAATTTCCAGATTCCGCCTCATTATATGTTCGACTTTTATGGCTTCTTGGCATTTCGCTGTCTTCGACATGATCATGTATTTCTTGGCATTGTTCTCTATTTTCCTAAGTGTTTCTCTTAGGGCTAGGTTGTCCACTGGGAGGATTCTGTCTATCCGACAGACTCTTCAATATCCTCTCTTGTTCTCTCATCAACCTTTCATTGTCACTGCGAAATTTAATAATTTCTGTTTGTAATTGTTGTACAATATCCAACAACTTATTTGCCTGTCATTGCTCTTATTCCATCATTCTACTTGTTTGTTGATGCTAGTCCACACTTAGCTGCACCCACATTTCGGGGCTTACCTTAGGATTGGTCATAGGATGGGTCTCTCGCATATTTTTGGGTGGGTGTTGCCTTGATCCTCTTCTCATGGTGGATTACAGAAACCTGTTCATGTACTTAACACAATATTGAATCATTAATTTTTATAAAATTCATAACAACAAAAAAAAACATAGTATGGTTCTGGCCCATTTGGCCCTAGTTTGTAACAACTTATGCTCTAATACCACTTGTCACCTTCACCACATAATTTTTTTTTTAATTTACTTTCCACCTTGCTGGCATAGATATCCATTGCTTAATTACTGAGTTTGCATATATATAAATTTTTAATTCATTTACTAAATCCATTCCTTACTCATATAATAACACAAATTGCACATTATTAGAATTGAAACTCAAAGGTTAACTACATGAATAATTCATATTTGGCATTAACGCTTGTAATACATTTTTGACTAACATGGGTCCTAACCAACATTCAATGGTGTTGGAAGTACCATTTCAGAATTTGGTGAACTTACAGCTCCATTATACTGTGAATCTTTAATACATTAAAAGACTTAACTAATACCATAAGCTTCGGGATTTGCGAGCACCTACACCTGTCTGATCTTGTTTGTTGGAAATGGTTGGGTCGTTAGATCCTCTAGGGTGGAATGGATGGTGGATCTAGCCAGGCGATGGGTTAGGATAACTACCCACCCCCAACCCTCACCAGAGCATCATTCTTCCCTGCGCGAGGTGCAACACGCTGCCTTTCTGAGTTTGGTTTTGCTGCCTCTTCACCACTACGGCACCATTGACAGAGTTGGTTCCACAGATTCTCACCAATGATGGAGGTATGACTCTGGTTTTATTTGTAATGATTTCAGCCTTCCCAATTTAATGTTTGAATAACTTATTCTCAAAAATATTATTAACCTTCTCTTTAATCTATGAACCCTTCTTCTTGGCGTAGGAGATTCCTGCACTTGTTTCTTGCTTGCACTTCGGCCAAGCCACTCTATCCATTTCCTCACTTCACATTTCAGAATCAACTTGTAGGTCTATACTATGCTAGAACTTCAACTTCGGGTTTGACTCAATAATTCTTGGGTAAGTGCTACGGTGCTCGTATTTATTATTATGAATCCAATTGATGGTTTCTCTCCCTCATTATATGTACTTTTTTTCCTTTCCGATTTGTAATTAGGTTGAATTTTTTTACACAGGTTAACTCGCGTGTCTACCATCACTGGGATCTTGTGCTCGTTCTCTAGACAAGTATGCTCCTAACAAATTCTACTATGCTCACCCTAACCCAGTTATCCAACAATTCTAGGTCAATAACCATGGTTTCCCCATTTCTTATTGCAGGACAGGGGTTATGCCTCTTGTGAGCGGGTCAATAGGCTCTAGGTCTTAGAAACCTTCACAAGACTTGGCCCTTTCATTTTCCGGTTTTAAAATTTATTTTCTTAGACGTTTTATCTCTTTATTTAAATCTGGACTGGAAAGTCATGTATCATTTATTTGTACATATAACTCGCATCCTTCAATGTCAGGATGGATTTTATGAAGAGATACTCGATCTTTTCTTGGAAGTGTTTGTATTTTAAATGGGGTTCATTCTCGTTTTTTAAATTCTTATTTTTCGATAAGTTATAAGTTGTGAATAGACTCTCATATAGACAGAATTATACTGGCTTGCATTTACTTATGGCATTCTAGTTATTTATCTGTGCATACAACTCTAAACTTATTCGGCGGCGAGGGACCCGAGCTTCAACCGTTTTCTAAGGGTCCGACTCTAAACCCTTAGCCTGTTTATATGATTTTGTGGAATGGAAGTTTTAAAAAATTTATTTTTGTATTCGAGCTTTCATCTTTTTTTAAGTCCTTTATGCATGCAAACTTTTATGATTATTTTTACGGTTGAAATGAAGACTTTGTAGCTTAATCTTTATTTCCGAATTCCACAACTATTCTAATACAGTTCTTTGCCTTGATAAGATGTAATACCCATTACATCAGTTCCAGTTTGGAAGTTCCATTTCTTTTACTTGGCTATACTATAGGTTGTATCTGAGTAAATGTTCATTTCAAAAATTGCATTCATCCTCCTTTTTTTAGATTCAAGAAAAATGCAAAGCAATAACATTTTCTTTTCTGTCTAGGTTATAATAACAATAATAATACAAGCATCTCAATCTTTCTAAGCTTTATTTAATATTGTTATTTTCTGGAGTTCTCTGTCTTCCTGTTTTATAATTAATAGTGATAATTCTAGAAACTCGTTTTCTTTCTTGGCTATGATATCAGAAATTATTGCTAGCTTTTCTATTATTTTTGTTCTATAATGACAATAATATTTATAAGAGCTTTGTTCTTTCTGGTTAGGAAATAATAACAATATATATTTTTAATATTTTTGTATCAAGATTTATATATACAATTTCTATTATTCATTCTGGTGCTTTTATGTATGTCCTTTGTGTGACATGTCATTCCAGCAATTTAGCAGTACTAAAACAGTAAACTTAAATACTGAAATATATGTCCCGATGTTTGTTTTTTAGTAACCATAATTCCTCCCAACCTTTGAGCAAGGCTATTACGTCCTCCGCTACCCCCTTGCTCCTCACCCGAACTGAGGTACTTTATCTGAGACAAGAAGTTAGACCTCAGGATTTCAAATCCAGTCTGATTCTTCTAGGGTAAGTACTGAGTTCCACTGGTGCATACACCAGCTCTGGACAATTCAAAGTATCCGCTGCTTAACTCTTTCCTCCTTCTGCATAGAACCCCTTTCCCTCCTAGGATTTTTCCTTAAATCCTATGGGAAAGGTAACTATCAGAAATGTCTCAACCTCCTTTCCTGGGTTCTTGGAATGTTTTTACCACGCAGTTACTTTTCTTTAATTCAAGAAAAAATATCATTAAATTAATTACTTAAATAAAAGTTGTGAATTTAAAATATCAATAACGAATGTCTCTTTCATTATCCCTTATGAATGTATCATAACAACTTGTTTAACACTCAAGTAAAAATAAAAACAGGAGGTTACATTTGTCTATACTAGATAAAGAAGAAAATTAATTTTTAATTCATTTATAAAAAGGTCATTTTTATTTCTATCAAAGATTAAGTTCTTCTGGCTATAAGGATTATCTTCTATGGGATCTCTATGCATGAAAAAATTTAGAGTTACAATTAAAGGTCTATGATCAGAGTTAGGCTTGTGGTCATTTAAGATGTCAAAATTTATTATTTCGTTGTATAAAGTGATATCGGAAATAAAATAGTCTACCATGTTGCTACCAAGCCCATGGATACAGATTGCTATGTAGGTTTTTTTATCATTAATGCCAGTAATCTCTATTCAAATATATTATTTGTAAGGGTCATTTTTTATAAGCCTAGCATGGGGTAGATGTCCTTCCTAATGTAACAAGCTATACCCCCAATGCCTCTACGGTAGGATCGCTTGCTCTAGATTGACCATAATACAAATTCATCTATGTTAGGGACCTTAGATTCTTTGTGCTCCCAAGTTTCAACTAGAAATATAATATCAACTTCATTCGAGATCCAACTTAGCTTGGGGCCTTAGTTCCATGGAAAGCCCCAAAAGTTCAAAGAAAGAATCTGGACCATGTTGAATAGCTATTTATTACTATATTTTTGGTTTTGATCTCAAATAATGGCTTTTCTATTTCTGATTATTTCCCATTTTCCTTCCTTCCTAGCTTTTTTTACCTTTTGAACCTCCTTTCTTAATTCTGCTTAATCTTATGGAGTGAGATATTCATTTATAAATATTCTCGCTCCTTTTAGACTTGAGGTTTTACTAAGTATGTCATACTTATGGTGAGTAGAGCTCACCTTTATCCGGATCAACCTTCCTTTATTCTCAGTTAATTTCCCCAACCTTGTTGCTTCTGTGAGACACGTTGTTTCAATTTTTAATATATTATGTAATTATGTCTGGGCTATGGCTAAATTATCCTCTTCTACCTCCTCTTTCAATGATCAGGTAATAATGTCCTAAGTTGAAAAAATGCTCAAAAATGGAATTGCTTAGAATTGGTTGAAACCTGAACAACCAGATAGGCCTCTTCGCTGCAATTCTGGCGCCACAAACAACACTCAAATCCGACATCGTCTATGAAAGTTATGCAGGTTTGAAGTTTCCAGTATCCTTCAAAAATCCAGTTTGACCAAGGTTGAATTTGACTTTGGAAATATTAAAAAAAAAAATATTCAAAAGAATATTTCGAGAATATTCCTTGGAATATTCCCTGAAATATTGCATGGAATATTCCATCTGGAGCGAATCAGAAGCAGAAAAGTGGCATTTAGTGATTGGTTTTTGGTTTGACTATGTAATTTATTGGCCAATTAGAGGCTGCCACGTTGTAGGCCCGAAGGCCGCAATGTGACCCTTGGCTAGTAGAAATTTTGGAGGTGAAAAATATTTGAGGCCCAACGGATTTGAACCTGTGACCTCATGCACCCAAGCCAAACGGCCCGACCAACCGACATGTCCATAAAGTTCTTAACAACCTACTGACACATGGGCTATTTAAAGTTTCTAATCGATTCTGTTGGCGGAAAGAAGGGCTAGCCCCATGTTACCCAACCCGCCATATGATCCAACGCTTAAAACCTAGATCTCAAACAAACCATGTAGAAAAGACTCCAGCATTTAACAGCTAACACCATGGGGCCACGTTATTTGTTACAATTAATGCCACGTTTTATTATTACGGGAAATTAACGTTAAACTAGCCGGCGAGTTCGGACAGTACATGTGACCGCCCTGTATTAAAATTTAATGCCAATATCCTAACCATCGATAGATTTGGAGCGGGTCCACTATTTCTAGCGGATTTTGCCAAATTGGTCGAGTTAACTCAAGTTCTCCCACATTTAGTGGGGTTTTCAATTGACATTGGGCAGAATTTTTTTTATCATAACATCTTCAATATTGGACCATTTTGGACGAAATTTTGGTCAATTTTGGGTATTATGAGCATTCTGGAGAGTTTGGGACAAGTTGCAGAGCCAACATAGGTGTTCTTCAGCCACTGTTTCTTCAGGGAATCTTGGAGAGCCATGAGGGCCATGAGGGAAATGGAGCTGCATTGGACTATACTTCACTATTTGAGGTGAAATAAAAGCCATTCTCAGCTTATTTATGTCTTATGACTTCAACGTCATAGTTTTTTTAGCCTGTTTAGGCTTATTTCTCACTGTAAAACCAATTTGAGCAACTTAATAGAGCAAGGACATGCCCATTGGGAGCCTTGGACCCAGCAGATGTAGCCCAAGAGGGGTGAACTGCCTCATCATGTTGCTTTGTTGTTATAGTGAACTTATGCTGCTATTTATTTTTTATTTAAGATGTTAAACAGTAATTTTAATTAAAATTCCCTCACACATAAACTGAAAAACAGTTCCCAAAAACACTTTGTTTAATTTGCAAGACATGACAAACACTTTGCACACTTAATTAAATGGAAATGGATACTTTGAACAACATATAAAAATAGTTTCATTTTCAAATTAGATGGTATTAGAGATAAGGATTTGAGCCTTAGGAGCTAGAGTTTAACTCAACATTTATTTTGTGCAAAGATATAGTTGATTTTTAAGCAAGTTACTAAGCTTAAACTCAAGAGAGGTGAAGGACACTTGGTAAGTGCAAAAATTAATCCTCAACCAAGAAGGGCCAGAGAGACACCAACAAGAGCCATAGAAGCAGTTTCAAGTATGTCTTCAAGAGAAGGGGAAGCTCCTGAAGATATTGATGCCAAAGAAGAGGAATGGGTATTCCAAATAGCTTTCCTAGACATGACAGAGATGGTAAGGATACTCTACCAAGAAAGGAATGATAGGCTTTTAGAAGAAGGGTCTAGACACCAGAAAGAAGGAGTGGATTCTTTAGGAGGAAATAAAAGTGATGACAAGTCAAAGAAAGGACACGGAGGAAATGGTGATCCACCATCCCCATCTTCATCCTCTTCCTCTACATCATCATCCTCAACTTTGGTGAATCAATCTCACAAGTCTAAAACCACTGGTAAAAGTCCATTTTTAAAGCTTGGTGTTAAATTTGAGTTGCCTATGTTTAACGGTGAAGTCAATGCAGAGAAACTTGACAATTAGATAAGACAGTTGGAAGCTTATTTGAGGATACAAAACCTTCATGAAGACTACACCAAGATTTAGTTAGCCTCTTTAAGAATGGAAGGAGTAGCATTAGTATGGTGGGAGGCCAAGACCAAGGATGAAATTAAAAAACATGGTAAGATCACTTTATCATGGGTTGAATTTATTTCCGCAATTTTATCCATTAGCTCATTTACAAAAGGCTATCATGAATTGGAAAATTTTTAGACAACTTAAAGGACAAAGTGTTCAAACTTACATTCAAGAGTTTAGAAGAAGAGCTTTACTACTTGGAATTGATTTGCATAGTCAAGATACCTTGCTGAAATATATAGGTGGTTTACACACTTATCTTATACATACTATCCTTATGTTCAATCCTACTAGTCTAGATGAAGTTTGTGTGCAAGCTATGCATTTAGAGGCTAGAGGGAAACAATATTTTGATGAGAATATGGATAGTGAATTAAAAGGAAAAGGGAGGAAAATAAATGCAAACTATAGAAAAGAAAAAGGAAATTTATTTTGTAAAAACTGTTCCAAAACAAGCCACGATGAAGACCATTGTTGGAAACTTCATCCGAAGCTAAAACCAGAGAAATTTAAAAACAAAGATAAGGCCAAAGAAAAGGGAAAAACTGTTGCAACTATTGAACAAGTCTTAGGGTCTGAATCAGGTGATGAAACTAAAAGCATAGCCATGATACTAAAGAACATAAAGGGGAAAGAGATTGTAAATGAAACAAATCCCAGTTCTAGCATGTTAAACTGTCACATAGAAGCTCAAAATGAAAAGAGGAGATAGAGCTATTTCATATAAGGATAATCTCAAATCACACAAATATAGACACGCTATTTGATAGTGGGTCTCAAGAAAATATCATCTCAGAAGACTTATTCAAGAAGCTGAAACTTGAGACCATTCCACATCCAAAGCCATATCCACTTGGATGGATTTGCAAGGATGCTAATTTACAAGTCTCAAGAAAGTGCATGTTTCGTTTCGCCATAATAGCTCATTATGTTGACTTGGTTGAACTGGATGTAGTACCGCTTGACATTACAGGTGTTGTGTTGGGTAGTCCGTATTTATATGACATAAACGCGATCTTCCATCGCCATGAGAACAAGTACCACTTTTTCAAGGATGGTAAAGAGTTTGTTGTGAGAGCACATTGGAAGAAGATAGAATCATCTTTAGTGAATGCAGGGCCATTGAAAAGGCTTGTCAATGCAAGTCAAAATCTAACTTTGTTGATGGTTAAGCAAAAAGATTTTGTACATAATCCTTTTCATGTTATTTCTGATGTGAATTATGATATGTTTTATTCTGAAATCAGGTCATCTTTGGAACAAGATGGCAAGATGTTGCAAAAATTGCCTTTGGTGTCGATCAGTGCAAAGAACAAAGTGTCGGTGCAAAGTGGTGCAAGAATCGAAAAAAGGGAATGGCATGCAAGAAAAGAGGACACAAAGTTCAACATGGGTCAATGCTGGTTTCAGAATGACAGATTGGTATGGCAAGAAAACTTGGTCGGGATTCGACACAAGTACATGGCTCATTTGGCAAAAATTCACCATAAGGACAGTTGGCAAGGTGAATCTCAATTTCAGTTTCCTTTGAAGTTGGACCATTGTAGGAGCAGTATGCTTTCTACAAATTATATTTGTTGTTCAGCAAATTCCAAAAATTTGCATTATGACTCAGTCAAGGTTAGCAATGGTCGGTCAACGGATTCAAGGAAGAATTTATCTTTTTATGAGAAGCTCAATTTGATGAAGTCAGGAAGATTTTAGTGGTTCAAGGTTGGAAGAGGGGAGAATCAGTATCCTCATCTTCAATTTCTATAAATCAGAGAGCTTTTGGGGTCCAAAAGCTTCCCATTTGGGAGGTGTGATCAGGTGATCATGTCCTAAGTTGAAAAAATGCTCAAAAATAGAATTGCTCAAAATTGGTTGAAACCTAATCGGCTAGATAGGCCTTGTCACTACGATTCTGGTGCCATGAACGACACTCAAATCTGACATCGTATGTGAAAGTTATGCAAGTTTGAAGTTTTCAGTATCCTTCAAAAATCGAGTTTGACCAAGGTTGACTTTGACTTTGGAAATATTAAAAAAACGAATATTCAAAAGAATATTCTGAGAATATTTCTCAAAATATTCCATGGAATATTCCATCTAGAGAGAATCAGAAGTGGACAAGTGGCATTCAGTGATTGGTTTTTGGTTTGACTGTGTAATTTATTGGCCAATTAGAGGTTGCCCCGTGGCAGGCCTAGAGGCCACCACATGGCCCCTGGCCGGTAGAAATTTTGGAGGTGCAAAATATTTGAGGCCCAACAGATTTGAACCTGCGGCCTCATGCGCCTAAGCCAAACGGCCCGACCAACTGACCTATCCATATGTTTCTTAACAACCTATGGACACGGGCTATTTAAAGTTTGTAATTGATTCCGTTGGCAGAAAGAAGGGCTAGCCCCATGTTACCCGACCTGCCATATGATCCAATGCTTGGAACCTGGATCTCAAACAAACCATGTGGAAAAGACTCCAGCAGTTAATGGCTAATACCATGTGGCCACAATAATTGTTACTATTAATGCCACGTTTTATTATTACAGGCAGTTAACGTTAAACCAGCCTTCAAGTTCGAACAGCACATGTGACCGCCCCATATTAAAATTTAATGCCAATCTCCTAACTGCTGATAGATTTGGAGCGGGTCCACTATTTCTGGCGGATTTTCCAAATTGGTCGAGTTAACTCCAATTCTCCCACATTTAGTGGGGTTTTCAATTTACATTGGGCAGAATCTTGTTTTTATCATAACTTCTTCAATATTGGACCATTTTGGACGACATTTTGGTTAATTTTGGGTATTATGAGCATTCCAGAGAGTTTGGGACAGGTTGCAGAGCCAACAGAGGTGTTCTTTAGCCACGTTTTCTTCAGGGAATCTTGGAGAGCCATGAGGGCCAGGAGGGAAATGGAGCTGCATTGGACTATACTTCACTATTTGAGGTGAAATAAAAGCTATTCTTAGCTTATTTTCTGTCTTCTGAATTCAATTTCACAGCTGTTTCAGCCTTTTTAGGCTTATTTCTCACTGTAAAACCAATTTGAGCAACTTAATAGAGCAAGGACATGCCCATTGGGAGCCTTGGACCCGGTAGATGTAGCCCAGGAGGGGTGAACTGCCTCATCATGTTGTTTTGTTATTATGGTGAAGTTATGCTGCTATGTATTTCTGATTTAAGATGTTAAACAGTAATTTTAATTAACATTCCCTCACACATAAACTCAAAAACAGTTACCAAAAACACTTTGTTTAATTTGCAAGACATGAAAAACACTTTGCACACTTAATTAAATGGAAATGGATACTTTGAACATCAGATACAAATAGTTTCATTTTTAGATCATTCAAACCTAAGATTATAAGGTTTAATGCCTTTTTGTTACACTCATGGTCTAATTCTATCAATTTTTTCATTTCTTCTTTAATGTGTTTGATATCTAATTTACCTGCCCCACTATTTAGGCTGAGATTGCTAATCATTTCCTTCAATTTAAGACTTTCTAAAGTATCAACATCTCCTTGTTGGAATGTTATATATATATATATATATCAATTTTATGATATACATAAAACTAATTAAAATAAACACTTTTCCATATAATATAATTTAAGTTAAGTCAAATCTCATAATAAATAAATAAATATATTTAAAAGGGAAATAGTGGTAATAATGGACCTAGCTTATGTTTGTTTAAGATACCAAAGGCAAAAAAGAATAAATTAATCATACATATATAATTACATTAAACACTTTTTCATATAATATATTTATGATTTAGATTAAGTCAAATCTTATAATAAATAAATAAATATATTTAAAAGGAAAATAGTTATGTATCGGGGAAGGGAATTGAACCTATGATGAGTGCTATAACAACCCGCCTCATCACCATTTAACCAAGACCGCACAAACAAGTTAAGTCAAATCTTATAATTAATAAAGAAATATATTTAAAAGGAAAATAGTAGTAATAATGGAACTAGTTTATGTTTGTTTAAGATACCAAAAGCTAAAAATAATAGATTAACCAGTGGACATTATAAATGATATTAGGTCATATAGACAACTAATAAAAAATGCATAGGATATATTTTTTTTCCTTTTTATTATAGTAGACATTGCTTTTTTAATTAAAGAAGATTTTATTTTTATTTAAGAGGGACAAGCATACTTACACATCGCCTTCACACTGGGGTGTAGAACCAATATAGATGCATTTTAATCACAGATCTACCAAGAGCCAAGAGCGTAGAGGGATCAAATCTCAAACTTGAAAAAATATTTACACCTGAATTAATCCATTTTAGTGCTTGGTAAATATGTAATTAATATAAATCTACATTGGGTTGTAAAACCAATATAGATGCATTTTAACCATTGATCTACAAAAGGCATAGAGGGATCAAATGCCAAACTTGAAAAAATATTTACATGTCAATTAATCTATTTTAGTGGTTGGTAAATATGTGATTAATATAAATCTATAGTGGTAAATTTTCATTGTTTAAATTGTATATTTTTATATTTTATCATTATTAATATTTTATATTAAAAATTGAATGAGCTACACATTTTCCTCTTATTAAGAAGTAACTACTCTATGTTACCTTTAATTACTTTTTTTGAGCCAAGGTTAACATTTACACACACATATAATTATTTTCTCTCTATAAAATTATATTATTTAAGATAGACATCCAAATATTGTATTTATTAATTGAAGGGTGAAAGTAAATATCAACAACTTGTTGTGTTAATAGATTTTAATTGTTTATTTATATAGTTATTTTTTTATTTTATTTTTGTCAACATGAACGATTTTTTTTTTTTAGACATGATATACTTACAAGTCTCTCATATTGGATTGTAAAATATACTTCTCCTCAATAAATATATTTAAAAAGAAAATAATAGTAATAATGGACCTAACTTATATTTGTTTAAAATATCCAAAACCAAAAAAGATTAATGACAATAAATAAATAAATAAATATATATATATATATATATATATATAACACTTTTCTATTTCTATATAATATACTTATGATTTAAATTAAGTGAAATATCATAATAAATAAATAAATATATTTAAAAGGAAAATAATGATAGTAATGGACCTAGCTTATGTTTTTTTAAGGTATCCAAAGCAAAAATAAATTAATGGTAAAATATATATGATATACATAAAAACTAATTACATTAAACACTCCATACCATATATTTATGATTTAAATTAAGTCAAATATCATAATAAATAAATAAATATATTTAAAAGGAAAATAGTGGTAATAATGAACGTAACTTATGTTTGTTTAAGGTACCAAGGCTAAAAAGAATACATTAATCGAAAAGAAATTCGAGCACCAGTGGAATGAATAAGAACACACCCCTATTCTTCATATAAGTGCTTCCACATCTAAAATCAAGAAAATACAAGTGATTTGTAAATATTTGAATTGCAGATTCTCATAACCTACTACTTACGTGGCTGTTTGGTCCCACCTTCTCTTCTCACTTTGTAAAGAGAGACGTTTACCTCCGTCATCGAAATTGTTTTATGCATCACGGAGGCGTTGTACCTGGAATTATGCATGACGGAGGCGGAGGCGGAGGCGTTGTACCTGGAATTATGCATGACGGAGGCGGAGGCGGAGGCGTTGTACCTGGAATTATGCATGACGGAGGCGGAGGCGGAGGCGGAGGCGTGGGGTGTCGTCATCGTAAATTATATTTTTTCACTTTATCAGTGAAACCACACCCAAAATTGATAGAGTGGACATCAACCTTTATTATAATTTAAATGTTTTCGCTCAATGGCAAAGTTGTGCAATTCCTTTCCTCCTCAACTTTAATTAATTTATGGATTTTTTAAAATAAAAATTAAATAGTTTTTAATAAAAAAAAACTGTCAAATATAATAAAAATGAATATATTTATTTGATTAGTTCTAATTAATTTTTTTATAAAATATCAATTATCTTATTTTCATTATGTTTCTTGTCGTATTTTATTTTGTCAAAAACAAAAATAATATATTTATTTAATTAGTTTTAATTAAAAACATTATAAAATATTAATGATCATATTATTATTGTTGTTAACATTACAACCTAGAAGATATAAAAAATATTCTCACTTTAAAATCTAGATAAAATATTTAAATATTAATGTGAAATAACCTAATATATATATAAAACTGAAAGTAAAAAAGTTGTGTAATTATTTCCATTCTTATAAAAAAATCAATAAGTGTCATAAAAATATAAATTGGGTTTTAATTAAAAATTTTCAATAAAAAAATTACTATTAAAACATTTAAACTATTCTTACTCTCTTACTATTCTCATTTTGGTCTTTTTTTTGGTAATTTTTTTAGTCATTTGAAATCTAGAAAAAAATTATTGGAATTCTAAGTTTAAGTTATGTATTCTATATAATCCAAGTTCTCAAAGAGATTTCCAAGGCATTTAATTCATTTATACATTCAAAAACACAATTGAAACAATAAAAAAATTATATTCCACTCTAAAAGAGATTCACAGCTCGAGATTTGATCCCTCTTAGCACAATAAAATTCAAAAAGACTAAAAATTAAAGGGCTACAAAGTTTGTTTGATCATTGGGATTATTTTTTCAAGAGCACTTTGCTTACTCCAATCATAATCCATTGTTTAGCATCAAAGACATTAAATGGTTCTATGATTCCTTAAGAAGCATTTTTGTTCTTCAACCTTGAGTTCCTAACTTTTGTAGGGGAATCCACACTTTATTGTTAAAAGATAAAATTCAATCACCAAGAAAGTAAAATGTAAAGTTTTGTTGGATAACTAGAATTATGTTTATAAGAGAACTTTACAAGATCTGAACATAGTACATTGTTTGCATTAAATCATCAAAAAAAATTACAATTCTTTAAAAAGCACTTCCATTTTTCAACCTTTAGTGCATAACATTTATAGGGAATCCACACTTTTGCAATGAAGGACATATGAAAGTTCAAGAACTGAAATGAAAATGAATTAAAATATTGATTTGAAGAACATAATAGAAATACAAATTTGTCTAATTAGCTAATCTAACTAAGAATAAAGTAATTTGCAATGCAAACTAGGTAGAGAGCCCTACCTACTAACTTTTGCAATAGAGGAAAACTATACTACAAGTACTTTGCTATGAAATAAAATTTATAATAATATCATTTATATTAAAGGAGGAATACACATGTTCACATTACAATTATAAAGATAGTATGCAGAGACCCAACATGGATCCACATATGCTCCATCATCAAACTACAATATACACCAACATATCGCCTTCATATTGGATCATTTGAACAACTCTACAATACATAAATTGACTACTTCCTTGACCAATCCAGACCTTAAACCTTTACTTTTTATAGAGGCTATACAATACAAGGTAAGGTGTATTGAACCAAGAGTAACTCTAGAGGATGTAGACTTGTTAATTGTTTACATCCCAAAATAAGAGTAGAATATAATACCATAGAAAATAACAACTCTTGTTGACATGGGTAACTACTTGTATGTTGGCATAGGATATTTTAATGACATGGCATGCATGAAAATATTCATGTCACTTGCTAAAACCTCGTAGTTGATTAAATATTCAATTGCTGTTGTGTTGTATACATTTCCACCTTGCATTTGGTTGGAGCATTGATTGTGAGTTTGTTCCTTTCTTTTCTAATCTAGGAGCCATCTCGAGCCACCTAACAACAAAATCTATGTGGCATATTCCACTCGAGGGGTGCATATATATGACAACTAACAATTTGGGTTACTAGACCTTTACTAGGTTACAAGATTTGGTACTCACATTAGAAAAAATAAGATATAGGTCTAAGAACTAGTTAAAAATAAAGTAAAACCATTATATTTAATAACATCAAAACTCATGGCCCGTCAGGGTTTGGGCTCGTAACCAGCGGACGCTTTCTAAGGCGTTCGTGTCGCTGTGCAGGTCACGAGTTCAAGTCTCGGATAGCCCGAGGGCCGTTGTGGTGGGTGTGGCGGTTCCTCCTAGGTTTATAGGGGTAGCCAGCGGGATTCGACCCCGTGTCATGCGAGTACGATATTGCTGCAGTTGTCGATTCTCCTAGCACAAAAAAAAAAAAAAAAAATCAAGCCTCATCAGCATGTGATGACCATAATGCAAGTGATTTTTACAAAATGGTAATGATAATAGGCTATAAGAGGTAGTGGAGCGAGAAAAAAGCACACTTATGATAGTATTAAAGGCCTCAAAATGAAGGCCCAATGTCTCCCCCACACTAGATACTTTCCAAGTCCTCATGAAATCTTGGGTGCATAACCAAAGTTGACCAAAACGTTTCCTCAAAATGGATAAAACTATGTTTCCAACACCTCCCTTATTATCATAATACAACCTGGTATATTAAATTATCTCATATTACTGGTCTCTTTAATCTAGTTTACTACATTTATAATAATTGTAAACCTACTTTACATTTCATATATATATGGGTTATGGAACACTACACATAACAAGTGAAAAAACTAATAAAACCATAATAGGACAAAACCATTTTATAGCGTGAACCCAAGGATGATAAAACCCATTCAATACCATGATAATTAGTAGTTAAACAAACTTAAAACTTCTAAACAACTTTGTCACCATTGAAATTCCCATGGATCAAACTTAGAACACCAAGGAAAAATACACATAAGCCATTTGATTCACTAATTAATAATATTCAACATTGTCTCATATCATTGAAACTCTCAACCTTATTGTTCTTATGGTCTTGCTTTCCTTCCAAATATTTAACTCTTCATAGTTTCCTCCAATTTTACTTCCTCACATGCTCCTTACCCATGCCAATCCAAGAACGATTTTTCTTGTTATACATATCAAGTTATGCAATGTATTTTCTTTTAAATGCAAGCCAACCATGGGATTGCAAACAAGTATAATTAGTAGACCTTTGATTAAGGGATAATAAATAAGAAAAACTCCAATTTGATGCTCTCATCACTCTTGTTATCTTATATAGATGTGAAGTTTGGGTATGAAGTATATCTAAAGAATATTGAAGAAGGATAAATCAAATAAAAAATAAATTTATAACTTATAATCTTATTATTAAAAGTCTACACCCTATCTTATCTTCCTTATAGAAGCAAGCCTCTCTCACATTTAGCGTGTGGCCTAATATTCTTGACCTGATCATTTGAAGTTGATGACATATCATATTTCTTGTGATTCAATGTTAATTTTCTAACCAAGTTATAAACTTCCAATAAATAAATCCTTTGATTTGATTGAAACAAAAAAATCATAATCTAACATGCAACATCGTACAATGGTGCTCCAATTCATTGATATTAGAGTAGGCTTGCAAAAGAGTATTCTTATTCAAATGAATTATCTCCTTGCAACTTCTTAAAATTCTTTTGGATTCATTGATATCATTTTTTTACATGTTGGGATGATTTTATATCCAATAAAGATGCCATCAATCCCTAATGCAGAAATTATTTTTATTATGGCTTCTAAAGTGAAGCCTTTTTAGGATATTTAGAGGAAGAAAGAACTTGAACAAGGTTAAAGACTACAAGCTTATATACTTCCATGAAATTTCATTAAAAAATTTTGTAGTTCCTGAACCTAAGGATGAATTCTAAAAAGAACTGAACTAAGGATAGACACAACTATTTGAATACAAGAAATAGTAAGAGTTAACCTAAAGTAGAGAAGCCTCAAGATGAATCGATGTCTTTTTCAATGAATTTTCCAACAAGATTTTTCAGGTAGCCTTCCACAATTGTTTCCTAGGAAGATACAAAATGAAGGATGGAAAAACTAGAAGGGTTGAAAAATAAAGAGATTCCACAAATGAAAATAAGTGACTGAGAGAAGGGAAGGAGCTAGTCTAATATGGACAAACTCCTCCACCTAAACATTATCAAATCAATCAAGGGATGTTCCTAACCCAAAAGGACAAATTCTAGGTATATGAAAGGGAATGGAGAGTGAAGAATCATTGAATGGAGACATGCAGTGTATAAGTTGGTGTTGTTTCTGCAAAAGATTGAAAATTCCCCTTAGACAATATTTTCAGATGTAGATGAGCCCTAAACTTGCATAAAGAATGTTGATGGGAGGTCCAAGAGAATTAATAGGCATACCAAGGTTTTTATCCCCACCAAAACTAGGATGTGCTACTGCCCAATTCTAACACCTACACACTCCATTACCCTATTGATGAAAGACATAGTATAATGAGACCCTTCAATAACCAAACCCAAAATTAATGAGCACATGCTTAGGGGGTTATAAAGGATCCTTCAATTTCCCAAAGTAATGCAAATGGAATGATGAACTATTTTCTCACTTGTGTGAGAATAAATGTGATTTAAAACCATCAATATTGATGTATAGCTATGACATATAAATGTAGTTCTACCCCCATTTTTCAATAGTATTCCAATCTCAAGGTTTGGAGCTTTGTTATCCCACTTGTCTGCCACATAGTCGAGGTGTCTTTTGACATAGAATTAGGAGGAATGAATAAGGAAATTGGAATATTTTTTAATACAAATTATAACGTTGTCAAGTTATTTCCTTTCAACATCACAAATAATTCATGGCTTTAATAATGGTTATGGAATCTCCAACAATTTAAAAAACAAGTTGACAATTTTCTCCTTTGTAATCAATATATTTTACATGTTGAGTAAGCCTTTTCCTAGTTACATTAATTTGTCCTAATCTCTTTTCAAATTTGTATACTTTTTTTCTTCCAATATCAAGGTTTATTAATCCCCTCATTCTTGTCACCTTTACATCCTTAAAGAAAATTTAAAATGTATATGGCTAATATTATAAAAGTAGAGTTATATATTTTATTAGTTTATGGTAAAGAAAATTGTAAAATTGATAGGTCTTAAAATATATATATATATATATATATATATATAAGTTAATATTTTTAAAATATGTGTTACAATGTTTTATTAGTTTTTGGTAATAAAAACTGTAATATTTATAGCCTTCTAAAATATGGAAAATCTAGTACACAATGTTAGGGATGCATGGGAAGATAGTATATAGTTGGAAAAGGGAAGTATGTTCATGTACATGGGAAAGAGAGGAGGGGATAAAAGGATACAAGCCATCTTAGTTTCATCCCAACACATCGTGACTCTCTATCACATTATTTCTAGTGTATTTTTATTGCAAGAAGTCAAGACTAACACATTAAATTAGGAAATTATGGGAGTGATAAGGTTCACAATTTTATGTATTATATATAAAGATGTAGAATAGAGATTAGAAGTTTTAGTGGCAAGGTGGTAAACATTGGCTATTTAAATGGATGCTAGTACTTACAACCAAGTGTGAAAGTATGCCAAAGACATGAGAGGTATATGTATATATGCCAATAGACAATATCAATATATATACCAAATTATAATGTGTACATAACATGGTATATATAGTATATATATTATTTTTGTGTGTGTGTGTGTGTGTGTGTGAGAGAGAGAGAGAGAGAGAGAGAGAAAGAGAGAGTATTTTAATATGATATGGGTTAGTGAATTTTGTGGTCCAAGGATTTTAGTTGTTAGTGATTGAAAATTGGAAATTTTGGAAGATAAGGGATAAAAAAGGTGAGGGTTAAGTCTTTTGACTGTCGAGGTTTTTTTTATTTATATATGCTAGTTCTTAAGGGTTATATTATCTTATATATAGTGTTTTGAGTTATAATATTTAGGGTTTATGTTATGGGTTATAGGGTTTAGTGGATGGAGGTTAGGGATTATATGTATTAATATTTCTTATGGGATTGATGTAATATATTAGGGGTTAAATGGTGATAGAATCTTAATGGTTAGGGGTTATAGGGATCCAACGTATATAGTGGTTGAGAGTGAAAGGTGTTCGATGTAAGGATTAATGGTTATGGAGTTTATATGATAAGATTTACAATCTAGATGGGTTATACTTATTAAGAGTTAAAAGGACATGTGTGTTATTTGATATATATATACTTATAAATGTATCACCATTGTAGCAATAAAGGGGTAAATGAGAGATTTGAACCCACCTAAGATTTTCTAAGTGAACATCCAGTTACAAGTAAAAATATAAAGTCCAATAATTTTACTACATTTTCCTTGGTTGCATGAAGTATGTACCATTACAAAATAGAAGGTTTTATCATCCCTTAATTCAAAGAGAAGTGTTATAACCTAAAGAACAAAAGTAGTGGGAGAGCCTCCCTTTAATCATCTCCATCCAATTATTCTACATCTAATAATATGTAGCTTGAGGAGATGGCTAAAGACCATTAAAATGACCAATGAGGGCTCAATTTACCAGAATGGCATGACATAGTTCTAAGAATGGAAATTTTCCATGCATAAATATGATATTCGTTATATAAATTTCTCGAAGAGCTCTCACCACTAGTGACATATTTCATATGGTGTGGTTGACCTTCAAATTTATAGTTGCTTCTTCTCTAAGCTACAAATAACATAATATTCTTTTGCACTTCCTCTCACCTTCTATCTGATGAGGGGAGAATTGATAGTCAACTACCAATTTCGAAGTCATATCAAGCGATCTTGAGCCTTAGCCAGAACAAGAGCTAGATTCAACAAGAATCAAAGTTTGAGATGTATCCAGAGACAAACTCATGTTCCATTAACACAATTGGTGTGTGGTCATCCCAAAACATCTACCTAGTTTTTGGTCCTCCGTAAACCACCACTTAGTAGAAGATTTAATGCTCCTACTATACATAATTTTATGGTCATATTCAAACCACCATTTCAATAGTTTGTGGTTATATTTAAACCATTATCAGAAATCACTTGCATTTAGTAGAATACATCAACTTCTAGCCAAATTAAGAATTGTTCTAGGAATTGCTTTGAGCCAAGTTTTAGAGTTGGTGACTAGCCTTAAACCACCATTAATATAAGACTTCGACTTCTACTACCTTTCTAGTTTGTGGTCTTCCTTAAACCACCACTAGTAAAAGACTTCAACTTTCATTACCCCATTTGGTTTGTGGTCTCGCTAAACCACTAGATTTTGAGATCACATCTAGGCATTGATTTTCATTTACCTTCCTATTTTAGCTCTCTTCTTAGACTCATGTATGCCCTTTAGATTAAGGCTAGGCCACGGTGGGGGTGCATGTTGGAAACATGATCCTTAGGGACTATGTAAATTGCAATATTCACTTGCGTGGAAATCGAAAAGCCACAAGTGAACATGAAGAGATATGAAAAATCCAAGAGACGTCTTAGAATATGAAATCAAGTGTCATAATAGTATGTATTTATGTGTATCTTATGGATCATATTTGAATCTCACGTTTATCTAAACTTTCAAAAGGGTCATATGCAAACATGAAAACGGAACCATCTATGAAGTATCAAGTCAATGAGAAAAGACAAAAAGCATACCCCTTCTCAAATGTGATGATAAAGGGAGGGAGATGGTTACATGGAAATTTAGATGTATTCATTGCTATTATAGTGAAGATATACTAAATTGATTTCAATTTTACCATTATTTTTTTAAATTTGATATACATCATCATATTTCTTAAAATAGAGAAAGAAAGAGTTCAAATTAATTTTAAAAGATGCAATATAATCAATTTAACGTTGTGGATTTGACATTAGTAGTTAACTTTAAAGGTTAAATTGATTATATTAAATTTAACTTGGATAGAGATAAATTGCTATGATTTGTATCCAAGTTCAAATATTATGATATCATCTCTTGAAAATAAAAATGTTAAAATAAAAAGAGTTTCAATTCTTACCTAATTAGAATCAATTGTAAATTCACCAATAATTATAAGATAAGATATTGATAATAATTTGTTCAAAAAACTAAAAAATTAAATATTTATTAAATATAATATTTAATTTTACCTTATCTTTTGTAAATGACTAAATTTTCATATATATATATATATATATGAATGATCAAATATTTAAAATTTTTTTTTTTTTAATTCTTCATATTTTTAAAAACATTTTTTTATATTCTTTTAAAATTTATTTGTCCTTTCTTTTTATACTTTTGATACAATAAAGTGAGATCCAATTTCAATAAACTTCATTTATGTTATTAATGAAACTGAATTTAAGTGAGAAGAATATTATTCCTCATAATCACTTGATAAACTAACATATATTAGATAAATTTACATTCATATGAATTTATTTTTTTTTTGTTTTTTTATTCAAAATTCTATGAAAATGTTTAAAAAATAGTTGGAATTGTAAAATTAATGATTGAAATAGCACAATATTTTTTTATCTTTAATATTCAATATATTTATATTTTGAAAAATGCAATTCCATTAAAACTATATAACAAACACTACTACACTAAGGGGTTTTTAAGACATTTTTTTAAGACAAAAGAAATCTTTTGTCTTAAAAAGTCACTTTTTATTTTAGTTATTTTATAATGAAATTTAATATCAATTGAATTGTCTTAAATATAAAATTTAAGACAAAAATAGTGTGAGACAAAAATAATTTGAGACAAAACTTATATTTAAGACAAAAACAATTTGAGACAAAAAAATTTAAGACAAAAGTATTTTAAGACAAAATTTTATATTTAAGACAAAACCAGTTTGAGACAAAAATATTTTAAGACAAAACTTTATATTTAAGAAAAAAGCAGTTTGAGACAAATATATTTTCAGACAAAAGCAATTTGAGACAAAAATATTTTAAGACAAAATTTTAGATTTAAGACAAAAGCACTTTGAGACAAAAATATTTAAGACAGAACTTTATATTTAAGACAACGACGACTTAAGAAAATGACAATTAAGACGAAACCCATTTAAGATAGTTAGCAATTAAGACAAAATCATTAACATTTGGAAGTTTGCATTGAAATATCCATGAGTGGATAGTGGATAAAATTATATATTTTATTTTTGAAAATATATATTAAAACCACATGAAATTTAATCATGTCATATTTATTTCTTTTATATTATATTTTTCTTTTTTCATTAAACCACATTCTAAAAATTTAATAAATAAATAGATAAAAACTATTATTTTTTGGTTGGCAACTTAAGGGGATTTGAACTTTGAATCTCGTGTTTTAACCATAGGTGCTCCAACACTAATATTCTTGGGCATATTATGTTTTTTCCTGCTAACCGCTCCAAATACAACCTCTAAGAACTAGTAGGGTCCAAGGAAAAGAGCTACAAGTTCCCTAAATCCGATCTACATTTCATGGACAATCACATTTACCCCAAATGTCCTCCACATATTTGCCTTGGTGTATTGGAGTTTGAAAAATACATAGGATGCCACAAGTAATCCTAATCATAAGACTCAACTTTCCTAATGACTAGGATGCCTTAAAAATAAAAAAACATCTTAACTTATGCCTAAAATTACTAAAATTTCCTATCCCAAATATGAAATTAGAAATTCTACAAAATTATAGGGCAACAACGAAACATACTTCCTCTTCTATAAATCTCTAAGACCTTATGGAGGACAAATACAAATTTTGAAATAAATTGTTGAAATTATGCTCTTGCATCAATAGCTACCAATGTATCCTTGTAGGCCACCCCCTTTAACAATAGTAATACCAATGTCCTTTAACCTAGAAGGAACTCCTTACATAATTCTCTCTTAGATCCCCTTAAGCCATTGCAATGATTGTATTTGATGCCTACCTAGTTGCAAGCACATTAAGAAGCAATGTAACATATTGCTGGTTGAGGATTTCGATAAGTATGTGATTTTGTTGACATCTTGTGACTATCACATATGTGAATATATAAAATATTCGATGCATGTCGCCCTAACACTATAACATGACTTAGTATTGCCTATCATACTGTGTCACTCCCTCCTCGAGACACCTATAACTTGCTAACACTCCCTGTCACACACTCTTATTCATTCATTTATGAATTTTGACCTAGTGCTCTGTTATGTTTTCCTGACACTCCCTAACACTCCTTAGCACACATTGGCACACCTTGGCACTTGGAACAACTTTGTATGCTTCCCTAGCACTCTAACATGCCTTGGCACTTCCTAGAATACCGTGTCACTCCCTTCTTAGCACACCTGGAACTGGCTTATACTTCATTTCCATGCATTTGAAACTAGTGCCCCTTTGTGTTTCCCTGACACTTGGCCCTCACACTCCCTAGCATGTGTTCATGCCACACCCTGGTACCTGCCACATCTTGGCATGCCTATCATGCCTTGGAACTGCCTAACATGTCTTAGTACCTCTAGGAATTCCCTTGGTATTCCTTAGCTTTCATGTCGTCATAGATAACCTTGCTTTTTTTGTGACTTGGGAACCCAACCAATTCATTGGAAAATCGATGTTGTGCCTAGCCCAAAGTTTCCCTTTGTCTGAAACTACTTTGTCCAACCCTTTATGTAACCATAGGCTTGACTCATACAAGTCTTATTCTGACCTTCCCCTAACACACTTTATCCTTGAGACAATTGGATTTCATTGACACTACTTGGCACACACTCTTATTCATTCATTTCCATGCATTTTGACCTAATTCTCCCTTGCAATGTCCTGGCACTCCCTAACACTCCTCAACATCCATTAACACTTTTTTGCATGTGTTAGCATGCCTTTTCATTCCTTGGCATGCATTGACACTCCTTAGTTATCATGCCCTCATAATTACCCTTACTTTTTTGGAACTTGGGAGCCCAACCAAGTCTTGCCTTGACTATAACAACTTGACCAAGTTACGGTTACTACATCTAGATTATGCCTTGTTCACCTAAGAAATGACTATAACCCCTCACCCATTTAACCCCCTAAACCCTAAACCCCTAACCCATTTAACCCCCTAAACCCTTAACCCCTAACCCCTTAAAACCTAATTCCCGACCCTAACCCATTTAACCCCCTAAATCCCTAAAACCCTAACCCATTTTACCCCCAAAACTTAACCCCTAACCCTTAACCCCTAACCCCTAAAATACTTAACTGCTAAATCCCCTAACCCCATAAAATTCTAAACCCCTAACCCATTTAACCCCCTAAAAATATAACCCCTTAACCCCTAACCCCTAACCCCTAAAATCCTTAACTGCTAAATCCCCTAACCCCCTAAACCTCTAAACCCCTAAACCCATTTAACCCCGTAAAACCTAAACGTCTAACCCTTAACCCCTAACCCCTTAAGCCCTAATTCCCAACCCCTAACCCAGTTAACCCCCTAAACCCCTAAAACCCTAACCCATTTAACCCCTAAACCCTTAACCTCTAAACCCTTAAACCCCTAAACCACTAACACCTAATCCCCTAACCCCTTAACCCCTAAACCCCTAAACCGTTAACGCTTAACCATTAACCCATTAACCCCTCACCCCTAACCCTAAAATCCTTAACTGCTAAATCCACTAAGCCCTAAGCCCCTAATCCCTAATCCCTTAACCACTAGCTCATTATTCACCTAACCCCTAACTGCGCCTAAATCCCCTAACCCCTAAGCCCCCAATCCCTAATACCTTAACCAATAACTCATTATTCCTCTAACCCCTAAATGCGCATAAATCCCCTAACTCCTAACCCCCCAATCCATAACCCTTTAACCACTAACTCATTATTCCCCTAACCCTTAAGCCCCCAATCCCTAATCCCTTAACTACTAACGATAATATACCACAGTGGGCATGCACAATAAGAAGAACCAAAGAAATCAAATTCAATAAAGGAAGCACAACCACCACTCCAAACTCGCTTCTCTAAAACGCATACAACCACAATAAATCCCACTGAAGCTTACAAATTTATCAAGCCCTAATTAACTTACTAACAAATTCAACAAGCCAACATGCTACAATTTGTTGAGTCACCCCAAAATCAATTAGTAATTATTGCATGAATGTACATTTGTTTGTAATTTTATTTAAAAGGTTGAAATTCTCTCAAGAGCGTATAGAATATATCCAAGAGTTAAAAAAATGGAAATTTTGCTTACCTCCACAAGGTATCATCACACTCGGATAGGTGAAAACATACAAGTCTAAATCTTCTACCTCTAAGTCTCAATGACACCTCAACATGTCAATAACATACTTGCAACAATGCTTAATGATTTTTGTCTATTGGCTAAAGAGATGTACATCCATCCATCCAAAAATAAACATCTCAATCAATCCAACACTATAAATTTTGTGTTATTTCAAATATTACAATATGGTCTTATATTAGCTCACATATTCCTTGAATATTTGAAAGCCAAACTACCTTAGAATAGTATACCAGAAAGATTTGTACTCTAAAAGATAAAAAAAGACGACAAACTAAAATAGGAGCTTTAACTCTAATCCAGACACTTCATTCTTAGCAACATGATATCTAATGAAGATGATACGTGGAAAAAAAAGGCTTCATATATTGTCTATCACATGTCAAACCAAGTGAACAAACACATTCATAGAACACATCAGAAATAGGGTTCATAGATCGACTTGTATTATATGGTTTCAAACCCTTCTTGTCTCCTTCAAGGGGGTTTCTGGAGGTCTTAAAAAAGACTTCCTTTTGTTAACCAAATGTATTGTTTATTTCACACATGTAAGGAAACGTACTTTCCAAATCATATTGTAATAGATTCATAAGGTGATATTATTGGTATTAACTACACCTTATTTAGAGACATCATTTTTATTGTAGGGTTTGGTACCTTTCAATTGGATGTGGTTGGTGATGTGAAGACTACTCAACCTCTAGTAAAGATTCATACTAACACTAACAAGCTTATGGATGCTTGTTTACAAAGGGAGATGCCTCTAAACTTAACTCATTGGATTCTTTGTTTGTTCATGCTAATTATTACTCTCAACTTTCCTTCTCCAAGGGGTTGAGACTATTTGCTTCATTTATTTTACATGGTCCGGTGAAAGAAGAAGAATGGAGATTGTCTCCACATCTTTTCCATTTCGCTAAGTTACAAATAAAAAGAGTCAAATTCTATAGCCAATAGACTAATAGCCTCTTGATACACCTTTATTGAGCTATGCGTAGCTCTCACCTATCACTGTAGCTCAATGAATTTACATCTAATAGCTCCAAGACACGATTATAAACGGACTAGTTGTGAAGTTGTTGTTAAATTATCGCTTCCAAATGTTCAATTATCATGAATTTTGGGGGAGGGGGATCTTTTGGTGTATTTAACGGGGCAAGGGGACATAAGGGTCGTTGATATTGCAACAAGATGATGAGCTTAGTGGAAAGAAGTCGCCTTCACTAAGTGGGCCCGCAGGCTATTTTTGGCGCAAAGTCTATTTTTAGACTATGTCTATTTTTAGACATGTCGATCGTATTCTATGAGTTGCAAGATGCTATTTGTGGATGGTTGGTCAAGTTGGAAAAATATATGGACTTCTATTTTTAGATACATTGGCTAGAATCTATTTTTAGATTTCTAGTCTAAAAATAGATATGTCGAGTATTATTATCTCTTAATAATATTTGGACTCTAAACATTACTTTATTCTCTTGGAGCACTTTAGTTAAGTGCACAGATGTGGCACAGTAGCTGACAGAAGGAATTACGCTATTCCCGAGGGTTTACTGGAGCTAATGATTGAGGACTTGAGTTAGAACTCATGTGACAGAGTTTGGTGGAGTTGATTGAGGAAGTACGGAGTTGTGTTCAATTTAATCGAGTTAAACATAGTTGAGCTAGTTGTATCTAGTCTAACTGATCGATACACTAGTGAGAGTGGTGTGAATTAATTATTAATTAATTCACAAATTATTAACTCATTAATCAACTAAAGAATACACGCTTAACTAAGGCGCATGGACAAGTCAGTGGAGACCGTGAAGAGGTAGGTGGAGCAAAGGTGACTACCGGGGCCGACTATGCATCGGTGCATGAGTTTGCACCACACATCGATGGAGAGGCCAATGATGGAGATGCCAATGAGGATTGCGTAGTACAACTGTGTGGTTCAAAGTCTATTCGCAGCCATTCTTTAGCAGTGATTGTGCAATAGAGGCAAGCGAGCAGTTGGCAGAGATTGGAGCATGTGATTTGCTAGATCGGACCTATTTAGTGTGTAGCAATTGTAGATTGTACTAAGAGCTTGTGAGGAGCTGTGTATGATGATTGTTACATGATATCTATGACATATAATATACATATATTTGGGGGTTTTCAACTTTAAGCTTTCCCATAAAATATTGTGTTCATATGTGTGAATGTTTATGGTTTTAATGTGTGTATGCAATTGATTTTATTTCTGCAATTAATGATCAATGGTAGAAGAGATTTTGTATTGTGCATGAAGTCAAATAGTGTGTGATTAGGAGAATATCGGATGTATAACATATCAGTTATATAATTTCTACATGGTATCGCAGCTTTATTGACTATTGGAGCAATTGCAAAACATTGAAGCGGTTGAGTTTTGAGCTGGTGGAATTCGAATTTGCAGTAGTGTTTTCTTGGTGTCGAAGTTGAGATGTCTTTCAATGGATTGCGATTGGAGTATGCCCTTGAGGGCAACTCAAATTATATTGCATGGAAGGACAAGATGGAGGTGGTGCTGGATGACAATGGGTTGAAGGAGTTCATAGATGCAGAAATTCCAAAACCTACTTCTAGCGATGCTGCCGTACTTGACGCATGGCAAAAGAAGACAGCAAAGTGTCGAAGGATTCTGTTGGAAGGTGTGAAGGATCACATAATGTCCAGCCTTCATGGTAAATATTATCCATTCTTGATGTGGAAAGATTTGACAGATTTATTCCAACGCAAGAGTGACCAGAGGAAGTTGGTGCTCAAGGATAAACTCAGGAACATAAAAATGGAGAAAGGCGACAGTATGCCCAAGTACCTCACGAAGTTCATCCAACAGCAGGATGTATCGGGAAGTGTAAGCCATCAGAGATGATGAGGACTGGGTGAGCTCGGGCTCTCCTTGGGCTTCCGAAGAGTTGACATTCCTATCGTGACCGTCACCAATGGTCGCGAGAATTTTCCAGGATGGTTACTTTGTCTTGATCTTGTGCGGGAGGAGAGAAGGCGGAGTACCAGGGATGGATCTTCATCGAAGAATGTAGATGAAGAAAATTTCACTTTGGTTGCCAAAGCAAGGAAGGGGAAGAGAAAGAAGAATGCTTCTCAATCTGGTGCGAAAGGCAAGAAGTAGGACATGTCCAAGGTGAAGTGCTTTCACTGTCACCAACATAGACATTACGCCACTAATTGTCCACAGAAGAAGAAAAATAATCAGGCTACTGGATTTGCATCTGGAGAGGCCTTAGCCTGGTAGTTTGAGTTGGATTTTTCACTAATCGCATGCTTGGTCTCAAGTGTGATGGGTTCAGTGTGGTTTCTTGACAGTCGTGCGTCTTTTCACATGACCGGAGACAAAGATTTGTTTACTGATCTGGATGAGAAAGATCTTGGAGTGCACATCGAGATGGCCGATGATGGTAGATACAGTGCGACCGGTATCGGTACCATTTCCTTTGAGAGGGAGTCTGGTAAACCCTTCGTATTGAAGGAAGTCATGCATGTTCCAGGATTGAAGAAGAATCTTATCTCTATGGCCATGTTAGAAGACAAGGGATATGATGTTGTCTTTAGCGAGGGAAAGGCTTTCCTGCGCAGTAAGGCAACTGGTGAAACCCGGAGGATAGGGGTTCAAGTTAAGAACCTTTATCAATTGTAGGTAGATGGCTGCGCAACAATGGCAGGCAAGGCAGAAGGAGTGGTGACCCAGGATGAGGGTGAGCTATGGCACAGGAGATTGGGCCATCTTCACCATGGTGCTTTGAAAATTTTGCAGCAGATTTCTACCGGGCTTCCCAAAGGTACACTTGCGCAATCAGATCAGTGGAAGGGATGTACTTTGGGAAAAATTGTGAAAGCCACCTTTCACGAGAAGGATAGTCGCGCCACGACGATCCTTGAGAGAATTCACATAGACGTGTGTGGACCTTTCTCAGTAGCTTCGACAGCAAAGAATAGGTACTATGTGATATTTTTTGATGATTTTTCTCGTAAGT
The DNA here is from genome assembly GCA_034641835.2 of Pinus albicaulis. Classification (NCBI taxonomy): domain Eukaryota; kingdom Viridiplantae; phylum Streptophyta; class Pinopsida; order Pinales; family Pinaceae; genus Pinus; species Pinus albicaulis. The sequence continues at coordinate 1,283,279,569 of CM076583.1, read as the reverse complement.
GCTGGATCTTCTTCATGCAGAAGAAGAGAGAGACATACTCAAATTTCTGTGAGTTCAAGGCACTGGTTGAGAAAGAATAGGGGAAGCAGGTGAAGGCTCTTAGGAGCGAAAATGGTGGTGAATTCAGCTCTGGCGAGTTCCAGGACTTTTGCAGCATAGAAGGAATTCGAAGAGAGCTCATAGCACCTCATAACCCATAGCAGAATGGGGTCGCTAAGCAGAAGAACATAACGATCGAGGGTGTTGCACGGGTGATGTTGCATGATCAGGGCCTTCCCATACACTTGTGGGCTGAGGCATGCAATACTACAGTTTATGTGAAACTGCTGTCCCGCGGTGATACTTGGCATGAGCACACCGAGGAGGCGTTCGGTAAGAGGCTCAATATTTCCCATTCGAGGATTTTTTGGTTCACTCGTTTACATTCATGTGACAAAGGATGCCAGAAGATGTCGGAGCGACCGCAGAGGCGGGGATATTTTTGGGGTACATCGATACACCCCACAACTATCGTGTGTATTTTCCGCATAGTCGCAAGACCTGCCAGCATTCAGATATCAAATTTCATGAGGAGAAAGCCATGAAGTGTTCGCTTGAGAGGGAGCCACACTTGCATGTAGATGAGGAGCTATTAGTTCCTAAGGATGAGCCTCAGGATGTGGATCAGCCAAAAGAGGAGGTTCATGGAGTGGAAGAGACCACTCATGCAGCGCCAACCATAAAAGGGTGGAAGTGCACTACAGAAGCTAAGTGATTGATTCAGGATGCAGAGAAGGTTGTAGGAGCACCTACATCACAGCGCAGACATAGATAGTCACCTGACTGATATACTGGATACATGGCTCTTATGAGCAAGTGTATCGTGACAGAGCCATCCTCTTTCGAGGAAGCTGTGGAGGATCCCGCATGGGTAGATGCCATGGTGGAAGAGTATGATTCGATTTTTAGAAACAGTGCATGGGAGATTGTCCCAAGGCTGGAAGGGAAATCAGTGGTAGGTTCGAGATGGATCTACAAAGTGAAGCAAGAAGCTGACGGGAGTGTGGAGAAGTATAAGGCAAGATTTGTTGCCCGAGGCTTCTCACAGATTGAGGGGATCGACTATGAGGAAACCTTTGCACCTGTCGCAAGGTATTCTTCCATACAGACGATTCTCTCTCTCTCAGCGCAGATGGGGTGGCACATTCATCAGATGGATGTGAAGACTGCATTCCTCAACGAAGTGATTGAGGAGGAGGTGTACATAGAGTAGCCCGAAGGTTTTGAGATCTTCAGCAGCGATTCACATGTGTGCAGGCTCAAAAGAGCGATGTATGGGTTGAAACAAGCACCTCATGCTTGGTACACATGGATCGACAGTTACTTTACCGGACTTGGATTCTCCAAGAGTGAGGCGGATCCGAACCTATACCAGATTGTGGTGGAGGGTAAGTTGCTGATCATTGTACTTTATGTAGATGATTTGATACTGACTGGTGATGAACAGTTGATACTCTCATGCAAGGCTGATCTTGCAAAGGAGTTTGAGATGAAGGACTTGGGCCTCCTTCATTATTTCCTGGGATTGGAAATTTGGCAGCGGAAGGGTGGACTATTTGTGTCTCAAGGCAAGTATGCCCGGGAGATACTGGAGAAGTTCAACATGCAAGGCTGCAAGCCTATCGACACTCCTCTTCCCGGTGGGTGGAGGAAAGAGGATGCGCTGTTCGAGCATGTGCGGGATGCCACCGTTATCCACAAGCCAGGTCGCTCATGTATCTGGTCAATACACGACCCGACATATGCTACGCTGTTAACCAGCTTTCACAAGCTATGGTTAAGCCTACCAAGCTATTTTGGAAGGCAGGAAAGCATGTATTGAGATATCTCAGAGGCACATTGGGATATGGACTTTGGTACAGACAGTCGGATGAGGTGAAGCTGTGTGGCTTCACGGATGCAGATTGGGTAGGGAGCCCAACGGACAAAAAGAGCACATCTGGAGGGATTTTCAGTATCGGGTCGACAACAGTTTCTTGGTACAGCAGGAAGGAGAGATCCATGGCACTCAGTTCAGCGGAGGCCAAGTATATGGAAGCGATTTTGGCTGCATGCGAGGCTATATGGATGAGGAAGATCCTGGTCGGGTTGTTCGGTTCACACTTAGATCCTATTGTGATATATTGTGATAATCAGAGTTTTATCAAACTCTCGATTAATCCAGTATTTCATGATAGATATAAACACATTGACATCCGGTATCATCATATCAGAGATTGTGTGCAGCGGAAGATCATGTTACTTTCATACATTCCCACGGAGGATCAGGATGCTGATATCTTGATGAAGGCGCTCATCAGGAGCAAATTCGAATACCACAGAGGCAGGATTGGGGTGGCAGATAATCCCTATCTTGTTGACAGGTAGTGTTGAGATTGCAACAAGACGATGAGCTTAGTGGAAAGAAGTCGCCTTCACTAAGTGGGCCCGCAGGCTATTTTTGGCGCAAAGTCTATTTTTAGACTATGTCTATTTTTAGACATGTTGATCATATTCTATGAGTTGGAGGATGCTATTTGTGGATGGTTGGTCAAGTTGGAAAAATAGATGGACTTCTATTTTTAGACATATTGGGCAGAATCTATTTTTAGATTGACAATCTAAAAATAGATATGTCGAATATTATTAGCTCTTAATAATATTTGGACTATAAACATTATCTTATTCTCTTGGAGCACTTCAGTTAAGTGCACAGATGTGGCACAGGGGCTGACAAAAGGAATTATGCTATTCCCGAGGGTTAAGTGGAGCTATTGCATGGAGACTTCAGTTAGAACTCATGTGACAGAGTTTGGTGGAGTTATTGAGGTAGTTGGTGGAGTTGTGTTCAATTTAACCGAGTTAAACATAGTTGAGCTAGTTGTATCTAGTCTAACTGATTGATACACTAGTGAGAGTGGTGTGAATTAATTATTAATTAATTCACTAATTATTAACTCATTAATCAACTAAAGAATACATCAGTTAACTACAATGCATGGTCAGTTTCAGTGGAGACCAGTGAAGAGGTAGGTGAAAGAGCAGTGTGACTATCATTTGTGACTATACTGGTGCACGAGTTTGCACCACACATTGATGGAGAGACCAATGAGGATTTTGCAGTACAAGCCAGGTGGTTCGAAGTTCATTCAGAGCCATTCTTCAGCAGGGATTGTGCAGTAGAGGCAGGCTAGCAGGTGGCAGAGATTGGAGCATGTGATTTGCTAGATCAGACCTGATTAGTGTGTAGCAATTGGAGATTGTACTGAGAGCTTGTGAGGAGCTTTGTATGATAATTGTTACATGATCTCTATGACATATAATATACATATAGTTGGGGTTTTTCAGCTTTAAGCTTTCCCATAAAATATTGTGTTCATATGTGTGAATGTTTATGGTTTTAATGTGTGCATGCAATTGATTTTATTTCCACAATTAATGATCAATGGTAGAAGAGATTTTGTATTGTGCATGAAGTCAAATAGTGTGTGATTAGGAGAATCTCGGATGTATAACATATCAGTTATATAATTTCTATAGGTAGCATGTATGGGTAGAAGTGAGAGGTTCGAGAATGGTTTACTGAGATCTATAATCCTAACATTATAGAATGAGAAGGAGCATTAGGGCCTTATGACATAGGGGGTAGGGGACCTATAGGTAAGGAAATGAGAGAAATTTATAGGGGAAACCCCAATAGTTTTGACAAGGGGATTAGGGGCCACATTATCACAACCCATACACACTTAACCCATAACCACTAAAATACCTATCCATTTAACCCCAAATCCACAATCCCTTAACCCCTACACCCATAACTCATAACCATTTAACCCCTTGATCCCTTAAACCCAAAGCCACTAACCCCTTAACCCCTAACCCCTAACTTAGAATCCTTGAACCCCATAAAACCTAATCCCAAATCCTCTTAAACCTTGACCCTTAACCCATAACCCCTAACCCCTTAACTCGCTGACACCTAAATACCATAACCCTTAGGCACTTAACCCCTAAATCCTCTGACATGTAAGCCCTTGATGGTTAATCTTTAACCCCCGAATCCCTTAACCACTAAGTCATTAAACTCTAACCCTTAAACCCCCTAACCTCTAAATCCCATAAGCCCTAACCCTTTACCCTTTACCCTTAAACCCTTGCTCCTAAACACTTAAACCCCTTAACTCCTAGAACCCCTTATCCTTTCTCCCAAACCATAGGTGCTCCAACACTAATATTCTTAGGAATATTATGATTTTTCCTGCTAACCGCTCCAAATACCTAAAACTCGCTAGCACTCCCTGTCATATGCTCTTATTCATTCATTTATGCATTTTGACCTAGTGCTCTGTTATGTTTTCCCGGCACTCCCTAACACTCCTTAGCACACATTGGCACACCTTGGCACTTGGAACAACTTTGTATGCTTCCCTAGCACTCTAACATGCCTTGACACTTCCTAGAATATCGTGTCACTCCCTTCTTAGCACACTTGGAACTGGATGATACTTCATTTCCATGCATTTGAAACTGGTGCTCCCTTATGTTTCCCTGACACTTGGCCCTCACATGCCCTAGGATATGTTCATGCCACACCCTGGCACCTGGCACATCTTGGAATGCCTATCATGCCTTGGAACTACCTATCATGTGTTATTACTTCTAGGCATTCCCTGCCACACCTTGGTATTCCTTAGCTTTCATGCCGTCATAAATAGCCTTACTTTTTTTGCGACTTGGGAACCCAACCAAGTCATTGGAAAATCAATGTTGTGCCCAACCCAAAGTTTCCCTTTCTCTGAAACTACTTTTTCCAACCCTTTATGTAACCTTAGGCTTACCTCCTACAAGTCTTATTTTGGCCTTCTCCTAACACACTTTATCCTTGAGACACTTGGAATTCGTTGACACTACTTGGCACACACTCTTATTCGTTCATTTCCATGCATTTTGACCTAGTTCTCCCTTGCGATGTCCTAGAACTCCCTAATACTCCTAAGCATACATTGACACTTTATGGCATGTGTTAGCATGCCTTTTCAATCCTTGGCATGCACCGACACTCCTTAGTTATCATGCCCTCACAATTACCCTAATTCCTGACCCTTAACCCATTTAACCCCCTAGACCCCTGAAACCCTAACCCATTTAACCCCCAAAACCCTAACCCCTAAAATCCTTAACTACTAAAACCCCTAACCCCCTAAACCTCTAAACGCCTCACCCATTTAACCCCCTAAACCTCTAACCCCTTAACCTCTACCCCTCTGACCCCCCTTCAACCAACCAACAATATGTGGATGACACCCTTCTTATGGGCTCTCCCTAAGTCAAAGAAGCCCTTTCCTGGAAAAACAAAGAAAACACTGAATGGAGGGAATGACTCGAGGCCCCGGAATGGGTCCAGCAAAATCACTCTCAGGATTGGACTAACCTAGCTGATGAGCTAAGGAAAAGGAAGATTCAAAGGGATGATCAGCCGGGCAAGCTAAGATGGGGCTTTAATGCGGCTGGCCACTTCAACATAAAAGAAGCCTATGGCCACTTATCTAACTCCACTCACATCCCCACTCAAGATATATGGTGTGTCCATCCCTTCACATAGCCGAACTTTTGCACGTCCCCGAACCTAGACAATCAATGAACTCACGCAGCCATATCGGGTGACATATTTTGGATGATTTACCATTTAATCGCCTTTATTCCACCTCTTCCCGGGTTCATTTGTTTCCCTCTCCCCTAAATCATCATTTTCTCTCGACTAATTAGAAGTACATTTAAAAAAAAAAAAAATAGACAGAAAATAAAGCAAATTTAGAGTATAATTTCATGATTTCAATAGATTGTTTATTTAAATTATTTTTGGTAAGTAAATAAAATAATAAGAATTTAATTATAATAATGTTAGTTAGTTACTCAATTATATATTATTTTTAGGGATTATTTTTTAAGTTTTAGATTTACATTATTTTAAAAAAATGTGAAAAAACAAAAATAACAACTCAATAATAATAATAATATCTCTATATTAATGATAAAGTTTTTCAAATTTATAATAAATAAAAACTCTTATTTCCTTCAATCTAATTTATTAGATGAAGTTTTATAAAAATGTTCTATATTATTTTTCACTCATATGTTTGTAGATATTAAGATCCACTAATTAGTAAAGGGTGTAGCATGAGTGTTTAACTCTTTGAATTTTTGTAAATTGATTTTTTTTTCATTTCATTATACATATTTATTTTTATTTTTTATTTTTATAGTATTATAATTGTGAGAAGTTTTGAAAGATTATGTGATTAGTCAACTCATTTTAAGATGTATAAAAATATAGGTGAAAAACAATATGAAACATTTTATAAAACTTCAAATAAAAATATGGATTGATTAGAACTTTTTGGATGAGGCTAAGGAATGTTGCATAATGAAGACTCTAAGAGCGCATTAAATAACCAATAGCTTATGAAATATTGGTTGCCATCATGAGTTATATGCTATATGCCCATGGGATGGGAATGATGGGATGGGGCATAATAAAGACTCTAAGTGCGCATTAAATAACCAATAGCTTACGAAATATTGGTTGCCCGAATATATGGTAGTTGTTCTTTTCCTTTATTTTTTAAGCATCCTACAAAGAAAACGGTTATGAGGAATTATGAGGTGATGTGGATAAATGTGATATATTTATATAACTTAAAGGTATTAATATATAATAAGTATTAAATCACTCAAATTTTCTATTTATTTTATTATAGGTTTTATTTTATTATATGTTTTATAGTGATAAAATAAAAAAATTATAAAAAATAAATGAATTATATTTTTAATTAAAATTATTAGTATTAGTAAAGGCTCCTTCTAGGTCTCCAGTTTGCCAAGGAAAAAAGAATCTCTAGGAATTGTTGGAGACTCCCACACAAAAACTCTATTTTTGCAAAAGGGCACAACTTCCAAGACTAATAAGCTAAAATCTCCTCCTTCTAATAATTATGAACATCTTGGATTCTTTTCATCATAAAAACATATTTCAAACTCTCCAGAACCAAAACTCTCAGGCGGACAAGCAAGCCAATCAAGCATGCAATATTAGAAAGGGACAAATAAAGATCAATGGGCAACAAGTTGGGGAAACCATCCAATGATTTAACAATTTTAACGCTTAAAGTCTATGTGTATTCAATCCATCAAGACATTAGAAACATGAAGGTAAATCTTGATTTCATAGCCCACGCCCTGTGCATTAATGTAACACTGGTTAAATCAATGATACGTGGGGAATTCATTATATTCAACAGTAACCTTCTCTTGGGTGATGGAATGGGGCTAGCTTGAAGGCCATGCGCCTCCTTGTACATAAACAAAGATGAGATTGCACATCATGATCCAGCTCATAAAATCCCTCTATGTGCATTTCAAGCTGAAGAATCCTAAATTGATAGACTCATTTCTCCCACATGTATGAAGGATAACGCTTGTGTGAGGGTTACATGGCTCAATATAACCATTCATGGAGGAAATTAATAATCTGATACAAGTTCTTCTCTATTTCAAGGAGGCTGAAGGTTGGTGGAATAGAGTAAAGGTTTGGCTCTACCTCTTCAGTGATTGAGAGGTTCCATTGAGCTCGCGGGCTCTAGATGAGAGATTTTTGTAGTGGTCTGACTTGTCTGAGGTCACAGGTTGCATGTGAGGAGGAAAATGAAGGAAAATAATGGGAAAATGAAGAAATTAGAGGCCTCATTGATAAAAAGGCTTATGAGGATCAGTTGGTAGCTTTTGCACAAACTTTTTTCAGTTCAGTTTTGGAGCTCTCATTCTATTCTCTCTCTCATACTCTTCGACACTTTGAGTTTTCTTAGAGAACTCTTGGAGGAGTGTGGCATACTTTGGATTTGGATCAAGAAGGCAAAGGAAAAGCAAGAAAGCGCAAGAGGACAATGAGATCGATAGCTATAGTGGGTTTTTCTTGCAGGTACTGAGTTTCATGTGTGGTTATCTTACTATTTTTGGCATGCATGGCATATGCATGTGGTTATTTGGTTATGATTTGTAAATGGCATGGGGGATTGCATGGATTGACAGTGGTTTTTCCTAGCCTTGCTATTTCCTAGATAACCATGTTTTGTGGGTTTTAATTTTATTTTCTGGTTGGTTTTCTTGTGCCTTTGGTTGTGGGTTGAGTTATTAGTTCCTAGAAGCCTTGGTTTGAAAAACTCTCAAGAAGCCCTTGGTGGGTTGAGTTACTAGTCCTGGAAGCCCTAGTTGGAAAAATGCTTTGGAAGCCCAATAACAATTGTGTGCTGAGTTACTAGTCCTGGAAACCCTGGTTGGAAAAAATGCGTTGGAGCCCTAGACAGCTTGGGTAGAGACCGATATGGTGATGGTTAGTGATGTTAGACCGTGAAGTGGAATCACCGATTGAGGGTTGGGGTGGTTTGGCCTCTAGAATCCCTGGTTTGGTTTTGATTGATTTGTTCTATGAGATCACACATTCATGCTTGGAATATGGCATGAGGGTGACTGGCTGAAAGAAATATTTGGTTCAGCCTAGCCTATGGTCAGGTGGTTCATGGAAGTCCCATAGTTGGTCAACCTATGCAATCATCAATGATAGCTCTTTCTCCTTGGTATTTTATGGGTAAATATACTTGTTTATATGTGGCTTATATCATTGTTATATCCTTGATATTTTTGTTGGTTATATGTTGGTTATGATTGCATTTTATGACAATGATAATGTATGGCTCCCATCATGTTTTGGTTAATCATTGAATTTACAATGACTATATGGCTTAGTAGTGGTAATGCAGCTATTATGATGAGGCATCAATTCGTCTTAGTGATTCTCAGATAATTGTGAGACCCTTGTGCTCATGTCTGTTTTTTTAACCTGTAGAATGCATATTTGTGACATGTTTGACGAAATGGTTGTCATGGCTAGTAGGGTTCAACTCAAGTCTCTGTTCAAGTATTTAAATTTTTATCATTATTTTGGTGTTACCTTTAATTTCTGGAGGTTTCATGGAGTTTTGGGCAGTGGCTTTAGTCATGGCCCTGAAAAAGTGGCTCAAAATTCAGAGTCGTTAGCACAAAACTACCTGGAAAAGTCCCTAGTCACACGCATGCCTTGTTGTGGGAGTGACTGGAAGTTCTAAGTCGCAAGCATGCCCATGTCAATGGAGCGATTAAGGCTTTGATGAAGAAAAATGTTAGTTTGTCTCAAGGGTTGGTCACCTGGATGGGTTGGATGGCTCCTGGGGGTTCTGTTGCAAGTGCAAAAGGTCAGGTTCGTTATGTTCTGTCGGTTCCACTTCCTTAACTAATATATAGGGAGTTGAATAATATCATAGTAACTCTTCGACACATGTTTTCCCCGGTTGGCCGGTTACTTGGGTAGATGTCGGAGGAGGGTGTTATAAAGTGGTATCATAGCATGGTTCTGTTCTCCTTGGGTGATGTCTGGTTTATGTTCCCCTTGGATGAATGTGTTGTCGTAGTGGAAAAGATCATCACATGAGATATTGTACACAACATCAAGGTAGTAGACCATAGATTTACAGTGCTTAGGAAGCACAGAGAGTGGGGGATGTTGGACAAAGTGTTCCTCAGATCTATGCAGCATTGGATAACAGGCAGGAAATTAAGAAGTTATTTTTTCATCTTTAGAGAAAGTTCAATTTCCATGAAAATTATAATGGTAGAAAGTGTGATTTAATTGTTGAAAAAAGTTATGATATTATATAAATTGATTTATTCATTAATAATTTTATAATTTTAAAATTTTATTAATCTAAATTCATTTGATACTTAAATTTATTAAGTGTGGGAAAAAAACAAAGTTATTAGTGTATTTTAAATTTATCATTCTAATACATATATAATAAATAAAGAATCACTTCCAATTCAATTTGTATTTTTTTTTTTAATTTTAAAAAACACACACATATATATAACATATTGACAATTTCTCATTCCCTATTTTTTTTTAACCAAAGACAAATAAAGAACCATTTTCTACTAGACTTATTGTACTCTCATCCTCGTATAAACCATCAATACTTCAAAAATAAAATATCAATTAATAATTAATCGTAGTAAGCAGTTTAGATTTTAAAAAATATATATTTAATTATAAATAAAAACATTTAAAATAAAGTAATAATTATTTTAATGAAATAAAAAATTAAAATATCTATAAAAGAATTAATTATGACCTTAAAGTAAATCATATTTTGTATACAATGTAGTGCAACAGAAATAATTATGACCTTAAATTAAATTGTATTTTGTATACAATATAGTGCAACAGAAATAATTATGACCTTAAAATAAATCATATTTTGTATACTATGTATTTTGAGTGAAATATAAATGAAGAGTGAAAATAAATTTTATTGTTTATTTTGAACAAGTTGTAAGTTTCTATGCTTTTGTTTTGAAGGTGAATGTGGAGTTATTTTGCAATTTCTAGGTTGGTTATAGTTGAGAACAATAAGAAGTGCAACACACTTTGCTTCACAAGTTTCTTGTTTGAATATGCTTACAGTAAAAAGAGTAAATGTGGATATAGCAAATGATTAAATTTCAGAAAGAATTGGAGTAGTGGTTTTAGCTAGAGAATTGTGCTTTGTCTATAAGCCAACTACTAAAATGATATGTGAAGTTCAACTAACAACCACCCCTTGATTATTAATTTCATGCAACTCAATAATATTCATTCCATTTTAAAATGGTTTATCTATTGAAGTAATGAAGAACAATGCCACTCAATTTTTTTAAATATTTATTATCTAATAATACTTATCATTATAATTTCAATTCTAAAAATTGTGTAAAATATATCATCATATTTTATTTATAGCTAGAATTCATTTGAAAATGTAATACATTTATTCATACACTATTCTATATTGCTTATCATTATAATTTCAATTCTAGAAATTATGTAAAATATATCATCATATTTTATTTATAGCTAAAATTCATTTGAAAATGTAATACATTTATTCATACACTAATCTATATTGTGATATAGTGATAATACTAAAGCTCTACAATGAAAATTAATATTACTGAAGCTCTATTTGCACTCGTATGGTGCAAATGCTAGTTATGTCGATAGGCATTTTATTATGGGAGTTTTTGTTTGTGACACTGTTGAATGACACATACACAATGATAACGAGCATCACAGTTATTAACTACGATATTTCGAAGATAATGTGTGAGAAAGAGGATAATGTGCGGGAAAGAGAACAGTCCTTCAACTAATTACCCTGAATTTCGGTGGTTGCCAAAGGTTGAACCCCGGATGGGGAAGGACAAAAAATAGCAGTAGGCCAAGACAGCTTTAGTCGCAGAAGTTCAGGAAGATCCAGATTCTATCCTAGTAGTAGATTATTATCACACATTCATTCATTCTGCATTTGCTGCTTTCTGCAGTATTTGGCTTTCTTTCGAGTGGTTTTCAAATAGTCTCAGAATCCTCTGGTTCTTTGTGAGTTTTTGTGTTGAAAATGGAAGGAAAAGAAGAGGACATTAAGCTCGGGGCGAACAAGTATTCCGACAGGTAGCCGTTGGGGACTGTGGCGCAGACAAGGGAAAAGGATTACACGGAGCTTGGTCCGGCGCCACTGTTAAAACCTGGGAAGTTTGCATCATGGTCCTTCTAGAGGGTGGGTATTACAAAGTTCACGACGACTTTCTTGTTTATTTACATCACGATCCTCACGGTCATGGGTGTCAAGAGGGCCCACAATGTTTGCACCGATTCTGTTGGAATTTAGGGGATTGCATGGACCGTTGGGGGAATGATCTTCTGTCTCGTCTACTGCACAGCAGGAATTTTAGGTGGACAAATTAACCCAGCAGTGACCTTTGGGCTACTCTTGGCCAGAAAGTTGTCTCTGCCCCGGGCTGTGTTCTACATGATATGCCAGTGCTTGGGAGCCATCTGTGGCACTGGTGTTGTAAAGGGATTCATGGAAGGTGAGTACCAAACGAACGGTGGAGGTGCTAACTCTGTGGCTCACGACTACACCAAGGGAGATGGGTTGGGGCTGAGATTGTGGGTACCTATGTTCTGGTCTACACCATTTTCTCTGCTATTGATGCCAAACAAAGCATCAGGGACTCTCACGTTCCTCTACTAGCACCACTTCCAATAGGGTTTGTAGTTTTTCTGGTTCACCTTGCCACAATTCCCATCACTGGAACTGGCATCAACCCTACCCGAAGCTTGGAAGCTGCCTTCATCTACAACAAGTCTCATGTTTGCGATGACCATTGGATTTTATGGGTCGGTCCATTCTTGGGCACTGGCTTGGCAGCTATTTACCACCAGATGATCATTCATGCCATTCCCTTCAAAAATCGCTCCTAGAAACAGGCCAGCCCAACATATTGGAGAGGGGGCTTAAACTTTAGGCTGAGAGTTCTGTTAACGCATGTGTATTGTCCTCAGATAACTGGTTTTTACAGGGTGGATGACATCCATATATTGTGTAAGCATGATTTAGGCTAGCGACAGCCACTGGAAAATTCTACTCTCGTGGGCTTCAGTGGAGTGTATTCCTCGTCACTGTAAAATAATGGACCTTTGGTTATTACTTTTTTCTTTACTAGCAGCAGATTATTATTAAGTAACGGGGACATAGATAGGGGCATAGTAGGTAGCAGAGTAAGATCCCTTAGTTCGATAGCCCGTAGCAACCCTTCTGGATCGAGATCGAGACCCTTAGCAATGCTTGAAACAGGAGCAGTAAAGATAGCATCAGGAAAGGAGATTGACCTTGTTGACCTAGAACCACTAGCACTAGGAGCATAGATAAAGGAAGCTAAAGCAAGGGTAGCAGGAGTAGGACTGGGTGAAATTAATCCATAACCAAAGGTAGTTTCGTACCAGCATCCGAACAAGCAGATGCACTAGTAACAAGGGCAGTTAGGGCCACAGAGCTAAAGGAAAATCCTTCACCACTCGAAATGGGGGTGCTTCCTTTCAGCCTTGAGTGAAAAAAGAATGAGATGGATGGAATGATCAAAGGCACTGCTCATTTTTATGTGGCCGGTGCATACACCAATCTCATGCTTTGGAAGCACTGCAAAGAAAGTATTAGTGGAGAGATTTTTCAAAAATGGCGTGTATGCTTCCATGATTGGTACTCCATTTCTAATCCAAAATACGGGGAACAATTTTTCCAAAGCCATATTCAACTGCCAATTACTAACAACCTTCCACTCACAGAGAATGGAGATATGATCACATCCTTGTCATGCGACTTTGAAATAACATGGAATGTGGACACCAACAGAGATCTAACCTGGGGCGCTTGTTTAGACAGTGAGGGTAGTTGTGGTTATGACACTCTGAAACCCTCAAAATTTCTTTGCTACTGTTCCGATGGCAGCTCGAATCTAGACAGATGCCCTGGCAATACCACTGGTACATTTCCTGACCGCCTTCTACCTTCTTTATTGCAAACCCCAATGCTTAAATTGTCACAATATTGAAAGAGGTATCGAGTATTCTCCCCATTCTGCAACTATTATTGAACCCAGGGGCATCTGTAGATGTGTTCCCGTATGTGTTCTTAAACAATTCCAAAAGGGATGGATAGTCAATCACCCACCCACATTCTATCTTAGAGTCATGTGCGGTTGTCTCATCAATCCTGTTTTCTCGTCAATAACATCTGGCAATGGTAATTGGATGTTGTTGACTGCTAATAAGAACCTTATTTTTAGTTGTCTTATCATGAAGTGAAGGACTGTAATGTCTGAACTTCAATTTCTATGAAAAATTACGAGTTATCACATAAGAATGATCAATAATTCTTCAAATGATTCAATTATTCTTTGGTCAATTACTATTCCAGGTTGAAGCATATCCATATAGAACATTCAGTTTTCACCTCTAGTCAGCAAGTTAAATGAAGGGTTTATTCTTCCAATTGAGTTCCAGTTAGCTTCCTGGAGTGAGTTTTTAATGGAGTGGTTAGTTTTAAGTTTGAACATTGTACATTTAATGTGGGATTTCTAGGAATGGTTTCCATTTTTTGCTAGGTTTTCTAAATTTTTCATTTGGATGTAGTGGCAAAAACATTTTAAAAAATCACACTTACTATATTAAATCATTATTGATTTAAATAACTGCTTCCAACCCTTGTATATGGCTACAAAATCATAGGTACAATTGGAATTTCCCATGTTCAACGTCTCAGTGGAGTTTGCCCTCAATTAAATTTCTCTATCACAAATGTTAAAAGAGATAGGATGCATTCACTTCTCAATGTGTCGTGTATTAAAAATTTTGTTCTTCCGTATATGTCTTTCTGGTACCATAAATGAACTGTGCAATTTGACATTATATGGGAAGACCTGTCATCTCAAGCACATCTCTCTTTTCCAGCATCAAGGGCATACTGTCAGCTGCATTCAAAGAGGTATGTTCTAAATTATTTTGAAATCCACTACTGTTTATAGCTTAGTGTCTTTCATATTTGCAATTAGTTTATTTCTGAACATGTTGTCCATTTTATATTTTTGTCAAATCATTTAGCATACACCGTGGAAAAGTGTTTTGCTTTGAACGTAGGATGCGTAAAACTTGTAAGGTAAGCTTACAGTGCATCTAATATCCTGTGTCGGTAGCTATAGTGGAGGAATGAAGTGTTGCCTTAGTTGGGAAATAGGCCTTTATGGGGAATCCCAAACTTATCTTCCTTGATGAGCCACTATCTTGTGCTTTACTTCTTCCATTGTAGTTACAAATTATCAGTTTCTGTTTCTGGGAATTTTACTTTACTGATTACTTGAAAACTGTAACTTTGTTACAAATATATGTTTTTGGGGCCTTGCTTTCTTTTGATATCATTGCATGTGTCAAATTAACAGCTTCAAAATAGGGGATCCTTTCTAGGCTGAGATCCATAAAATATTGAAGTCTCATGTCTTGTGTTTGTGTAATGTCAGGGCCTATATTATATGTTGATGTGTGCAGTTCTTATGAAATTCCATAGGAACCTATTGGAAATTCCACCCACTTCATTGTATTGTGTCAATTATAGCTTTAAGATATTGCATACTTGTTTGATAGCTTTCAACTGAGTGGCAGACAGTCGAAACCCAAGTTATCTTGCATTATGACAGTCTCTCACATGAAACTTGCTCAGTTCTTAATGCAACAATGCTTATATGAATATTAATAGGTTAGTTTTTACTTTCATCTCCTCTCATTGATGCACTATTTTCTATTATAGAAGTTGACTAATGACAATTTTGGCCTTGTGATTATATCTCACCTATCCAATATTTTCAACATGTCTTTTCATGTCATTCTTTTGCCTTCGCTGTTGTTTCCCCAGTGAACTCCATTTTTTATAAATTTTTAGCAGTCTTCTTCACCGTCTTTTCTTTTCACTAGATTTTTTCTCTCTTTGCAGGCAAACTCATGGGGAGCCCCTCCAAAACAGGCTCCTATCCAAGCCAAATATAACCCATCAAACACAAGCAAGCTCCTATCCAAGCCAAATATAACCCATCAAACATAAGCAAGATCCTATCCAAGAGAAATATAACCTATCAAACAAAAGCAAGATTCACTCCAAATAAAGCATGATACCTAGGTTAAAGAATAGAAAGAATAAGTCTCCAAAAATTCTCTAAGAACACCCTTCCTCAACCAGTGATAGCATGTTTTATGTATCATTGATTTTCTCCTTTCTTCGGATTGATTATCCAAGATTGATGTGTGTACCCACCAAAAGTGGGTGACCCCTAGGAGAAACTTCTCTCCTATTCATCTCTTCCAACCGGTAGCCAACAGCCCTTGAGAGCCACTAGTAACTGATGACGATGTCTCATTCATATCTTCACCACCTGCATTAGTCGTATAATTCGTCACCCATTTTCCATGCACATGTGTCGGAAGGTGAGATTTGATAAAAATGTTCTTTATTCATTTTGAAATTGGGTGAAGGCGTTTGTTTGTTTTTGATTTAGTTATGAGTTTGTGATAAAAATCTGATATATTGTGTGACTTATAATGCATTTTTACTCATTCGTAAATATCTACTTTAGCCTCCTGATTCCTCATTCCTTCCGTGTCCACATCCTTATTTGTTGTAGTGCTACCTCTATCTCACTCTACATTCATCTACACTTCTATCGACATGTCTTTGCACCCTTTTGGTGAAAATGCTAGTTGATATTCCCTTTATATCTTCACGTACTAGAAAATTGATAGCACTGGTGCTATGGCGCCACGTTCACTTATGTCACGTGATGAACATGTGACTCCTCAGGCCATGTTCTACGTCGAAGAGAGAAGGGGTAAAATTTATGGTGGGAATCAAATCCTCCAACTCTAAAACTTTCTTCATGAAACCCTTGGATTTTTTATGACAATTACCATTACCGTCATTTACCATTACCGTCGCTTCAGGCGGTTAACTATTTCACAGAGCAACCGTTGAATTTATCTCAAGGTTACCTTCTAGGCTTCTATAGTCTGTTGAATTATTAGATTTTTAATCCTTCTGGTCACCCAACAATCAACTCCTGCCGAAACTGATTTCGACTTTTCTTGGCAGAAATTTGATGCAGTTGTCGGTGATACCACAATTTTCGCGAGTTGAAGTAAACATGTGGATTTCACACAACCATTGACTAAATCAGGTGTAGTAATGGTGGTTCCTATCAAGGCAGACAGAGCAAATAACGCTTGGGCATTCATGCTGCCTTTTACTCTGGGAATGTGGTCTACAACATCAACATTTTTCATATTCATGGGATTTGTATATGGCTATTCGAGCATAGGGTAAATCCCGAGTTCAGAGGAAGACCCAGGCAACAAGTGGTCACTCTACTCTGGTATTTTGTTTGCTAAATATTTATCTATTGTTAGTCTATGCACTTATGTCCTTGGTGTTTAAAGTCTCCAACAAGCTGACCTTTCTTCTTTTCCGTTTGCTTTGCTGTACCATGTTTTCGTTCTCGATGCTGGTTTTCTCACACAGTAAGCGATTCTCCTTCCACTTGAAATGCTTTTGTTTTCTCTTCTGGTTTGAAAATGAAAAACTAGAATGTCACCATTTACATGGATTTATGAGCTTCATCCTCTTGACCTATTTACTGTACTGCAGGGGAGAAGTTAGTTAGCAGTTTGTCTCGATTGGTGCTTGTAATCCAGCTATTTGTAGTTCTGATTTTAACATCCAGCTATTCGGATATATTGACGTCTATTCTCACTATACAAAAATTGAACCCTAGATGTTGAATCTCTTAAGGCCAGTGGAGACATAGTAGGGTATCAAATCGGTTCTTTTCTAGGTCAATACCTCAAGCTGGAGCTTGGCATAAAAAATCCTAAGACATATTCAACACCAAAGGAAGCCGGATTGGCTCTGTCAAAAGGACCAAAGAATGGAGGAGTTGCTGCCATTTTCGATGAGATTCCTTAATCCGTATTTTTTTAGCATCATAATGCAACTACACAATGGTTTGACCAATCTACAGGACTGGAGGCTTCAGCTTTGTAAGTTCCTTTAAATTCTCCATCATTTTTCTAAACTCTTTATGCATTTCACTTTTTCTTTGATGTACCAGCAGGGTATTTTTATGAACTCCTGTAACGCATTATTTATACATGATTTTTCTAGCATCACAATGCAATCTCCTAGTTCGGTTGGTTCAGTCTACAGGTTCCTTCACAAAATCAAGAAGCCAAAGCCATGGAAATAGTGATGCTTATTGAAGAAATTCAAGTCATAAAATGCCCAGTGAGAGAAAACTGCAAGTTACCCCTGCTGTGAAGAAAAAAAAGAACCTAGGCACCTCTGTTTTGGAGAAAATTTCTTCTGAACCTTCCAAAACAGGGCATCCTACATTTAATTCCGATTTGGTTCCAGTAAGAGAGTCTTCTACTTCAACAATTTTAACTGCAGATGATGAGAAAGGTACTCATAATGCTGCTGTATTTCTTAATGTTAATAGCCAAACTACTGTTTTTGAGAGAGTTGAATCCACTCAATCAAAGAAAAAGAGGAGGCAATTTCCAGAAGGGAATTTAAAATTTGGCCTCGACATGTGTTCCAAATGAGGAGACTTACTGGAAGCAATATCATTATATGACAAAGCAGTTTCAGAAGGTGTTGAACTCAAGCAGCACCACTACAATGTGCTTTTGTATATATGCTCTTCTATTGCCATGAGTGTTCTCAGGCCTCCAAAGAGTGGGAGTGAGGATAATAGTAGATATGAACAAGATATCTGCCCTTCAAACGGGGATCATGAAATGACAGAGAAGGATAAGGATGGTACCTCAGAAGATGAGGCTAAGATAGAAATTACTGAAGAAATGATGGAATTGGCTCTGAAGAGAGGCTTTGAAATTTATCAACAGGTGCATTCACAGAAAATTCCTCCAAATGAGGAGGCCGATTTTACCTTAGTGGCAAGATTGGCTTTGGCGAAAGGGATTAGGGATTTGGATTTTGAAATGGTGAAGTAAATGCCAGCTTATAATGTTGTTCCAAGGCTACGTTCTTTCAGCCTGGCATTCTTTTATTTCTGTAAAAACATGGAGGTGGAAAAAGCATATTAGGTAGATGCCAACATGGCATCTTTTGGTAGACAACCAGAAGAACCGGAGCTAGCAACACTCTTAAAGCTCGGCGCTGAACCTGGTAGAGAAGACATATTTTATTCTTTGTTCTAGATTGAGAGCTAGTATTAGACAGGTATCTCCATCGACTGCGAATGCTATAGAGCAATGGTTCAAGAGCAAAGTGGTGAAAGAGGTGGGTACTACTAGTTGGGATACTAGAAAAATAAGAGAAGCCAGTGTAGCTAGAGGAGGAAGGTGGCACGGGTAGGGCTGGTTGAATAAAGGGGAATGGAAAATTAGGCACACCACTATGACCCATAAGGGGGTTTTCATATGCTGCGAGGAAAAATTAGTTACAATTGATATTGATCCATCAGAGACTGAAATTTTTTCCAAATCTATTGCAGCTTTAACTCTTGAGAGGGAGGCCAAATCCGAGTTCACCACATATCAGGAGTGGTTGGATAATCACGGACCATATGAAGCTATTATTGATGGGGAAAATGTGTGCCTCTATCAACAATGGTTGGACCAATCTACAGGACTGCAGGCTTCGGTTTTGTAATTTCCTTTAAATTCTCCATAATTTGTCTAAACTCTTTATGCACTTCACTTTTTCTTTAAGTAGGGTTGTTATGACTAGTTTTGGCACATGATGCTTCAAATGGGTAATTACTACTGAAAAAATGATGAAATGCACATATGCATTGATACGTGGCAGGAATTTTCTTTTTTGTTTGTAGTATTCAATAGACCACATTGAAACAGGTTTAAATTTGTCATTTCACAGGCTTTATGTAGCTCACCTTTTAGTCTTACGACTAAGAAAATATTGAAGCTCATTTTGTGCGTAATTTTCTTAGAGTATGACACGTTACATTCAAGGACATTTTTTATTCTAAATGCATTTATCTAGGAAAATATTGATGCTTGAAGGCAACTTCATCCGAGGTTGGTTTTCATTTTTTGTATCTTTGCTTTTAGTGCTCTATATCTTTTTTATATGTCAATTCATTTCTCTTGTTGATATTCAATGCTTCATTTGCTGGTGTAGCATCAAATTTATTGCACATATACAGGGTTGAAGACTCCGGAAAATTCAAGGAAGCCTTTGTTCTTAAAAGAATTATCCAAATTGTGGAGCAAAGTTGAGGCCAGAACTTCCTTGGGAAGAAGGAGAATATGGACCATGTAACACGTTACTGATTGATGATAGTCCTTACAAAGCTTTGCGCAATCTTGTGAGTGCAAATCTCACTCTTGAACATAGTATTTACGGAGTAAAGTAATGGAGCTATTTTTTTATTTATTCTGTTGGCATGATATACTAACATTGAAATTCTTCTTTTGTTGGTTTTATGTTTTAACAGCCACACACTGCGATTTTTCCATATCCATATAAATTTACCAATGAGCTAGATGACATTTTAGGTTGGTATTTCAGTTGTTGATAGTAAAACCAATGTCATGATAATTTTTTTCATGTTTCAGGGCATAATTTGTAATTAATAATCATTCAGATACATCTGACACCTGAAAGTGAAAGATCTCCCTGCCCAGTATTATTTTGAATTTTTCTTATTGAACTTTATCATATTGTCTAGGAGGGGATTTGCGAAAATATTTAGAAGGGCTTTTAGTTGCTTCAAATGTTCAGCAATATGTGGAGCATCACCAGTTTGGACAGTCAACAATCAACACAGAAAGCCCGAACTGGCATTTCTACCACCAAGTTCTTATGGTCAGTGAACCAATATAGAAACCTGTCTCTAGGATAATAGCACAAGGTGTTGACTATATTCTCTTTGTTTAATTTTTAATCTAAAATCTAAAAATGAAACAAATGAATCCTTATTTTCCTATTTATTAAACACCTTTCCTTCATTGTGCATGTTGGTGGTGCTACCTGCTCATTGTATGCATTGGAAGTGCAATGTAAATTATAGTTGTCATCATTGATTGGAAAAACTGGGATGTTTGACTAAATACTCCTTCATTTTGCTATCATCCAAAACATAGCAAGTTTCTTCCTCCTTTCCAAACAATACATGAAGCTGATGTTTGTTTTCTTTCGCTCAGGGGCCATTGCAAAGGCAGGTGGCATAAGGAAATTGGTGGATCTTGTATTGAAATGGCCTTCTGGTGGGAAAGGGTTTGGTAAGCTATAAAATTTAATTTCCAGAACTTGACACATAAAACATTGAAACTAACAATGCTTTGTATCTTTAAGATTTCTCTTTTCTGATAATAGAGCCATTTGAAATCATTCTAATGGATAGATAGGCTTTTTTTTTTCTCTGGTTCACACAAAAAATGTACAAATGAACCTCATAGTCTCGAATGATGTATTGATGTAAGATGGATTTGCTCTGCTTACTTTGTATAATATTCAATCTCTAAATATTTTTTGAAGAGAAATGTGAAGTAAGACAAACTATTTGAGTTCATTTTAGGGACACAATTTGTAGAATGTGCCTATCATTACTTCTTTTAGGTTTTGAATCATCAAGGATGGGAGCCCCTTGTAAACTGGAGCAGGTCAAGATGGTTGAAACCTAGCTTTCTTGTTTTTGTAGCATGCCCACTTTAAGGTGACTAAGCTACATGTGATGCATTTTTTGAATGGTGTGAGTCCAAAAGTTTGAACTTGTTTTGTGCATTCACAGCATCTGCAAAGGCCAAAACCTACTAAACTTTTTTTATAGCTTTCTTCACTGAATGTCATTGCTAACCCCTCGAGTGACACTACCCATCCTTGAAGAAATGGCCAGCTGACATATTTTTGGGATGGATACAGTAGCATCGTAGTATCATCGTAGTAGTTAGACTAGAGGGTTTTCAATAACTCGAAAAATCATTCTAGAAAACACCTTAATAGCCTAATTCAATCGCAAACTTCTCTCATGGTGGAATTTAATAGTATATTTCAACTTCCCACTTCTTTCATGGTGGAATTTAGGTTGTTTCTCCTGCTAAATCATTCAGTGACGTCTCTTATGATGGCATTTATTAGTCTAATTCAATTGTCAACTTCTCCCGTGGTGGCATTTAGGTTGGTTCTCCTTCAATGTTCCCTTCACCTGCTAGCTATTAGGTATACATTTAATAAAAACATGTAAGGTGTAGGATTTGTAAGGTTCAAATCGAAAATGTGTTCTACCATATAACCTCATAGATCTAGATATATATATATTCTACATGCACCAAGAATGGAAAATATAGAACACCATATTATATAGCCAAATAACTCTCGCCCAACCCCAAAAAATAGGTTTGATGTTTGCAAAGATAAATTAAAGTGTAAATTGCAATTTTTGTGGCAGCCTTGGGCATGAGGAAATCCTGGAAGAAAATAGAAGCATTGAAGCATATTTTTTTCAAATGAAAAGAAATCAGGCCCTGTTTTTCACATTCAGTAAAAAACTGGAATATCATTAAGTCCGCCAGTTTGGTTCAGATGTTGGGTATGTGTTATATTCTTTCCACAATTAGCCCCACGCGCTGTATGTTGCGTCGGGCGTAGCTAGGGGGTCACGAGGGGTGAAGCAGTCCCCACCGTTGGGGTCCGAGGCAGTGCCCCGGCCAAAATTTGTTTTTGTGCGGATCCACTCATAGGTGGATCCGCCCATGGTTTTGTGCATGGTTTTGCACATGGTTTTGGGGTTCGATGGTTTTCGGCCCCTGGTATTTTTGTAGATCCGGTCAAGGGAACTACGGTTATGTTCTAATCTAGGGTTAATGGATTGGGGTTTATGTATGCTTCGGCATGTATATATATGTGTTGTAACACTAAAAGGAATATAATGAAAAATCAAGTTGGTCCTCCCGATTTGGGATCCAGGGGAAAATCTCTGTGTTGATCTGTTTTATGTTTTATGCTCTCGCAATTGTTTATTTTTCTGTTATAAGATTCGTGTGTAGATAATTTCTGTTCAGGGTTAAAACCTACACCTCATATATGAATTTTGGACTGTGCTTGGGCACCTTATGATTGTAGTTTTTATTATTCTTGAATGAGACTCCCTATGTCTTCTTTAATTGACAGAAAAGGTTCTTATCATGAAGCTAGCACATCTGCTTCAACAATTACTATTAATGAACCCATTGCAGATCCTAACTGGCAGATCCCTCCTATTTTTCCAAACCAAGTATATAATATGCCTTTATATAAATATCTCGCTAAATCACAAATACGATAGAATTCTGTCGATATAGCCTTCACTACTCAAGATAAGCCAATCCAGATCCCTCTTCTTGAGAAATCTCAAATCGATTGGGAAAAATCAAAAGGCTTTAAGTATTGTCATCTTGGAGAAATACGTTTCGAGCTAAACCCTTTGGTTCGGCCTTTTATAAATATAAATAGTATGTGTGTTGTCGTTGATACAAGACACAATCAGTTTGCAGACACCATTATTTGTGGGTTTGCAAGTCCTTTACATGAAGGCCTTTCCTTTGGCACAGTCTATCCTAAATAGTCTGTTTCCTTAGATGATCCATACATTTATAATTTCCTCCAAGCCTATATCCAACCCCAAGGGTTTGATATGTCTGTCAATTCTCTAATTCTCCAACTTAAAACACTCAAAATTGTTCGGTTTAGGAATGACAGTCTTCCTCCTTTACAGGCCCATGTTCGAAATACTTCACAGCTCGTAAGCGAGGCGGAATCAGGAACTAGCAGTACAGCCACTCCCATTACCTTTGAATGGACTGACATTACATACCCAACTAAGTGGGAATCTCAGTATGACAAATACTCTGCTAAATCTCAGCAGTAAGAACTGCAAAAAATATCTAAGGTCAAACCTATGGCCTTTAGCCACATAACACAATCCTTCAAGATGAATCCTAATATTGTGAATGCATTCAAAAAGGTACCAAGATAATTCATCGAACTTCCTTCAACAAGTTCAACAGAACTTGTTAGATAAAACAGAGGTTAGAACCAGCGGTGTATAGCCTGCAACTAGCTGATAGAAAAACTGGGTACCGAGGCCCAGAAAAATCCCATTCATCTGCTTATGTTTTCTCTACTTCTAAGAGTAGAAACCAGTAAAACTGTCAAGGTAGCCACAAGAGAAGAAAGCTACATTCCAGAAAGAAATCTTCCTTTCATACCTTTCAGACAGTATGATGATGATGGTTCGAAGAAAAGGGAATTCCTCCCTTCCAGCACTGTTCTTGCAACACAGTCTTCAGGAACAAATACTTCACAGCTAAATTATGCAAATCTCTAGCTTGATTTAGAAGCTAAGAATATTGATGATTTGCACAGAGATGTTCTAAAAGTGAAAGCAACTATCTCTGAAGAAAATTTAGTTTGTGAAAAAATACTAGCACATATAGAATTGCTAGATCATTAGGTGAGTGACTTAACCAATGCCTTAGAGAAAATTGAAAAAAGGCTAGTCACTATTAATACAGTCTTGTCCATGAAACTCCCACTTCTCAAAACATTAGACGGGAAAGCTAAGCCTAGACTTAATTATCCGGCTATAATGGGTAAACCTCAATCATCTGCACTTTAAGTACCCCATTGAGTGGGAATCTCAGTATGACAAATACTCTGCTAAATCTCAGCAACAAGAACTGAAAAAAATAGCTAAGGTCAAACCTGTTGCCTTTAGCCACATAACACAATCCTTCAAGATGAATCCTTAGATTGTGAATGTAGTAAAAAAGGTACCAAGAGAAGTCACCAAACTTCCTTCAACAAGTTCAACAGAACTTGTCAGAGAACACAGAGCTCAGCACCACCAGTATATAGCCTTCAATCGGCTGATAGAAAAACTAGGTACTGTGGCCCAAAAAAAGCCCAGTCATCTACTTATGTTTTCTCTACTTCCAAGAGAAGAAACCAGTAAAACTGTCAAGGTAGCCACAGGAGAAGAAAGCTACATTCTAGGAAGAAATCTTCCTTTCATACATTTCAGACAGTATGATGATGATGGTTCGAAGAAAAGGGAATTCCTCCCTTACATCACTGTTCTTGCAACACAGTCTTCAAGAACAAATACTTCACAAACTATATTTTCTTCAGAGATAGCTGCTTTCACTTTTAGAACATATCTGTGCAAATCATCAATATTCTTAGCTTCTAAATCAAGTTGGAGATTCCTAGATTTCATACCTTCATTCATTATTGTCGATATGCATTTTTGGGCATCTAATGCACTTTTTCAATTCAAATCTAAACATCTAGATGTCACATATTGCAAAATATCTCCTTTTTTTCATGAGTTGTTTCTGTATAAATTTCCCTATGGTTCCCTTTTTCTTTTGTGCCCAAGGGTTAAATTTTTTACACTTTCAGCTATTTGGAGATTGCAAGGAACATTTTATGTTCAAATGGTGAAATATAAGACTGAGGATTTTAGGCCAAGTTGAATTCACTATTTCGGAAAGTCAATGAAATCTAAACATTGTAGTTGAAATCCAAATTGTCATCCCTTGTTTGCAACCTATATGTCCTGTTGATGCAGTGTAAATCACAGATTGAACATGCAATGACATGGAACCTACAATCCCATTTAAATTTATTTGATCTTTAACAAATCTATATTCCTTCGTGAAAAGCTACCTTGAAAAGACTCCCAATCCCTTTTGTACACACTAGTGGAAAAGCACGATATGGTATGGCTTAGCGAAATTTCGAGGTGTTTTTGCAAGTTTTCTAAATGGGTACTTGGTGCATTAGGCATTTCCTACAACACAATCCAAAAATTTTAGATATGGTGCACACAAGTGTACTGAGTGATTTTTGGGGTTAAATTTTGTGGAGGATCTTAGATGTGTGAATATATCTCTGTTAGTTTATTTCTAAAGTGCATCTTTGATGATGGATTTGACAGTTCATAGGTTCACTGCCAATAGTGTTTCTGAGGTCGGTGTTACCTACCTTGGAAGTTTCCAAAAGTGCATAAGAATAATGGATTAATTCTCATTTTGGTACAAATTTAGAGTGGGTAGATCTACATTAAAGCAGGCTGTACGAATTACACATAGATCACATGGTGTTATGTGTTAGCCCTAAGCTTCACAACCAAAATCATAGTAAATAGTTTCTTGACGTCTCTCATATTCAATGGGTTCTTCTTCTTTGGGGTTCATGTTTGTTTATGAAATTGTTGGTTACTTTGTTTCATTCATTTATTTCTTCCAGCCCCCAAATTGGGCGTTAATGCTTTAGATGACCATACCTGTGGTATGTGTTGCACTTAAACTGATATTTTAAAAAATAGGGACTTGCTTTCAAAAGTTTCTATATGAACATATGTAATAATGTCTTTAAATTGATGGCTTCTTTTCACAAACTTTTATCCATTGTGCTTGAGTCACAATTGAAGCAGGCCTTAAGGTTCCTTCCCAAATTATTGTGAATCAATTTGATCAACTCTTCTTCCCAACAATTAAGCTATATAACGACTAATGTTGTCCATATTTGGGTCCACCAAGGAGCCTGCAACGCTGTGAATCCAACATCCTAATGTGTCATAAACAGAAATGCACCATCTTGATAATATGGCCTTCATTTCAAAACCTCACTTATAAATGAGAATCTAATACCAAAGTATCCCCTTACCTTTCAAATTCCACTCAGATTTAATCCAACCGCGGGGATTTTCCATGGATGGCCATAATCCAATATATTTTCATATCAACCTTCTCTTCTTTTAGAATGCAAACATTTTGTTTCAAAACATTTCATTTAAAACTAATTCTTGGCCCATCTTGGACCTTTTTAGTTGACCATTTTGAATATCTTTGAGAATTGCTCATGTCTTCGTTTTCCCTTTTCTTTGTGGTAATTTTTTCAATGGACTTTTTGAAATTACAATATCGGGCTCATGTAGTGTTTGCATAACATATGAGTCTGAAGGGGTAACATCCCTATTGTTTCATGTCATTGTAAAATTGAACTGTCTCTAGAGTCCTTTATGCATATGCTTCAAGAATCTATTCTCATATTCTTTATCAGTTGTATCGTCGTGTAGGTTATTTGAATGTCGTATAGATGTTGATTAATCAGTTGGGATCCTTTTTGATAAGTATTTTAAATAACTATAAATTTAACATAACATGATGTTAACAAAATCATATTAAAAATCAGTCCTTGTCTTGAATGATGACAAAATATGTCAAGCTTCTTAATGTGAAATTAAACATAAACAACATATCCCTTTTGAGTTAAATGGAGGGTATATAATTTGTCTGGCTCAATGGTGATACGTAATAAGAGGCAATATATGATATAATGGGCTTATATATTCCAGGGATCCTGATTTGCATTACTTTTTCTTGTTGAAAATGTCTTATATTTACATAAAAACAAAAAATATTTACAAACATTAGAGCAAAATTTTGAATTGTATATGCAATGCACATCATATCCTTTTTCTATAAAGCTATGAAAATTGAAATAAAATCTGAATACGCTATGGGTTCTAGAGATTGTGCATCTGTGATCAACATGTGATCTTTGGCAAGTTGTTGATGGTGTACCTTATCTTGCTACATGGTACAAAAGTAGACAGTGAACTAACATATCTCTCAAAAACACACTTAACACTTGCTTTTCTAGAGAATGAAAAAGGATAATATCCTCAAGCATTGCAAAACCCTAGTGAAGGAAGAATACAATAGAGAGTGGAAATCCCCAAACGAATAAACATGCAAATGGGCCCTACCCTCAAGTAGACCGTAACTGTGATATTGTAAATGCTTCCAGCTGCTCTTAGCAAAGTGGCACTCCTAGAAAATTTGTTTCATCATCTATTCGTGATGATAGACAAGACAAAGGCCAAGAGTCCACTTTGGGTTGGCTGGGCCTTGGATGGGATCCCCTCATACATAAACAGCCAGGGGAATATTATTAACTTACAAGAAAGTGAATATCCTTGGCTTATAAGAATGTTTGATGGACCAAAACTATGGAATTTTCACATCCATCTATCCTTTGGATTAGTTGACACTCATCTCAGATTGAGAGCCATGAACAATAGAAGTCTATTATGAAAAACAGAATATAGTCACCGAGAGACATATTGCTGAGGAATTTGACTAAAACTCTGTCCCCAAATTCCAATCCCTCCAAAAAGGCTGAGGCATCTAGTATATTCACTTTGAATATACATGTATGAAGCATGAGATTTCTCATCCGACATGCCAATTGATGTGAAAAAGCTGGAAAAATTTCTTGAAATTGGTGAATACAGTGACATCGATATTTACATTGAGGGGCATGGTCTGGTTGTCCAAGCACACAAACTCGTTTTGAGTGTCTGGAGTGCTCCTTTTGCCAAGGTTGTATTTTTTAATTTGCTTACCTTGGATCCTATCTTCATTTTCCATTAGCATATTATAAATATGAGTTTCTCGAGTGTGTTCCTTTATGGTGGTACCAAAGTTTTGGAACATATAAGCTTGATTTTAAATGTATCGTCATTTTGAATAATATATATGTTTGCAAATAATTTCTTTTCATATTAGGTTTGGATATTAAACTGTACAAATGTACTGTACTTGTGTCATACTTGGTAGCTTAAATTTTCCCTTTCGATTCAGAGACTATTAAATGAGAATGAGAAAGTAAGAGTTATGGATGCT
Organism: Pinus albicaulis; assembly: GCA_034641835.2. NCBI lineage: Eukaryota > Viridiplantae > Streptophyta > Pinopsida > Pinales > Pinaceae > Pinus > Pinus albicaulis. Next base: position 1,283,251,335 of record CM076583.1, on the reverse strand, counting down.
ATTATGACTTGGGAAACACAAGGAGATGGATTTCATGGTTTGGAAGCTGTAAATCAGCAGCTAGAGGAATGCAGTCTCGAGACATTCTTTGCAGAATGGCTAGAATCTCTAAATGAATTGTTTGCTCTTGTTCGTTTTCCTCTAATGCCACTTCCTTTGCTTCAAAAGGTATGCCATCTAAGCTGTTGATTTTCGTGAAAATTAATTTCGAACAGTTCTTTCTTTACTGATCCTGATACTAACATATATGTGATTATATGGAACTAGTAGGATGTACCAGCACTTGACACTTTTCATCTGTGCTGCAGCATGAGAAGAGTAACCTAAGCAAACAAATTTACTAATCCTGATACAGACATATATGTGATTATATGGAACTAGTAGCACGTACTAGCACTTGACACTTTTCAACTGTGCTGCAGCATGAGCAGAGTAACCTAAGCAAGAAAATTCCAGTCTTTCGACAGCTGGTTAGTGAGAACACATTATTTATGTATCTTGCCCTTTGATATAAATTTTTTGTAATCTTGCTTCATGAAATGAAAAATAAGAAGTGATGGGAAGTTTTCCATGTAAACTGATAATGGAGGTGCTTCAGTATCTCGGGACAGATGCAAGCAATGCAGCAAATGAACAGAAGGGTATATAGGTATGCAAGCGTTGCCATACTAAACTTAGCTGACACGTTGCCATACTAAACTTAGCTGACACGCACTGTCCAACACCTTGACTTTTTTCTCTGTTACAAGTAAAAGTTTTATTATATGATATCATTTTGGTTTATTGAAAATGTTACAGTGGAGATACTGATGCCCGATTCTCAGTCATATCGACTAGATATTGTATGGATCAACTTAATCTTCCTATCAGAAGAGCATGGCAACCTTGGTTTCATGGGTAAGAGGCAACAACATTTTATACATTTTTCACTTCTAACTTTTTCTAAAATCTGACAATACCTATTGTAAGTTAGTTGTTAAGAAATAGTGAAGCTATTACTTACTGTTATTTGTCGAAAGTTTTACTTACGGTATTAATTATTATTATTTTTTTCTGGCTATGCTGTCAGAATTCATGCACGTGGTTGGATGGAATCAAGACTATGAAGGTCTGAAATTTGAAGCTGGCTGTAGATCATACATGTTGATCAGTGCCTACTAGCAAGCTGGTGTAGCTCTTTGGGTGGTGGTTGTATTGCTTGTGCTGATTATAGTTAATTTTCTTTGTATGGCTAAATTAATGTGTTTGTAGATTATTGTTTATTATTAGCACTTTGTGCAAGTCAAGCTACAAGGGTGTCACAGTGAGCCAACTCCATTGAGTTATTTTTTTATTAAGTTAAAAAGCTAACTCCATTGAGTTATTTGTTTATTAAGTTAAAAATAGGGGCTTGCATGATTATATATTTTACAAGGATTATGCCATTATGTGTTGAATTTTTTTTTAAAATCAATGCCTATTATACAATTTCAAGGACTGCCATAACTCCTCACATAATTCTTTAAAGGTTGCTAGCTCAATGGAAGAGCACCTGCCATGCAGGAGGTTAGTGGTTCGATTACACTGTACCCTAATATGAATTATTCAATGATATTGTAGATTTTTTCAATTAAATATTTTTATATTGATTTATTTTAATGGTGAGATATTTTTCTGGATTCATTGTTTTATATTGTCTTTGATAGGATTAAAGACATTGTCTCTATAAAGACAATATGTCTTTAATTCCAACTATTGTCTTTGGAGAGACAAATGAAATTGTCTCATAAGAGACAATAAATGAAACTGTCTCTATTGTCTTTGGAGAGACAAATAAAATTGTCTCATAAGAGACAAAAAAGAAACTATCTTTGGAGAGACAAAAATGAAATTGTCTACCGAGAGACAAAAATGCTTGTGTTATATATTGTCTTTATACAGACAATATTTTAATTTTAAGACTGTTTAATTTGAGACACCCGCTTAAAGACAATATTTAAGAAAATACATAAGTTTTCTTTTGTCTCAAATTAAGACAATTTACCCAAAAATTGTCTTAAATATTTTCTTAAAACCCCCTTTATGTTGTAATGAAAAATCCAATCATAATTTTCTGAAAAAAATAAATAAATAAATAAAAATTCATATAATAATCACATTTATTTTTACTAAATTGGTAAACACTTTTATATTTTAAGAAAATAAATTTACTAAATATTAAATTTAAAAAAACTTTATAAGCAACTTTTCATATCAACTCTTACACCTTTCAAATGAACCTGAAACTTTAAAAGTTTAGGAACAACTTATCATTTAACTTTTATATCATTCAAATAAACTTTACACTTCTCATTTAAACAAATCATTATATCTTTATAAATAAAAACCTTTAAAAAATTGTAATACCATATAAATATTAAAATTCCATTAATAAAATCCTTTTTGATACATTTATATTCATATATTAAAAAAAAACAAAAAACTCTACATAGAAATGTGAAACTTCAGTTTTAACAAATATTTATTCCATTTAAATAAATATTTATATTCGTGTAATAATTAATATAATCTATTTCAAATAAATTTTATATTTATATAAAGAAAAATTTAAAAAAATATATACAAATTGATATTTTAAAAGCATTTTATATTTTTTAAAATAATTTTAAAAGATCATACATTTATATCAATGTCTTTTCAAAATAATTACATCATTAAGATCTAGTTGATATTTCGAACCAACTAACATGATTCATCCAACCATTATCTGTTTGAGATAATGCCTCATTTATGATGCATACTACAAATTAAGGATTGGTTTGGTTTGTTAGAGGATGTTGAGAGATTCTCTCAACTTCTCCCTCCAAGAGTGGAATTAGTTGGATCTCAGCAGCACTATAAAAATTGTAATATATTCATTTGATTATATAGAAAAATAATTATTTGTGTGTGAATCCTGTTCAATGGATACTCTCTCCAATTTCTAATATTATCTCATATGACTCCAAATATTCTCATCCTAAAAAAAATCAACGAAAATCAAAATTACATATACATAAACCCGCTCCAATATTATCGCACCATGGTGAATTTGTGCACTATAAAATCAAACACCAAAAAAAATCTAGAGATCATTGTGGTGAAAAATTGGGCAGTGTTTATGATGGCATAGAATAAAATGTGAAGAACTCTGTATGCGGCCTGCCACTGATTTCTCCACGTCATTGGCGCAGCTGGTTGATTTAATCCCCACGACATTAACCATTTTCAATGAGCTCAAAAGCTATACAACAGAAAGGTTCACTCATGCTAATAAAGACTCAATAGGTTCAACAAATCTACAATCTAGATAAGGGTTAAGCGCTATCGCCAAAGATATCTTGGAAAAGTGTTTCAGAATGCATTTCAACTCAAGACGTGAAATTCTGCGACTTTAGGGATTCCATTAGTGCGATTTTCTTTGAAAAACAATAATGAATTATTTTATAATATTTGTGAATAAAAACCAATAATAATTGTATCAGTATTAATTAGACATTTTGATCATTTTTCCTACTCTAAGAAAAAGTAACACTGAAAGAAAATTAACTTTAAATATTTAAGAAAAAGTAGCAATGGAAATTGACTTTAACGTCAAACAATTATGTTCGGATGACTTTATCGACCTTTCCTCGATTTCATTTCTATGCCTCTCATCTAGAGATATCTGGAAATTCCATCATATCTTTGAGCAAAGAAACAAATTTTTGGATATCTTAACCATGGTGATTATCTAATAGATATAAGACAATTTAGAAAGCTTATAAGAATAAATATTCCAAAATTTTATAAGAGTAAATAATTTTAACCATTATGATTTTCCCAAACACCCTATTTAAAGAGGGCCGGGTCATGGAATGTAGATCATTTCGGAGTCACAAAATGACAGATTCCATTGTTGGAAATTAATTCCAACTACTGAAGTCAATCAGCAGTAAGTACAAAAGTGACTGAACTGCGGCACATTGAAGCCTTATCAAAGGTGGTTGCTGCTGTCTTAATGCAAATTGCAAAAGGATTGGAAAGCCACACAGGAGCAGTACAGAGCAGATATGTTTTGACCCCTTTAATATTTAATCTAAGGCGAGAGTCGATTTCATAATGAGCAGAGTTTAATGCTCAGTCTCAAAGTCTCGCCAGCAAGCATAGAGCTTTGATTACAGGTTGAATTAGGCTTTAAAGCCTTACCAATATAATCGGCGGAGTAAATGGAAGAGGCGGTAATCGCAAGTCTTTACTTGCAAGTGTCTTGTTGATGTGGCGAGTTCCGCAAGCGGAACGAACATACAATACCACAGCCCTTTTGTTTTGGGCCGATGTGATGAATTAAATCGCATGTTCTATTACAAATCACCCTCCACTTTGAGCCGAGGCCCGCGGGTGGTCCCACAGACCACGTGGCATGTTACAATACCAGCATAGATCCATCTAACTCCGGATCTATCATGCGCCGAGAGGGATCAAATCTCTCGAGGTGCAAACCTATTTTTGAGTGCAAAACTTGAGGAAAGGTTTGCACCTCGAGAGATTTGATCCCTCTCGGCGCATGATAGATCCGGAGTTAGATGGATCTATGCTGGTTCCAGTCGGTGGCATCAACGTCACATTTTTCAGATTATTAAATTTTCTGTATATTTTTGAGATGTACATCATACTTTGAAATTTTTAAGATCAGAAATACAAATTCTAACAAATGTTATTAATATAAATATGTTTGGTGATCTTAAAAATGAACTAATTAATATATTAAATAACAAATACACCTATCATATCATTGAAATATCAAATACACCTATATTAAGCCGACATTTATTTTTCAGATTATTAAATTTTTTGTATATTTTTGAGATGTACATCATACTTTGAAATTTTTAAGATTAGAAATACAAATTCTAACAAATGTTATTAATATAAATATGTTTGGTGATCTTAAAAATGAACTAATTAATATATTAAATAACAAATACAACTATCATATCATTGAAATGTGATATGAAGAATATATTGAAAAATACATGAAAAATACATAATTTATTTAGTATTTAACCTTAACCCGACTTCTTCTTCTTTTCTCTTAGAAACACCGGCACATTTTGCCATCTTTTCATATCGATCATATGGAAATGGTGGTTGAAATCGAAGACCATCCAAAGATTTAACTCGAGATATTGTAGTAAAAGTGAGACCTTGTCGCTCTGTCCTTCCAATATCAATAGTTGCCTTCTCTAGTGTCAATCCCTGGGACTTATGAATTGTTAATCCCCAAGCAAGTCGCAATGGAATTTGTTTATTATTGCCTCTTTCAATAGTTATAATAGGAATAGTATGAGGGAATAATTCATCCCACGCAACTTCGACATATTTATCAAATGTTACTAAAACATATGTAGGAGGATTAGGAGGTGATGTTCCAGGATTATACACAATATCTTCAACTACTCCAAGAGCACCATTGACAAGTCCTGCATCAGTCCATAAATTTGAAGTTAGCATAACCCTAGCTCCAACAACAAGAAGGACCTCATTATCCAAATTTTCCTCATCTGCTTCCATGTTGTTGTTGTTATTTGATCTTGTAGCAACACTACGTGCAACAGGGTGATTTAGGGATACCAAGCAACGCTTATTGTGATTGTGCACATCATCATTTGTTGCAAACAAATGTGTAGCCTTATTAATTGACTCTTTTGTTGAAGCATCCAATTTGGAATCTGTACGTGTCATTAGTACTTTCCAATCTTCTATTGTTGTAATTGCATCTCTAACGTTCATTAATAAATGACGAAATAATCTTTGATCATTGCTCTGTCCATCTTGCCTGTATACTATATCAAGAGTTACAACAGTTGTGAATAAATTCCTCCTCCTCTCCCTCCTCCTCTCCCTCCCTCTCTCTCTCTTGCCCTTCCCTCCCTCTCCCCTGCTTATATCTCTTTTCCCTCCTACTATACTCTCTCCCTCTCTCTCCATATTCCTTATCTCTCTCTCTCTCCAGCTTTCACACTCTCTATATTCATTCTTACCTCCCTCTCTCTCCCCCTCCATCTCCATCATTATTTCCCTACCTCTCTCCACTCTCTCTCTTCCTTTCTCTCCCACCTCTCTCTCTCTCTATATTCACCTTCCAAATTTGTTAATATATGCCTCTCTCTCTCTCCTTCTCTCCTCCCTTGTCTCCATCTCTCCTTTTTTATCTCTTTATCTCACACCAAACATACACACTCTTTCTCCATCTCTCCATTATCACTCCCTCTCTCTCTCTCCTATTGTCACTATCTATGCATTTCATCTTCCCTCCCTCTCTCATCCTATCTCCCTCCCTCTCTCTTCCTCTCTCTCAAGTCCCCTCTCGTTTCCTTCCTCTCTCTCCCTTTCTCTCCTACCTCCCTCTCTCTTCTCACGTAACTCACTCTCTCTTTCTCTCTCGTTCCCATACAATCCTCTCACTCCCCCCTCATTCTTTTTTTCTCTCAACTCCTCTCTCTCGGCGTTCATATCTCTTCCTCTGTCTCTCTCTCTCTCTCTCTCTCAAATCCTCTCTCTTCCTCCATCACTCTATCTCTCTCTCCAAATATATTACTATATCCCTCCCTTTCTTCTTCTCTCTCCTTCTCTCCCTCCTTGTCTCAATCAATCTTCCTATGTCTCTTTATCCCACCCTAAACATACATAGTCTCTCTCCATATCTCCATTGTCACTCCCTCTCCCTCCACTTCTCACTCTCTATGTCTTTCTTCTTCTATCCCTCTCTCTCTCCCCCCTCCACTCTCTCTCTCTCTCTCTCTCTCTCTCTCTCTACCCTCCAATCCTCTCTCTTTATCTCTCTCTCCCACCTCCATATTTATGTCTCCCTCTCCCTCTCTTACCCTTCTCTACCTCTCTCTCTCTCTTCATTCCTCCTCTCCCCTCTCCTTCATTTATCTCCATATCTCCTTTGTCACTCCAGCTATTTCTCCACCTCTATCATATGTCTTCGTTCTTCCCTCTCATATATATATATATATATATATATATATATATATATATATATATATATATATATATATATATAACAAATTTAATATTGTTTTAATATATGTTATTCAATTTAATAATATTAATATGAATATTAGATTTAATAATATTAATAATATTAATATTAATATTTTAATGTTAATGTTGGGATTAATAATGTTTTTTTTGTGTGCTATTATTATTAATTTGGTCCATAGGATTCATTTATTATTAGATGTTGATTTGTACTCCTATTTGCTATTTTTTTATTTATTTACTTTACCTTTTTATACTTCTTTTATAAATATAGTATTGGGCCCATGGTATTTGGCCTATGGTATTAATAATAATTTGTCCCATGGTATTTGGCCCATAAGATTACCCTAAATAAAACCTCTTTTTTGAGTTTTTGTAAATATAAAGAGGTTTATGGAGTAAATATAAAAGGAAGTTTATTTATTTACCATACCTCCGGAGTAAGTAGAAAAAGAGGTTTTATTTATTTACCATACCTCTAGTTTATTTATATTTACCTTTTTTATAAATATGGTATTTGGCCCATAGGCCTTTAGTTTATTTACCATACCTCTAATTTATTTATATTTTTATTTATTTACCATATTTTTTTTAGTGTTTGTAAACCTCTTCATATTTTGATAAATTTATTTTTTAATGAATTTTTAATTGCTTATTTATATGATTTTCTAAATTATTGTTTAAGCCAACATTATTGAGATTTTATTTTTAAAACTTTCTCTAGTTTTTGTTATTTTGGCTTCCGACACACATCGCAGTCATACTGGATTGTAAAATGCGCCTCTCGGCTCAATAAGAACCATTGAGCAAATCAATCAATACTGATAGAGGTGACTAAAAAGACCCTGAAACTCAATTACTTCCCCCAAAAAATTTCCTTTATAAACCCTTTTTATTTTTTAAACCTTTCATTAAATCCATATAAAAATCTCTCTTTTATTAGAAATTTTCAACAAATATTAGTCACTATTTAAAGAAATATTATTTAATATACTTTCATTAAATCGATATAAAAATATCACTTTTATTAGAAATTTTCAACAAATATTAATCAATACATAAAAAATATTATTTAATATGCCAAAATTTTATAAAGAGTTTGATCAAATCCTTTAAATAGAATTAAAAGTTATGGATAAATTTACCATATCAATAACTTTTCAAACATTCAAACCTGGACGAATACGATGACAACTGTAGGGTTTTCAATTCACCCATGTTCCACCAACGCGGCAACAGCTCAAGGTGAACGTGCGTGTGGATTGGTCCCTCTGATTGTCCCAACAAGACTCTCCTAGGTGGAAGCTCAGTAAATACTGAGCAGTTCTGCACTTTAGTTACACAGAAAAAAAACTTAGTTCTTCTCAATTATAATAAGATTGTCAACTTTATAACAAAATGAGAATAAGGTTGTCATTTTTCAAAACACTATTACCTTTTTACATTTATATTAACCAACTCAGTTAACAAAATGATAATAAGGTTGTCATTTTTACATTGATATTAACCTTTTAAATTACAGTAATGTTGAAACACTTTGGTTAATATCAATTATAATAAGATTGTAATTTTTACATTGCTTTTAATTAACAAAATTATAGCAGAATATGTTTTTAGTTTTGAATAAAATATCAAAAAACCTCTACTCAAAATCCAATAAACCATATTAATTTCAGTGAATATCATATATATATATATATATATATATATATATATATATATATATATTCTTTCAAAAATGCGCGTAATTTTTATCCCAAAACATAGTTACAGCTGCTGTCATAAGACATAATGAAAGGGTAAAACAATTCCAGCTACAGGAGAAAACATCCAAATTAAAACAGCATACGGTCATATTAAAACAGAAAGCAAGCGACCAAGTTTTTAGTAGGAATGTTTGATAGTACCTTTCCTCTCCTTGGAACGAAAACAGAATAGGTGAGTGAGGTATTGCAAGAAGAAGAGATGGCTAGAGCATATTATCCGAAGAAAAATGGTATGGCTTGCTTTAGGTAAGACGACAGCGTTATGAGCTGCAGTTTATTTCCACTACGAGACCAAACAATTTAACAATTCAGCTCAACCATTTTGTTTTAAATTAACCCCCTCTGTACAATGTATTTGGTATTCAGGTAATTACTTCCAGAAATTAGTGGATACTGGAGGGCTTGACGTTTCAGATTATTTCCAATCTGGGTCCAATCAATTTAACAATTTCAGTCGTAAAATCAACCGCATGGTACATGAAATTTTCTTCTAATCAAGTATTTCCAACTATTGTTGGAGGGCATGAATTCTCTCGCAATTTTCTCTTCCTCGCTTTTGGCATGAAGTCTCTGGCAATTTTCTCTACCATTTCCTTAGATTATCCTCCTTGTTTGGGATTTCCTATCAGCAATTATTGGAGGGCATGTAGTCTCTGACAATTCTCTCTACCATCTTTTGGCATGAAGTCTCTCGAAATTTTTTGGTTTATTTATATAATTATTAAAACTTATTTGTTAAGCCGACATTTATTTTTTATTTTTATTATTTTAATTTAAAATTTGAGCCGACATTAAGGACGTGACAAACCTGACATCGGGGTCATACTGGGCTGTAGATGCGCCTCTCGGCGCAACAATCGCAAAGTGTGAATCGGGACTCTTTTGTTTTGGGCCCGATCCAACATCGCAATCGGAGGCTTTTTTGTTTTATGGTCCGATTGCAATATGCAATGGCGACCAGATGTTTTATAAGCCGGAGTTAAATGCCCATTGCATCCGTTTTGCCAATCGCAATCGGAACTTTCGGTTGGTCGCGTGTAATGTATTAAGGTGCGGACCCGATGCCATTTTATATGGCGTAGTTTAATTGTTACATCGCGTCCGGTTTGTCAATCGGAATCAGAGGTTTTGGTTGTTATTTGTTTTGTATTGAAGAGGCGGACCCGATCCAGTTTATGAAGCGGATTTAAACCTTGGTCATCGCATCCGTTTTCAATCGGCGATCGAGATTTTTAAAAGGGTCGCGAGTTAAGTTTAAAGACCGGACCCGATCCTTCTATAGGGCAGATTTCAGTTTTATTTTAATACGTTTTGTGTTTTATTATATGCGCGGCATATATATATTGAAAAGGCCCGAGAGGCTAAGGTAATTGTTATTGTAATGTTTTGTTTTGTTATGCACAACAGCACGTGAATTAAAATACACAACAGCGCATTTTTTCAGAGAGATAAAGTGTTTGTTTGAGAGACAGTGAAGGTTTTGTGAACTGTGTTTGCAGCTAAATCCCTCTGTTTGAGGAAGAATTTGTAACAATTTATTTTTAAAGGAATAGAAGTTTGTTTTCTGAGTTGAAAACTCTGTTTCCTGTGAGTGAAATTTTAATTTCTTTGTGTTAAGAGGAAAGTATTACTCTCTCCACTCTCTCCACTATTTGTTCTGGAATTTTCAGAAATTTCAACATCCATGACCTTTTATTGGACAGGTCGAGAAGCACTATATGTTTAGTAGAATTTTAAAATGGTTATATATCACAAACTAAATCACCATTAATATACTTATGTTCTTCTATGGCACTAGTATATGTGATTTGTAAACCTGAAAAATCAGTATCAGTGTCCTGCATTGCTATTCCGTCCTTTGTTATGTCGCTATGTCTCATACGACCGCCCATGTTATTGGACGGGTCGAGAAGCACTATATGTTTAGTAGAATTTTAAAATGGTTATATATCACAAACTAAATCACCATTAATATATTTATGTTCTTCTATGGCACTAGTATATGTGATTTGTAAACCTGAAAAATCAGTATCAGTGTCCTGCATTACTATTCCGTCCTTTGCTATGTTGCTATGTCTCATACGACCGCCCATGTTATTGGACGGGTCGAGAAGCACTACATGTTTAGTAGAATTTTAAAATGGTTATATATCACAAACTAAATCACCATTAATATATTTATGTTCTTCTATGGCACTAGTATATGTGATTTGTAAATCTGAAAAATCAGTATCAGTGTCCTGCATTACTATTCCGTACTTTGCTATGTCGCTATGTCTCATACGACGGCCCATGTCATTTATCTTATCATATCATATATTGAATGGGTTGGAAAATGATGTACATCTCTGGTTAATCACAGTTGGACGCAAACTCAACGGTGCCACCACTGGCCGTTCGGCAATTTGGGAGGTAGATGAATGTCAGGTGTACCAACGGGCACGTGAAGGTCGTCAACCCACAGAACATCACATGGAATTTCTGTATAAGTAGGAGACTGTAACGGAACAACACAGAGGCAGTAATTCGACATGGATTCCTTGAATTCAAACGAATTTATGATATGGGTTCTCTCTTGGCTTGCTCTCTACCTTGGATTTCGTTATGTTTTGAGATCGAGTTTGAAGCTGAAGAAGAGGCGTCACCCACCCGAGCCATCCGGATGTTGTAGATCGTAACGTGAGGCATCGATCCCAACAATGGCAGACTTCCCACCCGGGGGTGGGAAGTCTGCCATTGTTGGGATCGATGCCTCACGTTACGCTCTACAACATGTATAAGAAATACGGCCCCGTAGTGTATCTCAAACTCGGGACGTCCGACATGGTGGTAGCGTCCACGCCCGCTGCGGC